>CM076578.1:448782018-449345231 GCA_034641835.2 Pinus albicaulis
TCTCTGTCGGCATTTATTTAAATATCTATGTTTAAAAGAGGAATTTTTTTTATTCCTTTGTGTATTCGGAATTGTTCAGAAATTCCAACAGCAAACAGTAATTGCAAACACTGTCACACACAAACCTATTGCGAAAATGTTCTTCCACTGAATTGCATATCTCCATCAAGACCAATTATACATTTAAAAAAAAATCAGTATACATTTAGAAAAAACAGAATTCTAAAAACCGAACGCTTAATCGTCCAGCAACACCCCATAATAAACACACCAAGAAGTTAACCTCCTGGGAATTTGCATTCATGTAACGCTGTGTTGAGCGGGCTCAAATTTGAAATTTGAAATAATTCTTTGTTTGGCTCGCTCAAATTCCAAATTTGAAATAAAATGTGCCAGATAAAGTAGGTTTCATTTAGTGCTTTAATTGAAGGCAAGACAATGACGGCGATTCCGATTAGTTGTCAAATTGTGAGACCTTATGGAGATGAAAACGATTGTCATAGGGAAAAAAGAGATACCGGGAAATCAAGAGAGCCCATAATCTTTACCTTGTTATGCATCACCATCTCTACATCGCAACTTCACATCCAAAAAGTTGCATTATAGACTACTATGTTTACGATAACACAATCTAGCTATGTTCAAAATAATAAACAAGAAATTAGACTTTTTCAACGGTTAAGAATAGATGACCTGGTAAACCGTTGTGCGGAGATTAATAAGTGGACGTTATTTGGTTAAGACAAATTCGAATCGATTATTACAAATAATTTTATGGTGGTGGGGTTAATTTTTATCATTATGGGTTGGGGTTAATTTTCATCCTATGTACCAAATTTGAATTGATACAATACAATGGAAAATTTTAAAATTTTCAATTAGAAAAAAAAATAAAAAATATACATCACATATATATAGGAGTTGTTTATCTAGCTAGAGGAATTGCTTCGACAACCAAAATTGGCCGGAATCAGGATAATTTTTTTTAAGAAATTTTGCAATAGGAGTGTTTGAATCATGTTTTTGATGGTGGAAATGGATTCAGCACCATTGAAAACCTCTAGAGCACCTAAAATATTGAAGTTTGATAGCTATAACCTGGATTTACAAAAATCCCTGTTGTATTTTCTTAAAATCTTACCTGAATGATTTTCAGGGCAAAAAGGCAGTCTAGTTAGACTACTGTTATATATATATATATATTAACAACAATTTTTTTTACTTATTTTTTTCTATTTATTTTTAATTGTATATAATTTTCAATAATTTCGGTCAATATAAACAATTTTAAAATTGCAATTTATTAAGAAAAATTATAAGCACAATTATAGTTATCTCCAAAATCTTTCTATTTTTCAAAACTCAAAGCTATATATCTCTAGTTTCAAATCTTTTCTAAAATCCTTTTCTAATTAATATACTTGAAAATTAAATATTTAAAACTCAAAACTATATCACTTTCTAATTTTAAATATTATCTAAAACCTTTTCTAATTAATACATGTTTAAAATTAAATATTTAAAACTTATTTTTATATCATCTTAGATCCATCTCCACCCTAGATCTATAAGGGCAGACAAAAATCAAATCTCTAAAGGTGCAAATCTCCTTTTTGAGGAAAGGTTTGCACCTCCAAAGATTTAATCCCTCTCTGCCCTAATAGGGGGTTTAAGATGGATCTAAGCTCATTATGTAATACTATATAATATTTATATTTGTATCTATGTGTTTCTTTCTCATGCCTTCTCTCTATCTCACCCCTCTATGTCTCTTTCTCTCCCTCTTCCTCCCCCTCTCTCTCTTCCTCTTCTCTCTCTCTCTCTCTCTCTCTCTCTCTCTCTCTCTCTCTCTCCATATTTGTCACTATGTCCCTCCCTTTGTCCCTCTCCCCCCTCTCTCTCTTAAATTTGATTCCATGATATTGTGTTTAAGAAAGTATCTGAATTTTAAAATTTAACAATTGGTTGTAAAATATTAAACCTATATTTTGGATCAATCATGTCAAAGAAAATACAATAATGAAAAACACAAAACAATCATGCACTATCTTTCATTTATTATTGTTAGTCAATTTGCTTGCTTTCGTCCCTTGGATCCTTAGTTAAGATAGATCTATGCTAGTTTTTAATAATATTATTTATATTATATAATTTCACATCTTTATATATAATAACATTTTTAATTTTAATATAAACTTGATTTATTTTTTATGGGGATATTTTTAGTAGTCATAGGGATAGAGGATTTTGATACATCTCAAAAGTAATTATAACCTTTTAGATTTCATTAAAAAAATGTTATTAAATTAAATTAAAATAACATATTTATAAAACATGTTTTTTGTGCATGTGCTATTGATAAGTCATGGTATTGGCCCATGACATCATAACAAAGCCTATTTACATGTTATAATATCCACTGTAAAGTAGAGGTGAGTATCTATGGTTAAGAATTATGTTATATTGTTATCAAATATTTTGATTGTGAAACAAGTTATGGCTTTTGGGCATGTGGTATCAATAACCCATGATATTGTAACAAAATATATTAACAAGTTAATAACAAAATCAAAATATAACAATTTTACTTTAACTTTTTATTATTAATCCAGCCAAGATTTAAATGTTTGCATGGTTTTATATTACTTTTAAATTTTTGTTTATTACATTTAATGTTTTTTTTAATTGAGACGACATATAAATGTTAAATATTTATATTAAATGTTAAAAATTTAGACCTACACATCTACCCGTTTATTGGGCTGACATTGACATTAGATTAAATTTCTTAAATGTTAAATATTAAACATTTATGTTTTACATCTATCTCATAATAGGTTGTAGTGGGCCCCTCTCTATAAAAATTCCTCCTAATATAAATACATTTAAAAAATCAATTACTTTTGACAAAATTTGTTTACCTTTTAAAAAATTTGTTCAACTTCAAGTTTTAGCCTCAAAATCTTTTCTTTTTTGGGATCTTAATTTTTTAAGCCCTTCAACAAATCACTGAAATCAAAAATTGACAAATTTCCCGAGTCACAATTAGCTTCTATTTCCTACCTGTATGAACCAATCATTAACGTGATTAACTAGCATGAACCGAATCAAATTCTTATCGAATTATTCTATGTACAAATTGAATTCTAAAATTTCTGTATTTTTTCTCCAAGAGAATTTGGTAACTATGATTTTCATGGTCATAGGAATTCGAGAGAATTTGATAACTATGATTTTCATGGTTTCAGGAGTAGCTAAGTATATATTAAATTGCACGATGAGCTTATCATGTCACAAGCCTACATCTAACTTAAATATGGATTTACCAATCATCTAGAGAGATGAAATCTCTTTTCATAATATTTAAAAAGAAGTTTGCATCTCAATAAATTTGATCTCTCTTTACTTAATAGATCCAAATTAGTCTAATATACCCCTTTAAATAAATTACATTTCGTATAAATAATTTTTCTTTAATTACATTTAGCATGAATAATTTTTCTTTCTATTATTATTTTATATATTATTTTTATTTCTTTATTTTAAAATGTTTATTTTTATAAAATTAATTTTTTAATAATTAATTAATTAATTAATTAATATTATTATTTTTATATATTTACACAAAATGTTAAACAATATATTACTTTACAATAGCTGAGAACAAATTTCCATACCATCAAAACACCTATATAATTAAGACCTAAAACTAAATCCCCTTGAAAATCATTAAAATAAGTATAAATAAGCCTAATTAGACTCCAATGTCAATAATGGTGAGATGGTTTTTATCATGATATGTTTTTTTTAATATATTTTTTAGTTTTTAATATAAGAGAAGAAAAATGCGAATTATGTTTACTTTATATATGCTTATTTTTTATAATTGATATATTAATACATCATAATAAATTTTAAAAAAAATGGAGTGAACTAAGTTATTGATTTTTATAATTAAGAAACTTTATAATTTACCAATTATATATATATATAACAACTTATTAATTTAATTTAAATGAAATTCAAATTATTATATCTTATTAGTAACTGGGTGTGCATTTAATTTTAAATATAACATATTGATAAATAAAATTAATTATATGATATTATATTTTAAATATAAAAAGTAATTGTTCCAAGCTTAAATTAATTGGTGATCGAAGCAATGTGAGTCTTGAAAAAACTAAAAGATCCAAAATTCAAATCTCTTTCATTATGTTTAATTTTAAATATAACATATTGGTAAATAAAATTAATTATATTATATTATATTGTTAAATATAAAAAATAATTGTTCCAAGCTTAATTTAATTGGTGACCGAAGTAATGTGAGTCTTGAAAAAACTAAGAGATCCAAGATTCAAATCTGTTTGATTTTTTTACAAAGAAGAGGATAGGCGAGGATAAACCGTAAACCCACATAGGGTTATTAGTTTATTATAGGCCACAGAGTGTTATTAGTTTATTATAGGGATCAAATCAAAATAGTTTAGGAGGAGAGATCAAATAACAATAGTATTAGGTTTAATTTCTCCCTTTAAATAGATTATATTCCACATGAATACCATGGGTTCTCAATACTATTAATTTTTTTAAAATATTATTTTATTTTTTATTTTTATTTTCCCAATTTAAAAAGTTTACATTATATTACAATATTTTATTTAATTTTTATTTATTTATTTATTTTATTTTATTTTATTTTTATTTACTATCATTATTATCATCATCATTTTATTTAAAAGAATTTTGCAATTCAAAATCAATATCTTGAAATTATTTTTGTATTGATTTTATTTTATGTGGAGCAAATAAAGATGTTTTTTGTTATAATAATTTTATTTTCACCCAATTAAAAAAATAAATAATTTTATAAAAAAAAATATTATATTATTTTTTCAAATACAAATATCATATTTTAAAATATTATATTCAAAATATAAAATCCAAAAAATAACAGAAAATTATATCTCAAAATCGAAATTGATTAAAAATTTCTTAATAATCTTCGTAAATAGGCAAAATACCATTTAAAAATTCTTGATATTTAAGGGAAAAAATATTTTCCCATAATGAAAACACCTTTTTTCCATAAATTTGTTAAATAAAATATTCATCATACAAATCAATCCCATTAATCATTTATGTACCCTAATCAAATTCAATTGAAAGTTTTAATTAATAGTTCTTCATACTTGTCAGTAGGCAAAATGTCATTTGAAAATTATATATATAGAGAATGTTTTTCCATAATGAATGCACCTTTTTCCATAATATTTATCATACAAATAGTCCCTATTAATCACTTATGCATCCTGATTGAATTTTTAATTAATAGTTTGTCATGTTTTTCGACTTTTAATTTATTTTAAATCCATCGATTTATGCATGCTTGGTGTCATAGCCAACTTAACATTTGTATCCATCTGTGATAAGGACACTTTATTGCAGCGAGAGGGGATAAGATGATGTGCAAGTATGTTATAAATAAATAAATAAAATAATTATTCGATGAAATATTTAATGAAAATGAAAATATTATATCATTTAAAATGAATTATTTATTTGGAATGTTAATTAAATAATTTATTTTGAGTGTGATAATTTTTTATTTTTTTAATCTACATCATGTATATATATATGATTGGAGATATGATATACTTACATATCATACATATATCAATTGTGTTGAGAGAGGCATGTGTTGAGAGAGGCATTCTAGAACTTAGTATATGGGTGATGTGTAAGTATTTCATGTTTCCAATAAAAAAGTATAATAAAATTATATTTACTTGATGTGGGTCCAAAAAGGAAAATATTATAACACTCAAAATGAAATAAACTAAATAACTCATTTTGAGTGGTATAATATTTTCATTTTCTTTGGGCCCGCATCCAAAATATATTTTTATTTTATATTTTATTGGAGACTTAACATACTCACACATCACAAACAACATCACAAACATACTGGGTTGTATTGTATTTAAAGCTCAATTTATCAAAAATATAAAAAAATAATAATATTTTAATATTTTATTAATATCAAATAAATTAATTTTAACCTTAAATTTATTAAGTTTCTAGAAAATCAAATTTCTAGATGTGCAAATTTCTTTTTAAATCAAATACTTAGAAAATGAAAAAATAAGAAAATGTTTATACCTACAAAATTTGGTCCTCTTTATGTTTGATAGATCCACTCTTAAGATGAATGTATATTAGTTTATAAGAATAGAACTTATAATTGTATTTAAGAATAATATATATGTGTATGTGGTTGTGAGGAGGGGAGGTGGGACTATTTGAAATAATTGTGGACTTTCTTGAGCTTGTAAATGACAAATAATTTATTATTAAATTAGTATTAAGAATTGTGATCGATTGGGATGGATCCTGAAAGAATAATCAGGAAAAATATCTCATTAGCTTGTAAAAGACAAATAATTTATTATTAAATTAGTATTAAGAAATGGGAGGGATTGGGAGGGATCCTAAAAGAATAATGAGGAAAAAATTCTCGTTGGGCTTAAGGAGAAAAACCAACAATGAGGCAGAAAATGTACAGGTTTTATATTGGTTTAAGCATAGTTTGCAAGAAGAATATTATTTGGATCAACATTTTGGGGGACCCTTTTATGGTAATTTGATAGATGAGGAAGGACGCCCCCAAGCGATAATTGTCTTTTCCTCCTATATCACAGAACCCAGAGCATCATTTCTAGTTTTTCGTCTATATCTTTCTTCTATATTATTCCCACCTTAAACTTTGAAATTGGCTCTCTAACCAGTAAGACTTGTCTTTTACATGAGAGAAAAGCATAAATAAATGGAATTGTAGATTTTCACTACATCCCCTAATGACTAATGATGAACTTCTCCACCAATAAAATCTTCCTTGTCATAAACATGCTACCCTCAGTTCCCTATGCTTTTAATCCCATTGAGGCTCCCAATTTAAATAACACTACCCTTGTTAATCTCGCCTCCCTATGTTATGATAATCATCCCTCTCTCTCTGTTTATCCCTCCTTCCCCATTCCCCTCATTCCCTCTCGCTTTTCGATTGATGAGCGATAAATTCTTTGGCTCCATTCACATGGTTATCGGCATCACCTACCTGTGGAAACCTTCCAAGAATTTATCTTCACATGACTCATCCCCTTTATGCTCTATCATGCGAGCAAGGAAATCTTATCATCTCACCTTAATGGTGTTCCTTGAAATTGGCTCTGCAAACATGTTTGAAGGAATCATAAGGAAAAGGATTAGACCTTTTTTCTAGAATATGTATGCCGAGATTAATCCCATCTCATGACAAGATTGATTAACGATGCTCATGCACTCGGGCCACAAACTCTCATTATGGTGAATTAATCTCCATTCTCCTTTGCATCAAAGAGATTGTGCTTAAATATAACAAGTCCTCTCTACAAGCTCGTCAATTCATCATAGGAGCGAGGTACGAGCTCTTTATGGATTTCGACAAAATAATATTATATATGGTAGAATATGTATTTTTATTGATAAGTATCTGGGGTCAGTCAAGGGAAATTCATAGGAAAAATTCATTTTGTTAGGCTCCAGATTTAGAATCTCAGTTTGGTCATTTGAAATTTGGTAATAGAGTTGGAAACTTTGGGTTAATATTTTCCATCAGAGGAATTATTGGTCATATTGGTCAGAGGAAAAATTTTCTGAGTCTTAGTTGAATGGTAAAACTTGTCACTTTCCATCTAGCTCTCAGTTCTGAGAATTTATTGTTTTAGCTTGGAATCTTTGGGTTTCATTCCGCCCACTAATATATTATTGTTCTGACTCATCAAAGAAAATCTCATTACAGTCTCAGATGGTTGGTAAGGTTCATCCCTCCTCTTCTAATTCTCTGTGTATTGCAATTAATATTTTAGATCACTCCAAATTTGGCACTGAGCAACGTTCCCTTGTAATGGTGATTGTGATTCTTTTAAGTCATTATGGGTCTATTTCTCTGTGTGCAATTCCCTTCAATATTTCGGGAAAACCTATAATGGATCTAAGTTCAAACTCTTCCAATTCTTCAGCTTCCATATGCTCTCACTACAAAGAATCCCATGCAGTCATCAACTTTAAACTATATGATATGAATGTGATGTTGTATCAGCACCACAATTCAGAAGGCGCCATCTAGGAGTATATAGAGTCTCTGCAACAAAAAAAATTGTGGCTTCAGGACGCGATTAACACACTCTGAGGGATCCCTTCAAACTTAAACCTCTAACAATCTCAGATAGGTCAACTAGCAGTAGACCAACCTCGTGATATTAACCTCAACCATTTAACCTCTCCTTATGATTAGTTTGTTCTAGTCAGTTTTCGATGTATAAGATTGTTACTTCAATTTTTCCATTTGTATTGCTTGTGGTTTGCAGTAATGTTAGTCCTTTTTGGAAATTTTGTCTATGTCATATGGTTTTGGGAAAGCAATTGTCAATTAGAAATTATGTAGGTCCTACATGTTGGAATTTACTCCCAACCACCACCATGAAAAAATGGCAGCAACCATACTTGCAGTTAAATATTTTTGTAGAGAAGGACAAAGCCCATATCTGCAAGCTTACTTACCACACGCAATTTTTTCGTAATGTTCATAAAACTGTACCCGGCCATCACTCTGTGTTTAAAATCCTTCCCTCAGTATACCTACATCTTGCATGCACTGTGTACTCCACAAACCCTTAACCTTTCTTCTTAACATATTGTTGCAAGCCTATATATCCATCGATGTGATATTGGTGGGACCCTCAACCTATACGCATTACTGAATCCACAAAACAAACCTTCATATTTCTACCTTTCCTTACCTTTTTCCTTTTCGCACTTCCTAGTGTTTAGCGCGTCACACTTCGTGCTTCACAAAAATTAGCCCTTAAATTTTTGCTCCATTTCCAAACCCTGCGATGGTACGATGCAATATTGCCATCGCACATCGAAAATCGCAAATGTTTATGTTTTCCGTTAAAAACTTACCACGATCAAATGTTGCGACATGCGAAATGTTAAATGTTGCAACATGCGCACATCGCAGTCGCAAGCTCAGGAGGATAGCGCGCAAGTTAAGTTTTGACATTGCCAAAATATGATATGCGATGTGGGCGTGGATGCGATGTGGTTTTGCATCTGAAACCTAAAGAATTTCAAATCCGGCGTACAAAGGCTCTGTGCATTCTTTAATGAAGAAAATACCTTTCACGGAAGAATGACGATTGGTGGTTACCCATGTGCTTCAGCATTGAATTTGCATTGAATTACCATTTAATTGTCAGCTCCTCCATTTTGTATTAATTAGGATGTTTTTCATATTTTTTTAAAAAGATGTAGAAAAACCTGCTGAAGCAGAAGAACGAAATAGAATTTTCTCTGGTTTTCTATCTGTGTGTGTGTGTGTGGCTCTGTCTATTTTTGTGAGCAAACTGTGTTATCATTTGTTAACTGAATTTCTACATTTCTTTGTAAACTGTGTATTGAGGGAAAATCATTTCCCCTGTTCTTTGAGCTTCTCATATTCATGGATTCTCCAACATAGTATCAGAGCATCCCATGTTTTCCAACATGGTATTAGAATGGGTTTAATCTCTCAATGAAATAAATTGGTCTTCACTAAAGAGTTGAAAAGTTTTGTTTTGAGAAGCGTATTCTCCAATAGTGAGAAGTATTTTTTCTTACACAGTGAAAATGGCAGCGGCAAGCACAAGCTTTACTAATCCACAACTACCACAGTTCAATGGCAAAAATTATGACTATTGAGCTATTACAATGAAATCCCTGTTCTCTTCACAAGATATTTGGGAGCTGGTGGAAAATGGATTCCAAGGACCAGTAGATGCAGCATCATACAATGCTTTGACACAAGCAGAAAGGGACTTGCTGAGAGACAATAAGGAGAAGGACTCCAAAGCCCTCTTCTATATTTTCTAGGGAGTGCATGGAAGTATTTTCCCAAGGGTTGCATTAGAAACGAATTCCAAGCAAGCATGGGACACACTTTAGATAGCCTACCAAGGCATGGAAAAGGTGAAGACAACAAAACTACAAATGTTGAGAAGAGATTTTGAAAGATTATGTATGAAAGAGTTTAAGAATATAGACTCGTTCTTTACACATGTGATTGGTTTGCTTACCCAATTTAGGTCTCATGGTGAGACACTTGAGGAAAGGAGAATAGTTGAGAAAGTTTTAAGAAGTTTGTCATCAAGGTTTGATGCCATAGTTGTGGCCATAAAAGAGACAAAGGATCTCTCACAGTTTTCAGTGGAGGAGCTTCATGCATCACTGATGTCTCATGAGCACAGACTAAACAGAGCAACAAACTCCTCATTGGAGCATGCATTCAAAGGACAAGTGTCTTTTGGTCAAGGTAGAGGTCGAGGAAGATCAAGCTACCAAGGAAGAGGAAGAAGCCCACAAAGAGGTGGAAGAGGCATCCCTCCAAGCACATGTGGAAGAGGCAGCAATCAAATCCAAGTCAAGGCACAAGCCAGAATCAAACACAAGGTCAAAGGTATGATAAATCTCAAGTTCAATGTCATTATTGTAAAAAGTATGGTCATTATGTAAATGAATGTAGAAAGAAGCAATATGATATGGGTAGAAAAACTAGTAAATTTCATAAAGGAAAATCAAAACCATGGTAGTGTGTTTTTAGCTTGTAATGTGGCACAAGAAAAACAAGGATCTATATGGTTCTTATATTCAGGTTGTAGCAACCACATGACTGGAAACATAGCAATGTTTTCCAATCTAGATGAAAGTGTGAAATCATAAGTAACATTGGGGACTGATAGCAAGGTCTCCATCATGGGAAAAGGAAGATTAGACATACTAATAAAGAAGGGAGAGAAGAAGTTCATGCCAGATGTTTATTATGTCTATCGCTTGAAAAATAACCTCCTAAGCATTGGACATCTCATACAAAAGGGATACAATGTATTTTTTAATGATGATGTGTGCACAATCATGGATAAGCCTCCAAGTAGACAGTTCATTGCAAAATTTCATATGACGAACAACGGAATGTTTCCTCTCAAGATGAGATCAAAGTTGAAGAAAAAAGGTGTTATGGCAATTGTCACACAAGAAAACTTCCAAGGAGAAGTCAAAGATGAGAATTTCTTGTGGCATTTGATATTTGGTCATCTCAACTTCGGAGGCTTGAATCTATTGCATAGAAAATGCATGGTGAAAGGACTGCCACTCATAGAAAAGCCAGACAGCCTGTGTGAAGGCTGCATCTTGGGAAAACAACAAAGAGAATCATTTCTAGTAGGAAATTCAATAAGGGAAAAAGCACCTTTGGAGATTGTCCACTAAAATTTATGTGGACCAACGCAAACACCATCATTAGGTGGCAGCCATTACATTTTGACATTCATCGATGACTACACAAGGAAGGCATGGGTCTATTTTCTAAAACAGAAAAGTGAAGTGTTTGACCACTTCCGCCACTACAAATCTCTTGTTGAGAAGTAAATTGGACGCTACATAAAAGTGTTGAGGACTGATAGAGGTGGCGAATATATCTCAAAAGACTTCCTACGTTTTCGTAGGGAGCATGGAATTCACAAGCAATTTACAACAAGGTATACACCTCAACAAAATGGTGTTGCAGAAAGAAATAATAGGACCATCATGGAAATGGAAAGAAGCATGTTGAAGGAAAATCATTTTCCAAATGATTATTGGGATGAAGATGTCTCTTGTGCAGCATATAATATTAATAGATGTCCAACCAAAAGTGTCATGAATAGAGTTCCTGAAGAAGCATGGGGTGGAAGAAAGCAATTTGTCACTCACATGACAGTATTCAGATGTGTGGCATAAGCACATGTCCCAGACAAATTGAGGAAGAATTTGGACAACAAGGGGGAGAAATGTATATTTCATGGATATAGTGATGAATCCAAAGCATACGAGGTCTACAATCCATTTAACAAGAAGGTAATAATCAGCAGATATTTTCAGTTCATAGAAGATGAAGAATGGGATGGAAGTTTAGAGAAGAAAATAAATGTGAAGACATGTATGTTACATGAAGACAAAGAGGAATTGACTGCAGCAAGTAATTCCTCAATGGTAACTCCTCCTCCACCAACACAATCTCAACAAAGCACATCGCAATCAAGTAATAGGACAACATTGTGAAATCAAGTAAGTACTTCTCCAAGCACACCACAAGGATCCGCAACTCCATCTACTTCTAGCTCAACACCAAGCTCATCTTCAACAAGTATAAGAAGACCAAAATTCAGAAATTTAAGTGAAATTTATGAGAAAGAAGAAGTTGATAATACTGCTAGTCTGATTTCTTTATTTGCATTATATTGTCATGAAGATGACCCAATACATTTTGAAGATGCATTCAAAGAAGAGAAATGGTTGAAGCAATGAATGAATAAATATGAGCAATATGAAGGAATGATACATGGGAATTATTGGACCTTCCACAAGAAAAAGAAGTCATTCGAGTGAAATGGGTCTATAAGACCAACAGAAATATTGAAGGCGAGATAGAAAGGCACAAAGCAAGGCTAGTTGTCAAAGGCTACAAGCGGCAGCATGGAAGAGACTATGAGGAAACCTTTGCGCCAGTCGCAAGGATGGAGACAATGAGAACAGTGTTGTCAATAGCAGCACAATAGAAATGGAAAGTGTATCAAATGGACGTGAAGTCAGAATTCTTGAATGGAGTGCTGAAAGAGGAGGTGTATGTTGAAAAACCTCCTGGCTATGAGGTAGAAGGCCAAGAACACAAGGTGTGTAAGTTGTAGAAATCTCTTTATGGGCTGAAGCAAGCACCACGTGCATGGTACAACAGGATATATGCTTACCTGATGTACAATGGGTTTGAAAATTGTGATGGTGAACCTAGTCTTTACATCAAAGAAAATGATGGTAAGATTCTTATTATTTTTTTGTATGTATATGATTTTATTTTTATAGGTAGTGATGATATTCTCGTCGTTGATTTTAAAGAATTCATGAAAAGTGAGTTTGAAATGACTAACTTGGGGTTGTTAAGATATTTTTTGGGCATAGAAGTGAAGCAAATAGAAAATGGAAGTGAAGCAAAAATTTTAGAGAGGCTTAATATGCAGAACAATAAGCCAACAACAGCTCCAACAGTCATGGGGTTAAATTTGAGCAAGGAATATTGCAACAAAAATGTTGATCTGACATTATACAAAAGAATGGTTGGAAGCCTTACGTACTTGACTGCAATTAGGCATGATATATTGTATATTGTTAGTTTGGTGTCAAGGTTCATGGAGACACCCAAGGAGACACATTGGCAAGCAGGAAAAATAATTTTAAGGTATGTCAATGGGACGAAGGAGTATGGTGTTCTATACTCCGCAACTGATGATTTTAGGCTGATTGGTTACACTGAGAGTGATTGGGATGGAAGTGTTCATGATGGAAAGATCACATCAAGATATGTTTTTCATTTGGGTTCGAGAACCATTTCATGGGCTTCCAAGAAGCAACCAATAGTTTCATTGTCAACAATAGAAGCTGAGTATGTCGCCGCAACAACAACAACGTGTCAAGAAATTTGGATGAGAACAATGTTGCAGGATTTATGTCATGAACAAGACAAGGCAACCACTATTTTCTGTGATAACAGTTCAGGAATTGCACTATCAAAGAATTTTGTTTTCTACAAGAGAAAAAATCACATTGATGCTAAATATCATTTCATAAGAGAATTAGTTATCTATGGTGAAATCGCGTTACATCATTGCAGGTCAAAGGAACAATTTGCAAACATCTTCACAAAGTCGTTGGCACAGATTTTATTTTTTTATTTTTTTTATTTTTTTTATTTTATATCAGATAATGTTTGGGAGTGGTCAATGGTGACAATTGTGATTAAGGGGGAGTGTTGGAATTTACCCCCAACCACTGCCATGAATAAACTGGCAGCAGCCATACTTGCAATTAAATGTTTTTGCAAAGAAGTACAAAGCCCATATTCGCAAGCTTACTTACCACACATAATCTTTTTGTAATGTTCAGAAAATTGTACCTGGCCATCACTCTGTGTTTAAAATCCTTCTCATCGTATACCTACCTCTTGCCTGCACTGCGCACTTCGAGAACCCTTAACCTTTTTTCTTAACATATTGTCGCAATCCTATATTTCTGCCGATGCGATATTGGTGGGACCCTCAACCTATACGAATTACCGAATCTGCAAAACAAACCTTTGTATTTCCACCTTTCCTTACCTTTTTCCTTTACGCACTTCCTAGCGTTTAGCGCGTCACTCTTCGTGCTTCGCAAAAAGGTACGGAAAAAATAGCCCTTACCTTTTTGCTCCGTTTCCAAACCTTGTGATGGTGTGATGCGATATCGTCATCACAAATTTTTATGTTTTCTGTTAAAAAAATGCCACGGTTAAATGTTGCACTATGCGAAATGTTAAAGGTTGCGACGTGTGCACATTGCAGTCGCAAGATCAAGAGGATAGAGCCCAAGTTAAGTTTTTACATCGCCGAAATTTGGTATGCGATGTGGGCGTGGATGCGATGTGGTTTTAAGGCTGAAACCTAAATAATTTCAAGTCCAGCGTCCAAAGGCTCTGTGCGTTATTTAATGAAGAAATTGCCTTTCATGGCAAAAGGAAAATTGGTGGTTACTCGTCCGCTTTAGCATTGAATTTGCATTGAATTACCATTTAATTGTCAGCTCTGCCATTTTGTATTAAGTAGGATGTTTTTCATATGTTTTTAAAAAGATGTAGAAAAACCTGCTGAAGTAGAAGAACGAAATAGAACTTTTTCTAGTTTTTTTTTTGTGTGTGTGTGTGGCTCTATGTATTTTTGTGACCAAACTATGATATCATTTTTTTAATTGAATTTCTGCATTTCTGTGTAAATTGTGTATTGAGGGAAAATCATTTCCCCTATTCTTTGAGCTTCTCGTATTTGTGGATTCTCCAACATATTATCAAAGCATCCCATATTTTCCAACACTACAATAGATGGAAATGTAATTTTCGTGGGTTTTTGTCCTGACCAAGCACAAATTTAATATCAAATTACTCATTCCTAAATAAAATAAAAAAAAATAAATAAAAAATAAATAAAAAATAAAAAAATAATTCAGTATTAAGAATTGTATAATACAAGTATGAAGATGAATTTGAAGAAATATCTCTATTGATTTGAAAAAAAAATATGAAATTATTAAATCTAAATATATTGTTGTTTTCATTTTTTTAATATGATATTAAAGATTTAGTTATAGTCAATTCAAACTATATGTATGCCTCTATTTTTATGTTTCTAATTTTTTTTTAAAGAAATGCATTAATTCTTATAGGTTTAACGCTATGTTTAAATCTATCAAATTTCTTATAGTGTGCAATTTTTTATCATTTAATTCCATGTGATGCATTAATTTCTTGATATTAAATGATAAAAAATTTACACTAGAAAAATTTTGAATCCTTTCTTTGTTTCATAAATCCTAATTTATGATGTATAAGAGTAAAACAATAAATTATGAATAAATTTTAATATATTTTTGTTGTTTGAAAAATAACTAGCCTAGATCCATCTTAATTTTGAATCTACAAAGTGTCGAGAGGGATCAAATTTCTTTTCAAATTAAGATATTTTTATGTGAAGAGATGATCAAATTTCTATGCAAATTAAGATATTTGTATTTGAAGAGATTTGATCCCTCGTGACTTGGTAGATCTAGAATTAAGATGGATCCAAGATGCTTTAATCTCCCCCTTTAAATAGGTTATATTCCACATGAATACCATGAGTTCCCATATATCAAGAGCACAAAAAGCATTCTTAACTTCACCAAGTCAAGTTTACCTTAACCACCCAATAAAAATTAATTTAAAAGAAATAATAAGAGATTCGATCCCTCCTTACTTGATAGATCTAGAGTGGAGATGGATCTAGGATGTTTCAATCTCCCACCTTAAGTAGGTTATATTCCACATGAATGCCATGGGTTCACCATTAGTAACTTCACCAAGTCAAGTTTAGCTTAACTACCCAACAAAAATTAATTAAAAATAATAATAATTTAACATAGAATTTTTATTTTAACCTAGCATTATTTTTGTTTTTATTTTATTTTATTTATTTTGACCTATTCAAAATATTTACTGGAATGACATTACAACATCTCTTCCATAATGGGTTGCTATACTGATTATTTTAATAATTTCATTAATAAATCGCAAATACAAAAAATATCATTATTTTTATTTCAAGTTTACCTTAACCACACAATAAAAATTGATAAAAAAAATAATAACATATAATTTTTAATTTAACATAGCTTTATTTATTTTTTACCTAGTCAAAATATCTATAAGAATAACATTACAACATCTCTTCCATACCCCGCAAGAGAGCTACTATACTGATCATTTTAATAATTTCATTAATAACTCACAAATACAAAAAAATATCATTATTTTTCTTTTCATGGAAAAATACTTACTTTTCATTTCTAAACTTAAAAAATACGCACATTCCCTAGAATCTTCCTCTACGAAAAAGTTCTAAAAAAATTATCTGCAAATAACACAACCAAATATTTTGTTGTAAACAACCCAAAAATAGTTTGTCATTGTGCATTAAGCACGCACCATAATGTAAACGCCTAGTCTAATCTCATAAAAAATAACAGTTAATAATATGTACAACATGAAATGAAAGCTGATCAAAGATTCAACCATTCTCATTTGCAATTGGTTCCTCTAAAAAAGGACGGTGATAAAAATAGTATTGATTTGCGTCTAAAAGTTCGGTCACTTGCCAAAACCCCTTATGCAAGTGCATATTAGAAATATTTGAGCAATTTTGTTTCGTTCCGTAAACGTGACTGTATGACCAAAAAACAAAAACATTAAAAATATATATGACTAGCAATTGCCTCCAAAGGTGCAAAGGTACACGAAAGTATAGTGGATGGTAGGGCATTGATGGCTACGTTTCCTCTTCCAACTTTACAGGTTGTTTCAGGGCTGTTTATGTTGTTGGTTATAAAAAGAGAAGGTAAGGGTTATATTTTGACAATTTAAGTTACTGGTTTCTTAGGAATTGTTTCTTCGTGTTAATTTGTTTTCCTGGTGGTTCTTGATTAGCTTGGACTATATTTGTTTGAAATTCTTGTACTACTTTTGCCGTGAAGTATTTTGAATCTTTATTAACTTTAATTAAATCAAACTATTAAGTATTTAGTATAATAAAAAGATACACTGAAGGTATGGCAGACTTCCAGCCATGGCGCCAAATGATAAAGTGAAAGCTCAGATCAAAATCGTGTTGAAAAATTTGACAGAGATTGCAAGTAATGCTCTTAGCATTGTTAAGGGAATTTCTATTATGGTCAGTTCATTCAAGATCCTTCGTTTTCCTACGCGATGCTTGTTGTTTGATCCCGAGGATGAGGGTGGGAGCAATTAATAGTCTTGTAATAAATAAAATGAAAGGGATAGAAAGTTGAGACCATCCTAAGCATAAAGGAAATTTCTTGAGATTATAAACTGAAACAGTTAAACAAATAAGTGAAAAACAGAAGAAGTCACACCGATAAGAATGTTGTATTTTAGAAGAACGTGGGACGTGTTACGTGTAAGTAGAAACGGGGCAAGAGAGGCCATGTGATACTATACAAATGGTTTAATGATAAGAAATCCCTAGACACTTTATTAATTCAATCAATTTTATTTATTTATAAAACAAGAAAAAATATTTCTTTTTAAAACAAATACAATTTGAACTAGTAGTCTCAAATCAAACTAAATATAATAAAATTTATTAATTCAATCAATTTTTGTATTTATAAGTATGTTATTCATAAATATACACATTGAAAGCAAATAATCATGTTTGATCTTATTTTTATTTGACCAAATTAAAATTAATAGTTATAGTAATATTATTTGGCCATATCTCGCCACAAACAAAATTGGGGGCCATCACCAGTGATAGTTTGTACATCCTATTTTTGTTTGATCAAATTATACCAACCTAAATTTATCTTAACTTTGGATCTATTGAAGTGTTGAGATGGATCAAATATATTTTCACTCAGAAAAAAAGGTTTTCATGTGAACGTTTGGTAGATCTAGAGTTAAGATGGATCTAGATAGTTCCCTTTCAAATAGGTTATATTCCACGTGAATTAAATCTCTGGCTGCACCATGAATTAAATTCAATTCAACATAGTGCCTATGGTGCCACTGAAATCTCAAATTCTCTTAAACATGAGCCTTACATAACCAAGAATATAAGTTAGACAATGCCCTTCGGCACCTAGAAGGGCCAGCACATACATGGGAGATAAATGGATCACCAAACATCCCAGAGGATATTTAGTGCTCGGTATGTAGCTACTCAAATTCATCCAGGCATAATAATTATACCAGTAATAAAATTCCCGTTAAGAAAAATTCAATACCATAAAGGTGTTATTACTGGAAGTCTTCTTGATACAACAGACACAATGCTATTGAAAATTATTGTTTCCCTAGTTTTTGCCATGAATTCACCTACCTGCTGATTAATATCAGAAACATAAACTGTTCTTCTAGCGTTGTCATTCTGTTCAACTCTGACGTTCCTACTGTTGAGCCTCCTTTTACCCTGATTGAAGTTGTTTTTCTTGTGATGCACCACCAAGAAAATGAGAATGTCAACAATACAAAAGAAGAATCAAGCTAAAGTGACATATGGGAAAAGATTAAAAACAATGTAACAGATAGACGATGATCATAATGGCACAGTATGAAATACTTGAAACGATATGCCACTATGATTTCTACACAGCTTCCACATTTAGGAGATAATCGTATTGATTTGTAACGAAATCCTTAACGAGTGTAAGGATATGCCACTTCGATTTTAATGAAAACTTGTGAATTTAGGAGATAATCGCCGTAATCTTGGAATGAAATACTTTGATTTTTACTAAATGATTGTGAATTTAGGACATAATCATATTAGGTACATATGAACTCCTTAATAAGGGTTGTGCCATTTTTATATTACGAGTTTGAAAATGAAGGAGTTTGTTATATTGGCGAGTAATGAACAAAATTATCAACGAGGAATAAGTCATTTTAGTTTTCAACAATGTTGCGATTGAAGTTTGCAATTGTACCTTAACCATCTATATACTTTGTATTGTTCAAACCATTATTAATGATGCACCAGGATCAGATTACTGATCCGTTATGAAATAGTAGTAGGGAAACAAACTAAATATTAATAATGCAGGTAAAGAGGGAAGAATATTCATGTCAATCGACATCAAAAAAATGATTTATCCAACATCTTTCCAAGTCTATTGAATGTATTTTACTGTCGGATTCTGCTCGTACTTATCATATACAAATGTACAGGAGTTTTTTGTTGTGTGTGATTATGCCCATAGTTAACAACCTTCTTAATATAGATATACAACCTTTTTAACACAGACGTGCAGCAGATACACAACCTATGCATAAAAACAGAGCCATATTCAGCAATTTATACCAAAAAAAGGTTAAGGTATGATAATCGTATCTTGACAATTATGTTGGGTAAATTGCAGTCGTATCTCTGCGTTTTTCAATATTTTTTTCTATATTATATTGAATTGTTTTAGATACATATGCATATCAACGCAGATATACGGCTGCAATGTGCCCAACATAATTTTTTCTATATTATATTGAACTTTTTCATAGGCATATACATATCAACACAGACATATGGCAACTATGATTCTGCCATAAGAGGTTATGGCAACATCTTGCAGCGTGTAGGAATCACTTTTATTAAACCACAATACCCATTGACGATTGTGACACTTCTAAAACATGAATACTGACTAATACTAGGTAACAAGCCATTTTTTGGTTCATGGTAAGATCAATAGAATGTTAAGCTGTTCACCAGATTTCCACTCTAATCTTGACATATATCCTTCAACCGTATTCAAAATGCACTTGTTAAGTTATAATTTCAAAATAATAGTTATGTTCTTGCTCTTGCGATCTGCCATTGGATCCGCCATTGGGGAGTATAAATAAAGCACTAAACTTTTCATATAAATATCTGCAAGAATCAAACAAACAACAACTAGAGACTAAAAATTATAACCGAAAAGAAAAGTACTCCATGGTAAGAATTGAACTTTTTCCACAGAAAAGGGTGCGGTCGCAATTCCTGATACAGGGGAGGAATGAGGGAGATACATGTGAATTCCATTTCCCTCCTCCTCGCAATCAACATCCCACAAGCTCAAATGGCCTTCCTTGTCTCCACTCGCAACAAGAACCCTATCCCTGCAAGGCAAGATGTGGACACTAAATATCCTATTTGGAGCAAGCCTAGCTATATCTTTGTCCTCCAACTGTAGGTCTCCCAGATTAAATTTTGGCCCTACAAGAACTCCGCCTTCCGATCCCATGTCTGTCTTAGCGTGTATCAAATCAGCCAAAGGCGCATGGTCCCTGAGCTCTCTGAGCCAGTTGAAATAATGATCATGAGAGGCCTCTTCCCCGTAGGGTACATAAGTTTCAACTAAACTTAGAGGGTCGTTCCTCGCGGATCTGGGGGGTTTCGAAAAATCAAGGCTTGACGCAGGCAGGCTATCACTGCCCAAATCCTCGATACTTTCAGGGGAAATTCCTCTGGCCCACAGGGACCTTCAAAGAACAGAGTGTTCTGGTTCTTTTCCACGCTTTGGAGGTTTATAACCTTTAGTCTCCAACCTTCAAAACAAAAAAAGTGGTTCAATTATTTTGGCTGCACAAACTTAGGAGCATTTGGGGATGGGGAATGGGACTTACTTGGGTTTTTTTGAGACGGAACGAAGGTGCTCCACTGTGTCATGCATGCGAAGAGCCACTAACATTTGCTCGTTATGTTGGACATTTTCAAGCCTCTTGCGTTCGTATTTTGTCATCTGCTCCATTTTTATTGTTGCAGTACTCTACGATAAACAACCAGAGTGCGTTCTGAGTGAAAGAATTGTTCAGCAAAATATAGAAACTTCTTGGGGAAGATAGCCGCGCCTTTTAGGCGCATCTCAGGTTTGGTTATAAATCAGGGTTAAAAATCCTATTCCCACAGCTTCCCCTGATTCTCTGGTGTGGTACGTCAGGAACAGCCTCCCGCCATCATCGACGTGGACGCAGTCGAAGGCATTGGGATCGTCGGAGGATCCATGACGACGCCACCTGGTAGCGGACCACAGTAGAGTTGGAAGGCAAGGCCGTCCGAGCTGATCGCCAAAATGGTTGACGCGATGGTGAGCAGTGATGGTACGTGTCAAATTTTAATTGGAAGGAAGGGTGAATCTTCTCCCAGCCAAACCCAGCAAAGAGAACACCTTCGGTGTAATGACATACTTGGGGTAGAGTTAACTCAATTCACCACCAAAATCACTCAAAATATGAATATGTTCATAAGCTTTTTCCAATGTAAAAAGTGAAAAGTAAATCAACGATATGCATGATAAGCATTTGACCTAGATATTGGAGCCCCTCCTAATACCCAAATTACTTAATTGGTGTTAGAATTAATGGAGAAAACTAGACTTAGTTTTTTGTTGTGATAAATATGGGATTGACACTCTAAGATTAGGTGTAAGATCCTACTATCTCGGGAGTGGTTCAAATCACCCTGTTAGTGTGCAAGACTATATGTACGAGGTTCCTTTAATTGAATGGGAAGTGCATTGTGTGGAGTTCTTGGGCACTCTCCAGGTATCTCACTTGGATAGCCACTTAATTAATTGATTCCAGTTTTTATTATGGTATGATAGCTTCAATTCGAGGAAGAGTGGACCTGTGTTGTGAGGCTAAGTCCTTGGAAGTTAAGGAGATTCGTGGAGGACGTGGAAGCCACCGTGTTTGTTGTTGTAGAGGCCAAGTTTGCATGAAGGCATTAACCAGGAGGGAGGCATTGTCGCTCTCGTGGAGAAGTGATATGTTGCGGGAGGATCAGAGGAAGTCGAGCTGGTGGTGTGGCTATGACTTAATATGTTGGTTGAACTCTTTAAAAATAGTGGGAGAATAGTGTATTGATGAATCCAGCGAGTGAGATACGCTCTATTTTGTACGTGGTGAATCCAGCATGTTGGTGAATCCAAATAATTTTGTAACTGGTGCAGAGGGAAGTTGTTTTGTTATTGGAAACTTTTTGAGGAAACATTGTTTTGTGATCGGGTGAATCCTCCGGTAGTTATGTTTGAAGCATTGGAGATGACATAGGCACCACTATAGTTGCAGGAAACAAAAATGTGAAACACGACTACACAACTTATCAGTTTTCCACTGTTTTTGTGAAGGGAAATGGATTCATCACGCGTGACATCACCTTTGATAATATTGAAGTGAGGAGCCTGCGTGAAAGAGTCATGTGTAAGATAATTTTTTATTTTCAAGTTGTGTTGCATCTTATGCGTGGCAAAAAGTCTGGTTGAGGGTGGACAACCCTTGCCGATCTGTGCATGGTTATTACTATGTTGAGCTAGGCACAAAGATTCGTTACCAGATTAGAGTGCCACAAGCCGTGGAAGAGGAGGCATGGCAGAGGAACCTCATGGATCGATTTGTGAGTGTATTGCACGGGATCATGGTAAGAGGAATAGATGAAGTGCAGAGAAATTCTCGGAAAGAGACGAGTGTAAAAGGAACCAACAACCCCTGCTGCAAAGTAACGTTGAATCTCCTGGTGCGTCGTTGATATGATATTTCCATGATCATCCAAAACCTAATCATTGCATCCATTAATCATGTTGAAGTTCCATTCCTCTTCCTCCTACTTGATATTACTCAACATTAAAGCAAGTGGCATACTGCGAAAATGTAAATTAAGATCGTTTCACGGGAGGTCAGTGAAGAATACTTGTAGCTCAGGTATTGGATTTGGCGGTGAGGCTTGCACATATTTCTGTTGCACCACCATGGATATTTATTTTTCTATGACAAGTGTGTTTGGCCCTGCTGATAAATTGTGTGTTTGAAAAGGTCGAATTCATTTTTTAATGATCCAACAAATTTCTCTGTTATTCTTTTAGTTGCATCGGTGATTTGCTTCAAATTTGGATGTGTGGCATAGAAGCCATAGTCTACACCACAAGGTTCTATAGTTGAAGATCTTCCAAAGGGAGAAGTTTCCCGCTTGCGTGGTAACAGGGTTTTGGATCTCTTTAGAGGACCGAGTGGAGTCAGAGAGAAATCTGGAAGCGAGATAAGCTAGAATTTGCAATATGGTTTCACTTTTAGACATATTTTACCCTGAATATATTTTTTTTCATGCGGCTTGGTGGTTTTATTAATGACCACGCCATACCGAGAGATACTATATGCTCTACAACAACATGATATTGAAGACTTACGAGTTGTTCTTCGAGAAGGATGTAAAGACGAACATATAGTTGAAGATCAAGAAAACCCATTAGTCATTCTTCAGGAATGATGTAAAGAGGAACATATTGTTGAAGATAAATTGGATGAGCCACATGAAGCTGATTACAAATACTTGGCAGAAGAAGACAAAGCTGGAAAGAATTCAACTTATGATGATCTCATGAACGTTTCTCAGTGTGTAGATGTTAGCAACAACAACAAGGAAGAAGCAACAAATTTGAAGAGGAATTAAAGTTTCTTGAAGCATGGCTTGAAACACCATGTCTTTATGAAGTCAACATAGAAGTTGCATCAATGAATTTTGAAAACAATAGGGCCAACCTTCAAATGTTTGACACCAGAAATAGTGAGAGGAAAAAATATCCTATCAAACTTGTACCCTCCAAAGTGATATCAATTACGAGCAATAAAGATATAAAGAATGACAACCTACAATAAAGATCAAGGAGGATAAGAGTTAAAGCATTTCGTATTTGGGGAAGAAAATGTAAAAAGGAGGAGAAGATCTATCACTACCTCATGGCAAGAAAAGTAAAGATGAAGCCTCACCTAGGAATAAAAAAGCATGGACTCTCGAGAAAGAAGACTAAAATGAAAACCTATGTTACCAAGTTTTTATGTATTATTGTAAGCCTACCTGAGACTATATCAACAAGCATATGCTATTATTTCAACACCCTTTCTCCATTAGGGGGGAGTGTTATAATTAATGGAGAAAGCTAGACTTAGTTGTTTGTTGTGATAAGAATAGGATTGACACTCTAAGATTAGGTGTGATATCCTACTATCTAGGGAGTGTTCAAACCACCCTGTTAGTGTGCAAGATTATATGTACAAGGTTCCTCTGGCTAACTGGGAAGTGCATTGTGTGGAGTGCTTGGGCACTCTCCAGGTATCTTAGCTAGAGAGCCACTTAATTAATTGACTCCAATTTTTATCTATTGGAGCCCCTCTCAATTACTTCGTGCACTTAATTTTCCATCATGTTTTCCATTAGCATCCTATTTTTTTAATAAAAAATAATCTTTGAGATGTGATGCAGGAGCATGAGGCTTAGAGACAAAGGGCTTCACTAATTATTCCAAAAATACAAAAAAAAAGTTTACAAGCAAAGGTGTTGGTACCTTTAGCTGTCAATTTACAGTTTTACTAGATAGGGTTGAGCTAGTATCTAGGAAGATTGAACAGTTTTACATTAGATTCAACATATTTAGCCTTCAGTTGATAGATTTAGGGAAGATATTATGTAATAAGGATTTTATATAAGTTAGGATAATTCGATCTTCAAGAGGAGGTCAACTATTATGTAAGACCCTATAAAATGTAACCTCTGAGAAGGAGAAAATTGAATTTGGACCATAGAAGGTTTGATTGAGAAGGTTTTGCTTCTAAGTTAATAAAATTTGCAGAATTTAATTATCTATTGTATGCTTGGAAAATTCCCAGAGGGTTTCATCTCTTCGAAAATCCATTGGATTTATGTTTTTATGTGTAGAATTTAAGTGTAATTAACTTATGTGTGAAATATTCGAAAGAACTTGAAGAAATTACGGTTTCCTTTGCTTGAGATTGGATAGTTGATAATTTTTCTATATTTATTGAGTTTCAGAGCGAGAAAGGAGATTTCTAGAGGAGCTAAAGTTAGAACGGTAAACTAGCAGAAAATCCATGGTCAAACGTGATTGAAAATGAAAATTTGCAAACCAAGCGGTTTTTGAAAAACCAACCACTGTAGTCACGTTGCTTTTGGGCGTGAAAGTGGTTTTGTTCAATTGAACGTGATAGAGTAAAAAGGTGACACATCACGGTGGCAATACCACTAATTTTGCGTTAATTTGGATCCATAAAGTGTCAGGGTTATTGGAATGTGATAGCCGTCCTATCATAAGCATCGAAGATCTGACAGTGTTCGCGTCGGAAGTAGTGTGGAGTTTAATAAAAGGTATGGACCGACGGGTTATTCAATAGAGCTTTATTGAAGTGTTTGAAATCCAAAAAAAACCATTCCAAAAGGCTTAAACATTTTTTAAAATGAATTATTATGTTTTCGAATGGATAAGGGGACTTTAGCTTCCGTAAGTCATTTTATTAAATTAATAAAGCAGATTTAATAAAGTTTGATGACTGAGAGTGGAAATAAGGATCAATAACAAAGTCCTCCTAAATTAGAAAACATAGTAGCAAAATTTGAGCAGCTCTCCTTAACGCTTGCACCCACACTGCCATCATTTGTGGTATCAGAGCAGACTTTAAAGCAGCCATCAGAGCAGCCTTCCGAGCATTTTCCAGACACTGAACAAGCTTCCAAAAGTCAAAAAAAGAAATCCAACACGGCTATCAAACTTGGTAGAGGAGTTGGTGTTGGTAGAAGAAGATGCATACCAGTTGCAAATGTTGAAGTACTAGAGACTATGCAGCATATTCAAGCTAGATTGGAAGCAATGGAAGTAGGACAACAGAGAGATCCTGAAGATGTCAGTGAACCTGAAGCCAAAGAAGAAGAAGAAATAAATTTTGAGCTTACTCCTGAGATGAGATTCTTTAAATCAGTTTTAGGATTTACATCCAAGCCTAGACTTGAAGTATCAACTTTTGCAGGAGGATTGAATCCAAAAGAATTGATAGACTGGATCAATGAAATGAATAAATGCTTTGATTATGAGCAGATGGGTGAAGAAAAAAGAGTTAAGTTTGTTGTCACAAGGTTAAAAGAACATGCAACACTTTGGTGGGATGGAGTGCAAGCAGAAAGAAGGAGAGTTGGTAAGAAACCAATCAAGAATTGGAACAGAATGGTAGCAAAGTTGAGAGGTAAGTTTTTGCTTAGTGATTATTAGCTTTAATTATTTAGACAAATGTAGAATCTTAGATAGATATTAATGATAGTAAAATAATACACAGAAGAATTTTACAAAGTAAGCATAAGAGCGGGACAAATTCAAGATACAGCAGAGAAGATTTCCAGGTACATAAATTTTCTCAGAATGGAGATTCAAGATGAGATAAGTATATTGTCTCCTAAAACAGTAGAAGAGGCTTACCAAATGGCCTTAAAAGCTGAAGAAAAACTCATAAGGAAACAATATGCCAAAGGAAGAGGTACTTTCCGAGGAAGAGGAAGTCAAGGTGGTAGAGGAAGATCTACATCACCAAGAGATGGAGCTAGCAGCAGCTCACCTCAGTATGCACCCACAGAAGATGATACAAGTGGTAGAAGGAGTCCTTACAGAGGAAGAGGAGGTAGAAACAAAGGAAGAGAATTCAGATGTTACAAATGTAACAAATTAGGATATAGAGCCTATGAGTGTCCAGAGAATGTGGGGACAAACCAGAGAAATGAAATTTTTTCTCAGACGGAAGAGGAAGCAGCAAATTTGCCTGTAACAGAGAAAAAAATTATGCTAGAGAAAGGAGAATCTTTAGTGGTTAACAAAGTTTTGTTAAAAAAAGCAAAGGAAGTTGCTAAACCAACACAAAGAAAGACTTTGTTCAGAAGTGTGTGCAAGGTTCAAGGAAAATGTTGTCTATTGGTAATTGATAATGGTAGTACAGATAACTTGGTCTCTACAGAGGTGATAAAGAAGTTGAAATTGAAGACAAAGGAACATCCAACACCCTACAAGGTGTCATGGCTTCATAAAGGACATCAGCTGATAGTAAAAGAACAATGTGAAATAGAATTGAAAATGGGAAGTTACAAAGATAAAATCATGTGTGATGTGATGCCTATGGATGTGTGTCACATATTGCTGGGTAGACCTTGGCAGTATGACAGAGCAGCAGTACATGATGGAAAGAGAAACACTTACAAGTTTTTCAAAGATGGTATGAATCAAACATTGTTACCTATGGAAGAAAAAGATGCATCCAATAAAAATTCTGATCCAAAGGCTTTATTGTTGAGTGGAAAAGAATACCTGCAGCAAATTGAATACGATGAGGTAAATTTTTCTTTAGTTTGCAAACCTAAAGTAGTATTTACTTCTACTAAAATTTTTGATTTTCCAATTGAAATTTAATAAATGTTGGACAACTACTGTGATATTATTATGGATGATTTTCCTGATGAATTACCACCTGTAAGAAGAATCAGCCATCCGATAGATTTGATTCCAGGATCAATTTTTCCAAACAAAGAAACTTATAGAATGACTCCTACAAAGAATGAAGAACTCAAAAAGCAAGTGCAGGAATTGTTTGACAAAGGTTTGATCAGAGAAAGTTTGAGTCCATTTGTAGTACCTACAGTATTAAGTCCGAAGAAAGATGGGGGTTGAAGAATGTGCATTGATTCAAGAGCAATTAACAAGATAACAATCAGGTATAGATTTCCTTTACCCAGAATTGAAGATTTGATGGATTGTTTGAGTGGAGCAATATATTTTTCAAAACTAGATTTGAAAAGTGGGTATCATCAAATTAGGATAAGGGAAGGAGATGAATGGAAAACAGCCTTTAAAACAAATGAGGGATTGTATGAATGGATGGTAATGCCTTTTGGTTTATCAAATGCACCTAGTACATTTATGAGGCTTATGAATGAAGCATTGAAGGAATTTATTGGTAAATTTTCAATAGTATATCTGGATGATATATTAATTTACAGAAAAACAAAAGAAGAACACCCGAGACATCTTAATTATGTCTTAAGGAAGTTACATCAAGAGAAGTTACTAGTAAATTTAAAGAAACATTCATTCATGAAAGAAGAATTGGTATATCTAGGTTTTTTGTTTCTGATGAAGGATTAAAAATGGATCCAGAGAAGATAAAGGAAATTGTGGAGTGGCCTTCACCTAAAAGTATTTTTGAGCTAAGAAGTTTCCATGGTCTTGCTATTTTTTATAGAAAAATCATAAGGAATTTTAGTAAGATCAATGCACCTATCATCAAAACCATAAAGAAGGAAAAACAACCATTTAAGTGGACTGCTGAAGTTGAAAGGATTTTTCAGTTGTTGAAGCAAAAGATAAATGAGAAACCTGTCTTAGTTTTGCTTGATTTTAATAAACCTTTTCAAGTGAAATGTGATGCCAGTGGGGAAGCTATTGGGGCTTTATTAAGTCAAGAAGACAAACCTGTAGCATATTTCAGCGAGAAGTTGAATGAGACAAGAAGGAAGTACTCTTCTTATGAGAAGGAATTTTATGCAATTTTACAGTCATTGAAGAAGTGGAGACATTATTTAATGTCTAAATAATTTGTGCTATATCGGATAATCATGCTTTACAATATATTATGCAACAGCCTAAATTGAATCAGAAACATGCAAAATGGGTTGAATATCTTCAAAGTTTAAACTTTGTATTGAAGCATATAAGTGGTCAAGCAAACAAGGTAGCAGATGCCTTGAGTAGGAAAAGCATTCTTGTTCAAGAAAGTCAAATTCAAGTGTTAGGTTTTTATTTTCTTAAAGAACTCTATAAGACAGATTTGGATTTCAAAGAAGCATTTGAAGCATGTTTTAATCCTATTTTGATAGACAGAAGTCAGTGGTTAGATTATTTCTTACAAGAGGTTTTATTGTTCAAAAAGAATCAGTTGTGCATACCAAATTGTTCTATGAGGGAAAATTTAATCAGGGAAAAACATAGTGGTGGACTTGCTGGACATTTTGGTGCTGATAAGACTTATGAGCAACTAAGTCATTTTTAATTTTGGCCAAAGATGAGATCTGAAGTGGAAAATTATGTGAAGAATTGTAAAATTTGTCAAAATGCAGGTTTGTACATTCCACTACCTATTCCAGACAGACCTTGGGATATCTTAAGTATCGATTTTGTTTTAGGATTGCCTAAGACACAGAGAGGGAATGATGCAATTTATGTTGTAGTTGATAGATTTTAAAAAATGGCACATTTTATTCCATGTTATAAAACCAGTGATGCTACTCATGTTGCCAATTTGTTTTTCAGGGAGATTGTCAGATTACATGGGTTACCTAAAAGTATCATTTCTGATAGAGACACCATATTTGTTGGTCGTTTTTGGAGAACATTATGGAAGAAGCTTGGTACTAAAATAAGTTTCAGCTTAGCTTATCACCCTTAGAGTGATGGGCAGACTGACGTAGTGAACAGGAGTTTGGGTAATCTTTTGAGAAGTCTTGCAGGAGAACATCCTAAACAATGGGATCATATTTTACCATAGGCAGAGTATGCATATAATGATTCACCTAACAGAAGTACAGGACAGAGTCCATTCCATATAGTTTATAGAATGCACCCAAGAGGAGTATCTGAATTGAGGAATTTGGGAAAAAGCAGAAATGAGAAGTGTTGAAGGAGAGGAGTTTGTTTCATAAATTCAAGCAATACATGAACAGGTAAAGCATAAACTACAAGAAAGTAGCATCAAGTACAAAAACATAGCAGATTTGAGAAAAAGAGAAGTTAATTTTGAAGTTGGTGATTTGGTTTTAGCACAATTGAGGAAGGAAAGATTTCCAAAGAGGGAAGATAACAAGTTAAAATTCAAAAAGATAGGACCATGCAAGATATTGAGAAATTTTTCTGCAAACGCTTATGAAATTGAATTACCATCGGATATTGGAATATCTCCAATATTCAACGTTGTTGATTTGTATAGATATCAAGGCAGTAACACAGATGACACACCAGAAGACAGAGGAAAGATTGACTGGGTAAAACAGTTACCCAAAGTAAAGACATTATAGCCAGAGAGGTTCTTATACAGGAAGGTGTTTAAGAAAACCAGGGGACAAGAATATTTTCAATATTTGATCAAGTGGAGGAATCGGCCAATTGAAGATGCTACTTGGATGACAGAAACCATGCTGCAAAAATTGGGCAGTTATGTGGAGGAGCTCATGGATAGGAGCCCATGAAGATTTTTTTTGTCCTCAGGAGTCTGATGCAAGAGCATGAGGCTTAGAGACAAAAGGCTTCACTAATTATTCCAAAAATACAAAAAAAAAAATTACAGGCAAAGGTGTTGGTACCTTTAGCTGTCAATTTACAGTTTTACTAGATAGGGTTGAACTAGTATCTAGGAAGATTGAACAGTTTTAGATTAGATTCAACATATTTAGCCTTCAGTTGATAGATTTAGGGAAGATATTATGTAATTAGGATTTTATCTAAGTTAGGAGAATTCGATCCTCAAGAGGAGGTCGACTGTTATGTAAAACCCTATAAAATGTAACCTCTGAGAAGAAGAAAAATGAATTTGGACCATAGAAGGTTTGATTGAGAAGGGTTTTCTTCTGAGTTAATAAAATTTGCAGAATTTAATTATCTAATGTATGCTTGGAAAATTCCCGGAGGGTTTCATCTCTTCAGAAATCCATTGGATTTATGTTTTTATGTGTAGAATTTAAGTGTAATTAACTTATGTGTGAAAGATTCGGAAGAACTTGAAGAAATTCTGGTTTCCTTTGCTTGAGATCGGATAGTCGATAATTGATCTATATTTATTGAGTTACAGAGCGAGAAAGGAGATTTCCATAGGAGTTTAAGTTAGAACGATAAAGCAACGGAAAATCCATGGTCAAACGTGATCAAATATGAAAATTTGCAGACCAAGCGGTTTTTGAAAAACCAGCCACTGTGGTCGCACTGCTTTTGGGCGTGCAAGTGGTTTTGTTCAATTGAACGCGATCGAGTAAAAAGGTGACATGTCATGGTGGCAATACCACTAATTTCGTGTTACTTTGGAGCCATAAAGTGCCAGGGCTATTGGAATGCGATAGCCGTCTGATCATAAGCGTCGAAGATCTGATAGTGTTCATGTCGGAAGTTGTGCAGAGTTTAATCAAAGGTATGGACCGACAGGTTATTCAATAGAGCTTTATTAAAGTGTTTGAAATCCAAAAAAAACCATTTTGAAAGGCTTAAACATTGTTTAGAAAGAATTATTATGTTTTCGAATGGATAAGGGGACTTTAGCTTCCATGAGTCATTTTATTAAATTAATCAAGCATATTTAATAAATTTTGATGACCGAGAGTGGAAATAAGGACCAGGAACAAATTCCTCCTAAATTAGAAAACATAGTAACAAAATTTGAGTAGCTCTCCTTAACGCATGCACCCACACTGCCATCAAGATGTTATCAAGCAACAATATTTGGGCAATTATCAAAGTAGATACATATTTTGTTATCTTTACAAAGTATTGGTGATGTAGAAATATTTTAGGATTTGGAAAGTTCCAAAATTCTGAATATTTTTGTTTTTTTTTTCCTTAATAGCTATCAAGGAAAATAAGAGTCACATAGTTAAGATCAGCAATATAATATAGAGGTTTCTCTCAGTGGAGTATAATGTAACAAGGACTGCACCCAAGAGGGAGTCCCTGCCGGTAAGTAGATAATTTTGTTTTGAAATTTATTAAGCTAACCATTTTGTTTTGATAGCGAAAGAACTGCAATATTGCAGCTCTGTAATTGCTTGAATATTAAAGTATCTATTCCTAGTGTATCACAAATTTAAAATGCATTCCAATATATATTTACTTAGCAACTTAAGGAAAATTTAAGTTTGGTCTGAATGTTAGCATATATTATTTGTCACAAATTACTTCAAACAAGCACTCTATATCCATTTATATTCTCTATTTGCTTCTTAAAAAATTTGTACTAACCATGGCGAGGCAACGAGAAAGACTAAAATAGACATAGAATACCATGGAGAAATTTTAGAGTAGGAACAATAAATCTTAAAACTTTATTATAGATGATACATATTGAATTATTTAACCAATTTTTCCATAATCCAAATCTCACCAAGATTCAAAATTTTCTTCCCACAGGGTAGCCATGACTCAAATTTTCTAAGGATTGTGTAGCCAAGAGTTAATGCATCTACTGCGGCCTAGGGCTATTTAGCCATGACTCAAATCTCACTGTGGATTGTGTATCCAAGAGTTTTTACATATACTACATCCTGGGGTTGTGTTTATTTTGTTGTAAACTCACTTTATAACAATCAAACAAGCTATCTTTGCTTCTCCTTCACCTGCATGCTCTCTTTATGCCCTCTTTTCGTGAGACTAGTGTTAAATTTTTATTTTTATTTTGGGGGGGAGGGGGGGGGGGATTTTAGTTTCTTTAAGCAGGCATATCTATTAGTTTCGAGGACTATCATTGAACAACCCATTGGACTAGATGGAAGAGCCCTTACCTTACTAGATGGAAGACCCCTTACCTTGGCCTTTCAGGCTTGAGAAAGGTATTCTTACTATCTCTTTCCCAGTCATAACCTACATTTGAAAATGTTTTCTGTAATTTTTTTGTTCACTTAATACCTTCAACTGGCATAACTTCATAAATTTTGAGAATGCCTTATTCTTCAAATTTTAAGCTCTCAATTTACACATGTCACTTTGTATGCTCCCCTGCATCCTAGAACATGGATGGCTACCAGAGTCCCACATCAGTGCTTAAAAACATTTTCATCGTGACAACTCGAACAAGAAATGTCTACCGTCAAAATGGCATCTATGCCACAACCCTTTATTTCTACTTATGGCGCTAATGATAAACTGACTCTGTCTGAGGTGCATCTATATATGCCCCTACTCCCTTATTATCAGATAAATAAAACTCTTGTTGCTTATGCCTGAACCTTTGCTTATAATTTTGAAGGAACCAACGCAAAACATGAATTTTTCATCCATAGAGTACTTGTGGTTGAAGTGGATTTCCCTTACTATGCTTGTCAAGTCCGGATATCTTTGAAGCTCAAAGAAGAAGCACATGCCTACAAGACATACAAACCATAAGCACACACCAGAGTCGGCAAAATCACTCAAGCGTATGGTTACATGAGAAAAATGTATTCAATGCTCAACCTTTACAGCAAAGTAGTCAGCCAAATCAGTAGAGTTTGCTCCTAAATATGAAGGTTCAATAGATGAAGAAAAAATCTCATTAGAAACAGCTAACCTTTCAGCATATCAGGCAAGGTTTTGGAAATTGCAGCAAATCAATGATAATAACGAGAAAATATGGAGTGAAATGTCCATATGCATCAATATCAGCATAGTCTTCAGCAAAATAATCAAAATGTGAGACTATGACATATGCACCAAACTGTTATGCTAAATGTAAATATTCAAATAAACCCTTCCACTCAGGATCTACAAACCAGACTGTGTTGGAAAACCCTACGCTTTCTGCCTCTAAACAACATCACTAACGTTTGAATGGTGATGCCATAAGAAGAAGCATGGGCCTACAAGACATACAAACCATATGAGCACACTATACAAATATGAAGGCCAGGGAAACTACTACAAGACCCAAAGCAGAGAAAAATACATAAAAAGATGAATGAAAAACATGGTGCATGCTTTGTGAATTCTAGATTTGATGATAAAAAATATGCGGATATATCATACAAGATCAAATATCCTAACTAATTCTTATAAAAAACCGAGAAAACTATTGGAAAATGATATACAAAGGAGATGGAGAAAAGCACTGGTAAAATTCTCTAATACAGACAATTCCAAAATTATCTAATACAAACAATGCCAACATCATGGCTCTATGAAATTGCTTTAAGCTCAAAAATTTTGGCTAAAGTATTCATTTGAGCAGGCTCAAAATCATAAAGGTTTCAAGCCTAGACTTACTTTTTGGCCAGAACCTACAAGACAATGATATGTTTAACCGCTATGAAATCCAATCAGCCACTCATACTACATGCACAAATTTACATAATCATCTATAAAGTAATTAACAAATTATGATATGTTAGTTAATTTAATTAAATATCAACGACACATAAGGCATTTGATTTAGATAAGTATCTATACAGTATTTAACAAATTGTGATGTTTTTTTTTTTTTAATTTAATTAAATAGTATCTATAAAGTAATTAACAAATTGTGATGTGTTTGTTAATTTAATTAAATATTAACCAAAAACTTGACAACATTTGATAACTAAATATGCATGTTCTTATCTTCGCCACTTGTTCATAATCTGATTAGGACGACATGCATGTAATGGAGGATAAATACAAAGGTTTTTAAGCTTTTTGTTTCTTTAACCAGGGGGCTACGTGACTCAATCAAATTGCTTCATTGGCTGATCGAATTAATAGAGTACACACCGACCGATGGAATTAATACTAAGATGGTAGTGTCTGGGCTCTTGATTTCCAAATAACACAGAAATAGGACTCGCACCTCGACACACACTCCTCTGTCACTATGTTTCCTTTGATTCCTTTGTCCCTCTTAATATTTATACACCGAGCTTCAAGTACTTGTTCCTTAGTGGCTACAAGTTCGAGAATTTATCTGGGGTATGAAGGAAAGATATAATATCCCAAAGGAAATCCTATCAACAGAGAATTACAAGCACACTAGAAGAAGCCCTTTGGCCCAAACCTGACATCCTTCTTACACTCAAATACTAAATTACAGTTTCATCCTTTCCCTTACCCTTGGTAGTTGATTGACACCATTAATATAATAAATATGCGAGCTAGCTCTAATTATTATTCACCTCGTTGATCAATTACAATCCAATATTTCTAATACTTTGCGAAGAGCGACAAAAGGGCTAGTTTTGATAACAAGAAAGACTAGGACTAGTTTTTCCACGTCTTAGGGTGTTACCGAAGGACCAGAGGCCTTTATATTTTTGTTCAAACCATCTATTTTCATATCCTCCCCAGGGGTAGCTATTAGTGGTTGCACGATGTTGTTGAAATATCTATGTTTGGTCATTTGAAAGAGAATTTTCTTTAATATCTATGTTTTGTTGTTTGTAGGAGGGTCTTATTTTTAATTTCTATTGCCTTTAATAACGAATAAAGAAGGTCAAGTGAGGTAAATATATATTCTTGTTTTTAATTTCGATTTGCAAGAAAACAACATGAACTATCTGGTGTTCCTGGTGTTACTTCACTTGTATATATTCTTGATTTCAATTTCAAACAATTCAATTTATAAGAAAGAATGTGAATTACCTCCGTTGTTTCTTCACGTGCCATTTCCTGCATTCTTTATAATTTTTTTGGAAATTTAATTCTTGTACCAATAGTGGTGAAAATATGTTGCAAGAAGAATGCTTCCAACCAAAAAAGCGAGAAAAAATATGGTTTCAGGAATAAAATCTAGCAAAAATAGTTCCATCATACTTACAAAATGTGAGTCGGGGACTCTCTGGTAAGTTCTAAGACAATCTTTAATAGAAAAAAAATATTTAATATATAATATTTAGTATTGTAAATATATCATAATTTTTTTTTGATGGAAAAAGAAGATTTAATATAAACTCGAGATTAATAGAAACTGGTATACTACTGACCCACCTTCTGCCTTTGGATAAGTCAATCTAATGATTCCTGCTAAGTACTTGAATTTACTTGAATTTTGTCGTTGTAGCTGAAGGCAGAAGTGAGTAAATATGATCATTCCTCCATGTGATTAAGTATGATCATTCGTGGTAAGTACTCGAATATTGTAGGTAAGTAACTAAACTTTAAGATCCTTGCTCCATACCAACTCAGTTAGACGGACTGGTCATTACATGTGTTGATTTGGCTAACTGATAAAATAAAATCTGGCTAACTGATAATAGAAATGTATAAGAAACTTCTAATGGAATGTAGATCACTATGAAATGACATTAGTGCACTTAACATAAGATATTCAATAGGTTATTTGTCTATTTTCTTACCTTTACAATGTAAGTTTTTATCTCTGATAACATACATGCATATGCAAGTATGATATATGCAATAGGTTATCTGTCTATTTTCTTACCTTTACAATGCAAGGTTTTATCTCTAATAATATACATGCAGATGCAGGTTCGATAAATGGTAATTCAGTAATCAAGCTCACCTTTACAATCCAAGTTTTTATCTCCAATAGCATACATACAGATGCAGGTCCGATAAATAATAATTCACTAATCAAAGCTCAGATAGTTCATGAAGCATCAATAATAACTACATGTATCAATGTGCATGGAAAATGCCCTATCAAAGAGGCACCACAACTAATCCGAGTGAATTTTTGCTACCATGTTAACCAAGACCTTTTGCTTCATCTAATGGGTTAGAATCACATTTTATTAAAAGCATTAACGAACACATGCAGATATAATTAATAGGAACACATGTCAAAAATCACACAACTCTAACCAACGTTACGGTGTGAGGATATTTTAACTGACTGTGGCTTATATAGGTTTAATTGAGCACATTAGTTCATCGATTATAATGCTTAAAGATACATAAATGAACTTGAAATATCAAGAAAGGACATGCAAATAAATAAGAGAGAGAGACAACCGATTTTGGTAATGGAGTTCACCCCTCCATCTCTTTGGGGCTACATCTCTAAATATGCTTCAATTGGAATGCAAATCTTCTATATTCCGTCTGCAAAGTAAGCTCTCAAAGCTCTCTTACATTCAAGCACTATGACCCTTCATTAGCTAAGCACTATGGCTCTCGATAGCTAAGCATTCTCTCAAAACCACCTAAAGACTCTTCAACCATGCCCTTGATTCTCTCAACCTAAAATTTGAGAAAAATAGAAAATTGGTGTAAGGTGGTTTCTCACATAAAAACCAATTTCCATAATTACATTAAATGAATAATATGTGAGACAAATTTTCTCCCACAAATATTAATCATTTATATCAAAAGTGAATAATAATGCATGAGTTTAATAAAGGCTCATAAAATGCATAATTAAATAAATGAGCATCTCATGAAAACCATTAATTATAATTTCACCCACTTAAGCACATTGTCACCAACTTCAAATCAACATGACACAAAGCACTTTCACGTGCGAAGATCCTTTCGGATCAACAACACATATGTTAGAAGGCTAATATGCACATGGAAGAAGGAAAACATGCATGAGCTACGCTAATATGCATTGGAAAACATGCGGGAGCTGCTCTCCCCACTAGACACAACACCTTTGGTTAAATTTTCCTTCCTTTTATATGAATTAATAGACAAGAGATCAAACTTTGGTTATGTATTAATAGGAAAATCAGAGTTTCTTTGAATCAATAGACAAGGCATCGACAAGACATCAAAGTTTGGTTAAAGTTACGTACCATTCTTTCAAGCTTTGGATTTCTCCTCGGGAGACGTGAAGTTTCCAATAAGAGGTCGAATTCAAAATTTTGGTTAAAATTTTGGTGAACCCAAATTGCCACTGGAAAATTTGGTTAAATTGTGGTAAGGATGAAGAAATGTGTCAAAGGAAGGATTAATTTTTGGTCAATACTCTAGCGATTTCTAGAGTCCCTACAATGTTGTGGGGACTAATAATGAGACTTTAATCTAAGAGAGGAAGTTATCATGAAAGCCTTATAAAAAATAATAACACACTCAATCCTATATAAGAACCTAGTCACTGGAACTTGATGAACCGAACCATCAGATTCGTAAATCATTGACCACCATCGAACATCCTGTTTCTATCTATGATGGATGTTAAGACTGAAAAATGTACCGTAGCCTATCAGGTATATCTCACTACCACACCTTGATTTACAACTACATTTTCACATATGGGTTTAGGGTATTTTTAAAGAGAAAAAGCCCAAGAATTTCAAAATTAATCCTTTTGAACAGAGTCTTGAGAGATTCCCAATAATCTTTGCTGAGTAGTTTTCCAAACATCCTTGCTTGGCTTTGTCGTTACCATCTTCTTCCTTGAAATCTGATATGTTTATGAAGGTAGCTCTTATAATATCTATGAAAAATTTTGGGAAGCCAGTGGCTTAATCACTCTTCTCAATTTCTTTTATATATGTAAATCTAGTTGTCTATATCCCTATTTAAATGACATTCATCTTCGCCGGCTATGCCCTGATATATAGGTTATAATTTGAAGACTAATCATTATAATACTCAAGAAAATTTAAAAGCATACCACTACTCTCAAGCATTAGTAATTTTTTTTGTGGACAAAACTACTCTCAAGAATTAGCAATTCTCAAAAAAAGAAGAAGTTGTTACTATTTGAGTTTGGGTGCTAGCTTAGAAAATTTATCATGTTAATGTTATTAAGAATATACTTCTTACTTCATACTATCCAAAATATTTATTTATTTATAATTGTTGGACTGTACTTTATATTTGAACTTATATTTTAGAAATAGAAAGTGCATACTTTTAATTATTAAACCTACTCAAATTTAAAAACATACTACTGTAACTACTCTCGGGTATTAGCAATTTTTCTGGGGAAAAATTTTGTTACTATTTGAATTTGGGTGCAAACTTAGGAAATTTGTGTTATCTTAATATTATTAAGAATATACTGCAAACTTCATACTATCTAAAATATATATATGTTTATGATAGTTGGACGCTAGAACTTATACTCTCTAAAGAAAAGAGAAAATATATACTTTTAATTATTAAACCTACTCAAGCTTACAAGATAATAGAATTTTTTTTTTTTAACAAATTTCTTTTAAAAATTGAATCCAATAGATCTAATCAAATGAATTCCCTCCGCTTGTTAGCCCACGCAACTTCTAATAAAAAAATACAAATTTTCAAAAAATCTAATTTCGCCCCATGTTTTTGTTAAATATAATGTATATATGATGTATTCTTTCTCCAAACCAAACTGTATGAAAATTCGGTGTCTGCTCTCAAGCTTTAAATCTCTCTATTTGCTTTATTTTTGCTCCGTAGTCACTTGTCCTTTCTACTTTGTTTTTCTTCTGAAATCATTTTCTCTCTTGAGACGAGCTTTTTCCACAACTACATCCAAATTTTACATAATGACACGCCAGCATCATTAGGTAGAATTCTGTCATCGAGTCCACATCTACCATTTCATACCCTTCACACAGAAATTACTCCATGCACTTATTTTTCCAGTCTGGTTTCCATTGACATCCCATTTTTTTAATAAAAAAACTATATTTAAGATGTTATCAAACAAGAATATTTGGGTGGTTATCTAGGTTTAGTTTTGAAGTGGTAGATACATATTTTGTTATGTTCAGAAATTATTCGTGATGGTGGAACATTTTAAGATTTGGTAAGCTCCAAAATTTTTATTTTTTTTCTTTTACTTATAAGATATCACTCTTCCTACTAAAATCAAGGAATGAAGGATCAATACTGAAAGATCAATACTCAAGATAACCAATACAAAGTCCACTTAAAATGGAGTATCATGTCACTTTGAACTTGAGTGTCAAGGTTATAATCAATAGTCAAGGTGACCATCACCATGTTATCACATAAATTTGCCCATGCAAAAACCATCACCAAATTATCGCAGAAATTTTTCATCCATTTATGCAAAACCTAAAGCCTATATCTTAATATAGAGGCTGATACAAAAGATCTGTATTATGTAAGGACTACAAAAAGACCTTTGAAAAAACATTTATCTTCACCCACTATGCCCTATTATAGACTGTAACTTACATATTGATCATTATAATGTGTCGCAGGGAAATTTAAAAGCATATCATTGTAGCTATTCACAAAAAATTTCAGGAAAAAATGTTGTTACCATTTGAGTTAGGGTTCAAACTTAGGAAATTTATGTGATCTTAATGTAATATTAATAATATACTTCTCCTTTCATACTAAACAATGTTACCGATGAAATAGGTAACCTCATTGTTACCTACTTTTTGAAGTATCAAGAAAAACACCTGATTTTGAAAAAGTGGCGATGCAGAATCAAGAACAAAAAATTTGAGCATGTTTTTGGCACTTTAAGTTTTTTTCATTTTTTTTTTTTTAATTAATTTTTTTTTTAAAATGATGTTTTTTATGTTGATTTTGAATAGTGGTGGTGTATCATCACCAAAGTTTTTTTATAGGATTGATTTTGACACTATAGATTTTCTAATGTCTTCTTCTTCTGTGAGATGTTTATTTTTAAGTGCATTTATGTACTTGTGTTTTAAAAATAAAAAAATATTTTTTTAAAATAAAAACTTGTAATGATATCTTCACATTTTCACATACATAAAAGATGGAAAAAGGGTCAATATTCTAAAGTTTATATTTTCCACATGTTTATGTAATTTTTCAATGCACATCAAAAAATTGTCGCTAAAAAACCAATATTTTGAACCATATGACAAAAAAATACAATTTTTCAATATAAATACAATGCAAAAAATACACTTTTACAGAGTTTTTGTTGGAAAAAACATGTTAAATAAACTAATTTTTTGGGAGAATCTTAACAAAAAACTTAAGAAAACAACATTTTTATTGAATTTTATGTCAAAAAATAATAGCAATCACATGTTTTTTGCAAAAAAAAAGGGTTGTTCTCATAAAATATCAAAGTCTAAACATTACAAGTAAAACTGATTAATAGTTCTAAAAATAAGCTTTGTTTGCAAGCATAACTTAAACATCATCAACAATATCAACTAATACATCTTCAACATCATCTAGAACAACATTGATGGCTTCTTCCGCAACATTTTCTTCTTCATTTTGATCATTGTCATCTTCTAATGGATCTTTCATGTCAGCAAATTTTCCAAAGTGTCCCTTTCCAATCATTCCATATAATGGTGGTTGAGGTTTCTTTGCTTTTTTTGCCACACGTGATTCATTAAAATCTCCTTTCCTCAAACCAACTTCTTGCTTCGCATCTGGAAGGAATTTAAGAGCGTTAATTCTTTGTTGAATAAATTTGCATTGAACCGGGTCTTTCTCAATGGCAATGCAATTTCTTCCTTTTAGTAGGCAACATGCTAGTGTTGTACCTAATCATCAAGCACAAAAAAAATAAGTAAGAAAATTAGTATGGAGACATAAAAAGTAAAAAAGACAATATTTAAATTTAAATTTTTATAATAAAACTTACCTGAACCTGAGAATAAATCCAAAACCCATTCTCCTTCATTTGAACATAGATCTATAAGATAGTTAATCAATGCTTGTGGTTTTTGATAAATGTTAACTATATCTCCTTTTACATCTTTATCCTCATATGTTAGTTTTCTTACAATTGCATCATAAACCAATAGTTTACTATGACTCTTTCCATATACTGGATTCATAATAATATGCTTATAGCTATCGTCTTTTGTCCAACATTCAACATGGATGAACTCACAATCATTTATAATAGGCTGATCTTTGGAAGAAACAATATTTGACTTTTGCCTGTAACATAACATAGTAAAAGTTCAATTAAAGTTTACATGAATAAAAAAATTTAGGAGGAATCAAACATACAATTTCAAAATCTTACCATGTAAGTTGCATCCTTGAGTTTGCTTTACCCTTCAAGCTTGTTAATAACATTGGAAACTCTGTACCTGAATGAAATGTCACAAATCGCCAAAGTGGTGATGTTGTCACTTCTTGAAAACCCATAACCACTTTACTAAAAGCTTGATAAGTATATGGTTCTCTGTCATATTCAATGTCTGAGAAATTGAAACCATGAGGAATATCTGCAATAACTAGGCCATATTCCCTTTTAGGTATTAGTGATGCAATGTCTTCACAGTCACCTTGTATTATTTGATATTGGACATTGTCGAGCCCATTCCAAATGTAATGATTAAGAGTAGGATCTAGTTCAACATTCATAAGATGCTTCCTTCTCATGTTCTCCATCTTAATTTTTTCAATAAAGCTTTTGAAAGTATCTGGTACTCCATTTCCATCCTTCTTCGACATCTTTAATGACATAGAAATATATATATAGATATGTATAAGTAATAAAATAAAAATAGTTTAAATATGAATAAAATGAATTTATAAATCAACATACCTTATTGAGTGCAATATAAAACTCTTTTAGTGTTGATGTAGAACTTGCTTCTGGGTAGTTGTGTACAACATCATCCCAATTGTCTTCATTCAAGATTTTAACCATGTGTTCTTGTATTTTCATAAAAAAAATTTGACTGAATAAATCAAGTTAAAAGCGTTAATATAATGACATGTATAATAAATTCTACCAACATCATTATGTTTTATTTAAAATAAAATTATAATGAAAGAAAAATAAGAAATAATTCAAGAAACTTACTTTTGAAATTCTGCACACATTTCTTCCATTGATAATTCACCCGACTTCACACGGGCTAATACTGATTTGATTAATTTATCATCCTTCACACCTTGCATTGTTCTCCAAGGTGTAATAGTAATATCCTCTGGAAGCTGCTTCATTTCAAGACCCCCCTTACTGTTGGTACATATTATGGGTTTAATCTTTCTAACCTTCTGATTTTTTATGGAAATATTGTCCCACCGATCAAAAATCTCATCAATCAAATCCCATACCTCCCCAGTTCTAAATGCCAACTGAAAAATGTTATCTGTGCCTCTGAAGAGATTTGTATTTAATTTTCCATCTTTTGTTTTTTTTCATCAATTTGATAACCTGTTTCCATTAAACATTCCTTTCGAAATGCTACACTAACTTGTGTCTTATCCCCACCACATTTTTCTATGAATTCATTATGAGTAAATCTGACCCTTTGGATGAAATTCATTTTCATTCTATACTCATTATTTGCATTATGATCCCATGCCAATAACTTTGATTCCATTTCTGTTAAGCCAGCGTAAATGATGCATTTCACTGTTTGAAAAAGATAGTTATTGGGATATTCTGCAATCAAATGTCTCTAAGCCTCTATCGAATGGTTCCCTCCAATTACATAATATTTATAATCAAAACATTTTGTCTTGTCAAATGCTTGTTTGTTGGGAACCTGACATGGATCGAAAAGAACCACATAATCCACCACATGCGCATATGGATTGAACCTGAACAATGTTTTCAGATTATGTACATGTAGGTGATGGGCCTTTCTAATTTGATATTGAGATTGTCCTTCATCTGGGCCATAAAATTGGTTAACATTAAGCTCAAATGTTTGGCCACCAAGAATTAATTTATTCTTCCTCAACTCTTATCGAATAGCATTTTGTTTTGTTTTAATAATGCCATCCTCTAACTCAGCACCTGGTGTTATGATTTCTCTGCTTCCGTGAGAGCTTTCAATTTGTTCTTCACTACTGCTCACGACCTTTACAGGTTCACCAATATTTGATTTCCTAGTCTTATTGGATAACATATCAGTTTTTTTATAAACAAGCTCTCCTTCATGAGGTAAAAGAGAGAAATCTTTGGCAATTTTTCTTTTTGGTGTCTGATCTGTTTTCTCCTTTTGCACAATAGTTCTCATCTCCTCCTCACCAATTCTATCATAATTTTCTATTTCATGTTCGACACCTTCAAAAGAAACATGTTTAACTTTACTAGATTGACCCACCTTAGTGACTTTTGGTTGATCCCCTCTTTGTATTGTTGCACTGTCACGAGCTATTACTCTTTGCTTCAATCTCCTTTCCTATGCTTTGTCTTTTTGGAAAGTTTTGATCACATCCATAACATTTGGCACCAACATATAAATACCTTCAAACATGTTTGAAAGACTCAGAACAAAATCCTATGAAACAAAATAAAGCATGTCAATGATCAATAATTTATAAAAAATTGAATCATCCTTACAATAATGCATAGAGGAAATAAAAATAAGCATACTTACAATGTTATTTGCAATGTTACTTGATATTTCTTTAGAAAATTTTGAAGATATTTCATCTGTGTCATACTTGACGATTGATAGACGATATCTAACCTTCTTATGTTTCTGAGCCTTCCTTGCAAGAACATAAATAGTGTTTGTATTTGGGACCATACATATGTCTCTTACTCTGCCCATCACATCATATGGCTCATTTAAGTCAATCATACCACAAATCAGATAGATGTGTATATCAGCCTCCATTTCACTATCTTCAAGATACCATGAGAAATCGGTTTTATCTATATCCTCAACGTTCTTCCAATCAGAAATAAGCTTTAATGAACCTGGTGCCCCGCTTGCTTGACTTTTATTAGTGTGTGCAACAATGTCCTTATTGCGTCCAACAGTGTCCATAGTGCGTCCAGCTGCAACTTTAGATTTGGGAGTTGTATCCATAGTGCGTCGAGCTGCAACTGTAGATTTGGGAGTTGCTGCCCTAGGTGCAGAAAAATTCACATAAATCTTTTTTGATGTCATTTTCCTCATTCATATATATATATATATATATATATATATTAGTTAATGGAAAAATATTCCCGATAAAATAAATTTAATAAACAAAATTTATTTCTAAATTTATGTTTAAAAACAAAATATTATAAATCATATGTATATATATCTATATAATATGTTTTGAATACATTTTATAAAAAATTTAAAAATGTGTTTAAATTGTATAAAATAATTTTAAAAAAATAAACTAGTATTTTCAAACTTCAGTTTTTGTTTAATATTTAAAAAAAACAAAAAAGTTACTAACTATTTATAACAAATGTTATAATATTATATATATTTTTTATTTTTTTAATTGTATTGTTATATAGTTTTTTTTTTAATTAATTTATTATATTGTTATATTAAAACAAATGTTTTTTTTTTTAAATTTATTATATTGTATTTTTTTTAAAAATTATATAATGTTTAAAAACAAAACATAATTGTTGTTTAATGAATTTTTTTTTTTTTTTTTTGATATATATATATTTGTTATATTTTGAAATTTTTAACAATTATTATTTAACAATGTTTTTATTATATTATATAACAATTTTTTTATTTTTATTTTTTATTTTTATTTTTATATAATAATATTTCTATGAACTTTTAATTGTTTTATTAAAACAAATTGTTTAAAAAAAAATTAAAAAAAAAAATTAAAGAACAAAATAAAATTAAAAAAAATCAAAATTAAAAAATGTTTTATTAAAACAAATTATTAAAAAAAAAAAAAAACCAAAATTAAAAAAAGTTTTGTTAAAAAAAATTTAAAAAAAAAATTTAAAAACAAAATAAAAAATATTTAAAAAATGAATAGCGCAGGCCCGTCCGCTGGGCGCCGGGGGCCGGCCGGGCGGCGCCACGGGGTCAGCCCAGCCGGGGCCGTGAGGCTAGTTGGGCCGCCCCCGTGGTGCCACCTGGCCAGCCCCCCTGCGCGCGTTTGTTTTTTTATTTTATTTTTATTTTTTTTCTATTTTTTTTATTTTTTATTTTTTTTTTTGTTTTTTATTTTTATTTTTAATTTCGATTTTTAATTTTTTTTTTTATATAATATAATTATTAAAACATTATTTAATAATAAAAAAAATTAAAAATATCAAAATATAACAAATATTAAAAAAAAAAAAAAACAATTTAGTAAATCACAATTATGTCTTGTTTCTAAACATTATATAATTAAAAAAAAAGAACAATATAATAAATAAATAAATAAAAAACATTTATTTTAATATAACAATATAATACATTTAAAAAAAAAAAAAACTATATCACAATAAAATTAATATATATATATATATATATATATATATATATATATATATAACAAAACAATAAAGAAAAAAAAAATTAAAGATTTAAAATTAAAAAGAATAAAACTAAGATTTAAAATTAAAAAATAAAATAAAATAGAATATAAAATAAAAAAATTCTCAAATAAAAATAAATAAAAAAAATAAATAATGAAATCACTGATATATTTATGATAAAAAATAAATAAATAAAAAATGTTATAATACTACTTTTTTTTTTAAATGTGTATGGTCGTTTTATGGATTTTTCTGTCTAGATGAGCCTATAAGTCTTAAAAAAGAAAAAAAAATCTAATTTTTTGTCCTTAAAACCCTAAAAAATTTAGTTTTTTTTGCATTTTCTTCACTAAAAAAATATTAAAAAATTAAGATTTTTGAACCTAAAAACCTTAAAAAAGTAGTTTTTGGACAAAAAGAAAACTATAGAAAAACAGATTTTCCCCAAAATCGTCTTTAAATTGATAGAATAGAAGGAAAACTAACCTTTGAAATGCAAAAAACTGCAGTCACCAATGCCAACACAATGCCTCCACAAAATTATGAATAGCAACACAATGCCTCCAATGCCAATGCAATGCCTTCACGAAGTTACCAATGCCAATGCAAGACCTCCACAAAATTACCTATAGCGACACAACGACTCCAATGCCAATGCAATGCCTCCACAAAGTTACCAATGCCAACGCAACACCTCCAGAAATTTGCTCTAACAAATACCAGAAAACTTGATGTGATGTGATGAATAGAAGCAATCATTCCTTTTAAATAGCGAATATTGTCTGATTAGTTTACTGATTAACGAATGTGGGATTAAAATTTCAAATTTAAAATATTTACATTTAGTTTATTATAGTTCATACTATAGTTAAAATACTTATTATTTGCATGTAGTTATCATAGTTAATATTTTATTTAATATTCACATGTACTAAATGTTGAATAATTCAAATATAATCTCAGATTAAAAATTAAAATATGAAATGCTTACATGTAGTTAATTATATTTAATATTATAGATAAAATAGTTAATATTTGCATTTAGTTATCATAGTTAATATTTACATGTACTCAATGTTTAAAATCATGGGATTAAATTTTAAAATCTAAAATATGTACATGTAGTTAATTATAGTTAATATTATAGTTTAAATAGTTAATATTTACATGTTGTTATTTTTGTAAATATTTACATGTAGTCAATCTTAAACCATTCAAATAAGAAAATTATTTTAGTTTCGAAGACATGCATGAAAGGACTATTTTGTGGATATTTTGAATAGAAAGTATGATGAAATATTTGAAGACCAATAGTTTATTAATAAATTTTGAAATATATTTTAGATGAATATAACATAATTTTAAAATTTAAAATTTAAAATATTTACATGTATTCATTATAGTTAAAATAGTTAATATTTGCATGTAGGTATTATAGTAATATTATAGTTAATACTTACATCTAGTCAATGTTAAATCATTCAAATAAAAGCATTATTTTAGTTTGGAAGGCATCCATGATAGAAATATTTTGTGGATATTTTGAATATAAATATCGGTAAAATATTTCAACATAAACAGTTTATTAAAAATAATGTTAAATACATTTTTTGACTAATATTTGTACCAAATATTTGAAATGAAAAATTTAGAGGGAAAGTTTTTCGCGAAATTTTTTGGGGGGAAATTTTGGAGGGAAATTTTTTCGTGAATTTTTTTGGAGGGAAAATTTGAAGGGAAATTTTCAGCCTTTAAGCTATATATTGTAAGTGGGAGAGGAATTTGTATCATTCAACCTATTCTTGTTGAAAGCCATGGTTTCTTCTGATAGCGAATTTTTTCTTTCTACAACATCAACATCTTTGTCACGCAACAACTCTATTCAGAGTGATGAATATAACGGGAGTTCGTTCACCATGAATAGAGAGTCAAAAAATCGACTTGGTCGTTATCCTAAAGATGATGAGAACAAAATTGATGAGGTGCAGCAAAATGAAATTTCTGTAAATCGAGCGCCAGTTGTACCACTTACTCTTAATCCTAAGGATTATGAAAGCAACAGTGATGAAGGTCATGATGAAGAAATTCCTGAGTCAAAAGTTTCACTTCGTCCTAATCCCAAGGATTATGAGGACACCATTGATGAAGAGGGAGATGAAGAATATCCACTTTAGCTTAATCCTAAGGATTATGTGAGAACAACAAATGAAGAGGGGAATGAAGAATCTGTAGAGTCAAAATATCCACTCTGTCCTAATCCTGAGGAGTATGCCAGCATCACTGATGAAAAGGGAGATGTAAAATTTCCAGAGTCAAAATATCAAATTCTTCCTAATCGTAAGGATTATGCGAGCACCACTGATGAAGAGGAGAATGATAATGTTTCAGAGACAAAACATCCACTTCGTCCCAATCCTAAGGATTATGCCAGCACCACTGATGAAGAGGGAAATGAAAAATTTACAGCGTCAAAATTTCCACTCCGTCCTCATCCTAAGGATTATGCAAGCACCACTAATAAAAAGGGGGACGAAAAAATTCCAGAGTCAAAATTTCAACTTCGTCTTAATCCTAAGGATTATGTCAGCACCACAGATGAAGAAGGGAATGAAGAATTTGCAAAGTCAAAATATGCACTTCGTACTAATCCTAAGGATTATGTCAGCACCACTAAGGAAGAGGGGAATGAAGAATTTGCAATGTCAAAATATCCACTTCATCCTAATCCTAAGGATTATGCCAGCACCACTGATGAAGATGGGGATGAATTTCCAAAGCTAAAATTTTCACTTCATCCTAATCATAATGATTATAATTTAACCACTGATGAAGGGGGGGATGAAGAATTTCCAATAAATATAGATTCAAGGCATTCACTTATTCCTAATCCTAAGGATTATGAGAGCTTCAGTGAGGAAGGGGAGGGGCAGGATGAAGAAATTCTATTGAATACAAATTCAAAGCTTCCACTTATGCCTAATCCCAAGGATTATGAGAGCACCACTGAGGAAGGGGAGGATGAAGAGTTTCTTGCAAATGATAATTTTAGAGGCACAGATCCGAATATTGCATTTTCTCCAAGTGACCATTTCAAAGACACTCATGGTGATGAAGAATTGAATCCTCCCAGGGAAGAATTTGAAAGCATGGGTCAAGATGGTGAAGAATTTCTTTTGAGTCGGGGTTACAAAAGTGTCGATGATTCTTGTGAAATGTTTTCTTCAACTAATGATGGTAAAGAAAATTTTCTAGGCAATGATGTTGATGAATTTCTTAACTATGTTGAGGATGATGATAGTGGGGATAATATTCCTCCTAATGGTGATGAAACTACTTTTACAAAGGATGATGGAATGATGAAGCCGTTGCAAGCAAATATTGCCACTAGGAGTAGGAGTAGAACTTTTCATATCAATCCAAATAATTCCAGTTATACAAGGGCGAGGACAAAATATCTCACGACAAGAAGTTTTGTCGTTCATTTGATTTCAAGTGAATGTTTTCGAAGGGATTGCTTGAAAAATATGGATTTCATCTTTGCTTTGGAGAAAAGGAAAACATATATGTCAATGAATAAAAGCATGCAAAATTCATATTTAGTGGGTTGCATGCAATCTACACTAGCAGGTTATGATTATCATATTGGGAATGTATTGCTTTGCAGAAAGGCGTTCAAAATGTTGTATTCAATTGGTAATTGTCGTTTGTCAAGAATCCATGATAGATTGGAAAGGGATCCCACATATTATTCAGAAACACGTTATAAACGGGAGGTGGGGCCATTTGCAAATACTACTAAGACATGGATGAAAGACTTCTTTTCAAATCATGGAGAGTGTATGCCAAATAAAGACACAATACATATTCCAGATAATTTCTCGAGACGAGAAATATTCATGTTATACAAAGATTATGCAGAAGTTGTTGAAGGAATTGGTAATTTTATTGCATATTCTTATTTTACAAGGATATGGAAAACTGAATTCAACAATGTTCGTATTCCTAAGAAGACAAGGATGGGGATTTGCAGCACATGTGCTTCTCTTAAAGCAAAAGGAGATAAATGTCAAGGGGCGGAAAGAGGTATGTGTTCAAAACATTGTTTTTTAAAATTTGATACTTATCAACTATGAAAATATATTTATTCATATGTTTCTTTTATTTTATGTACATATTCCGTTGTCAAAGAACTTCAAGACCATCACAATCAGCAAATAAGTGAAAGGAAAAAGTTGTATAAACATGGAAAGAAGTGTTATGATCATCCAAATAAATATCTGGGATTGATAATTGATGGTATGGAACAAAAGAAAACACTTCTTCCACATTTTGTCCGCACGCCAAAAAAATTACAGGAGGAAACTTTCATTCAGTTTCACTTGGTCGGTTGTATGGTATTTAATGAGAAGATGTTTCCAAGAGTTTTCTTTACACCTCCAAATATTCACAATGATGCAAATCTGACCATAACTATAATCCATGATGTGGTTACTCATTGGTCTGAGATTCTTCCTGAAGTTTTGTATTTACAATTAGACAACACAAGTCGTGAGAACAAAAATCAAGTTCTTTTTGGGTATCTAAACATGCTCGTTGAATTAAGGATTTTTAAAAAGATAAATGTTGGTTTCCTTCTTCTTGGGCATACTCATGATCATATTGATCAAATGTTCAGTCGTTTTTCAGTAACATTGAGGAGGAAAGGTGTTGGGAGTCTGCCATCATTAATTGAATGTATTAAGAAATCGTACATTCCAGAGCCTGTTTTTCATGTGTTGGAAGAAACTATTGACATGCGAAGGTTTATTTTTGGATTGCATGGTGAGGAGAAATGCATTGAACAACTTAACGACATTAGCTTCCAGCATCAATTTCGTATCAAACAAATTGATGGGATAACACTTATATGGGGCAAGAAGTATTCAACTATTGAAGAATGGGGACCATCATCAGGTTTAGCATTTTTGAAGTTCATTCCAGAGCGTCTAATGTTTTCATCAAAGATATTGTTATTACAGTCAGTTTCCGAACTCCATAATGCACGAAGGCAGAAGAGAGACATAAATTATTTTGAATGTCTAGAGGAAATTAAAAGATGTATTAGAGATACATATGAATACTTCGATGTTGCTGATTCAGTTTGGTGGGAGTCTTTTTTCAGTAATCAAAGTGATATGATTTCAAGATCAATAAATGGGGATACACTTTTGAAGACTCCTTTTTTTGGCCACAAAATATGCCAAATGAACATGAACATCAGGAAACACACAATGTTGAACAACAACAGCCTCAAGCTATTATTAATTCCCCACAAGTAGAGGAAAGAGAAATCTATATTGGTTCTAGAAGATCACGTGCACAACGTGAAGCCATGGAAGACCTTTATAGGGGTTCTGTGCAGGATCTTAAGGAGGGTTGCATGATAGCAGTGTTAGCAGATGAAGATCCACTTGGCTATCCATTCTGGATTTCCAAGGTTATAAAGGTAATTAATGAAAATGAAGAGATTACAGTTGTTGATGGTCATTGGTATGCCACAAGTACCCACCCTTTCAATGGTGTGTACAAGCCAGAGATGGTAGTGGAAAAAAAAATTGGCAGAAAGAGAAAAAGAAAGGGCACAAATATAAATCTTTGCCGCACAGATGTCTTAAAATTGGAGGATGTTGACATACTTGTGTATGACTTTAATTTGACAAAGAGAGGAACTCTTCGGTTGCAGACCATAAATATTTTGAAGAAATTGCTACCAGAACAATTAATGTTGAGATGGGACTCTGCAGAATGTAGACATAGATCTACAAGACTTTTGAACTCTAAAATGGTGGGCATGCATGTTGACTCAGATGGAGCACTAGTTGATGAAAGAGAAGAATATGGATCATCTTCATCTACATCGAGCCATTCATCTGAAGATGTAGATTATGATAGTGTGCCAGAACCTATGGCTGATTTTGAATAACTATCTAAGACACTTTTATGTAATTGATGTTTGCATGGTAACTTGAAATAAAAATTTTGACTTCCATCTCATTTTTCATGAATTTATGAGACATTTCTATGTTTGTTGGATTATATTTTTTAATTATGAAGAATTCATCTCTTTAGAATATCGACAATGCAACAATGAATTACAAAAATAATTTATGTTATATTCAATGTACCAATGTTGATATTTTAATTATAAGTAAAATAGAAAATAGAAACTAATGTTGAATTTTAGATTATGCAGTGATATTACCATGATATTATGTATTGTTACCATTTGGTATAAGATACTTTTAAAATTTTTAATAATTATATGCGCCATTGAAAGGGAACACTTTGTTTTGATCCTTGATTTTTAGGTTTTGGTTGAAATTAGATTTAAATTTGTCTTATGCTAAGATTTGAAAAAAGATAAGTTTTTATCCTTTAAAATTAAAATTACTCTTACTTGTTTATGTTCAATGATAATTTTTTTATTTACTTGTTCATTTTTTTAAATTGTTAAGTCTTATAATTTCTCCATAATTTCATTGTTCAAGTATGTTGAACACTTAAGATTGAAAAACTTTAGATTTACAACTTGTCATTAAATTTTTTATGCGCTACCAAATTTTATCTTTAAGGTTATGGCTGACAATAATTACAATTTTGGGGTTGTTTAAGGTCAAGATATTTTATGTTTAACAACATGGATGAAAATTGTTCGAAATGATAAGCCCTTCAGACATGTATTTGTTTATCTTTAACATCATCTATCAAAAATGTTAGAAATTTACGATTTTAAAAAATGTCTTAATATGTTGTCTTTAATTCCATTGTTACAAGTGTCAAAATTATGACACAATTTTTTTTTTTGTTATTCCAGCATCAACTGGTTTTGTTTTGAGGGTGTTTTTTCAATCCCTTTTTCAACAAACAATTTTGTTTTTAGCATAATTTTATAAAATGTTGAAATTTGACCTTAAAAAAAAACCAAGTGCGTTCTGGAAGACACACTTTTTGTTTTTGGGGTGTTTTTTCATGTTTTTTGAGACTTTTTGGGCTAGAGTTCCCGTTTTGAGGTCAGGTTACCTATTTCATCGGTAACAGTGTTATTATCCAAAAATATGTATTTATGATATAAATAACAAAATATTTACATCCATTGTTCGAGTGCCATTAAATCACATGCATTATTGTTTTCCCCAGTAACCAAAGATTTGGCTAGATTGCTTGAATGCTAAAAATTGCATCCAGGATTGTTACGCCCAATCTAAATAAGAATAGTCAATAGAAATTATACTAGAAGTAAATAAATAATACTTATTAAAAAAAATTAATTATACAATCAAGAGTGCCCAATCGATATGGCGGCCATCCACTCTGTCAAACCAGGAGTGGAATCATAGAAAAGAGTACGAAACAGAGAAATAATAATCTCATCTAATCTGTTGAGAAAAATGGAGTATGTGGATTAAAGGAGGAAGGCGGCTCCTCCAAGCAAGGCGGTTCCAAATATAGCCATCTTCTCCATGTCAGGGATAGAGACAACCCCACTACTGATGCTTGGTGGCAAAGCGGTGGTTGGGCCTTGAGCTGACGTGACAGATGCCAGAGTTTGAGCTCCGGGAGAGGTGGCTGAGGTTGGTGGCGTGGCGATTTTTGAAGGAGCAGACGCTGGAGAAGAAACAGTTGGGGAAGTTGTAGTAGGAGGAGAACCCAGAGTTGGCATTGTCGGGGATTGAACTGGCGACGCCTTGGGCTGCGATGGTGCAGGTGCTGGTGTGGGAGAGGTTGAGTTCAGCAATCCTAAAACAAAAACAAAGCAGAGAATTGCACTAGATCGACCCATCTTATCTGTTGGTGGTTATTGGAGAATGATCTTATCCACTAGTGGTTATAGGTAAAGGATTATATAAATTCCTTTAGTGACATAAAAGCTATGGATATGTTCCTGTAAAATTGAAAGCAAGAGACTGCTGAAGAAGATAAAAAACAACTCAAGAGATCAGGCACACGGGAGTAGTAAAGCCAGGGCTTGGTATAATATTAAATATATAGGTAGTGCCAAAACAACAGAGAGGATTCCATTCAATTACTCCACCACCCGATGTAGGCCATTTCTAACGGATTTCCACCTGTCCGCGTCCCCACTCGACAGCCTGTCGACTTCCAGCTCAGATGCGCTGGATTGCCACCGACTATTTCATCGGAACATACACGTGTATATTGGAAGTGGATGATTAGGCATTTGTTTTTTAGCAGTAAAGTTAAGAAAATGGGAGTATGTATGTGACTTGGGATGAATTTCGTACAACGCTACCATCAAACTCTCTATCGGACAAATACGCGTCATATGATCAAGCTACGGCCGTGACCTTCCAGACGTTGGCCGGAGTTTGAGTAAATTACAAGGTGATAGTGGTTAGAGCACATTCAGACTTTTTCAAAAGCGAAAGTCAGCTGGTCACATGATCTCGGAAGCATCCAATGGTGGTAACAATAACGGTAATAATTTTGTTGATTTGGGGAATATTGAAATATGTGAGAAATCGCATGACTTCATACGACTTATCATCTTCCAATGTTGTGCCATTTCTTTTTTTTTTCAATTTAGTTGTGCCTTGTTATTTTCTATTTATCTTTTGCAAGTAGGTTACAAAAAATAGTGATTTTGTGGCCTCAACCTGCCCGGAGGAAACTAGGTCTATTGGCCACCTTAAAGCGATGAAAGCCATCCAAAACTAAAAAAGCTTCATTCTATTGTTTGTTGCATGAGTGAGCTGACTATTTAATCTATTGCCAAGGTAACTGTTATGACCTATAGTCCTTTGCAAAAAAACAAAGTACATATTATATAAGATACTAACCTCCTATCCATCTGAAGATTCAATTGGGGCAAGGTCCTTTGCTGTGGATCCTGGCATATCAGCTTTTTGTAGCTGTTGGATCTTCTTCTCAATTCTTCCAACACGATCTTCAATTCTACCGATACGATCAGTGGCTTGGTATTGGGTGACCTTGATGTGTCGCAACTGAATGTCAATGTCCTACAATAATTCCAACATTTTTGGTTCTGGTTTCTCTCTAGTAGGATGAATACTCTAAATAGCCTTAGGTAAAAGGAATTTTACAATCCAATAAGTGTGAAATGTTTGATTAAATAGTGATAGGCGACCTCGATTGTTTCCAAGATCTGTAACAAAGTCCATAATTTATGCTTCTGCTTCCTTGTCTTCCTCATTTCTCTGAATTTCTCTTTCCCATCCATGAATTTCCTGTCTAACCTGTGATGAATTTCCACGTGAGTATGTTGATGAGAGGTTCATTAAAACCTCTTGATTTGTCTTCCTCTCTCTTTTCCTGTTCTTATCTTCAGGTTGTAGCATCTTCTGTTTCCCTTTTTCTGTAGTATGGGCCAATGATTTTCTTGTTTTCCTCTTAACCATGGTGATGAGCTGACTTATAGTAAGACTAAGCTCTGGAAAAAGAATAAGCAAATAAGAGAAAGAGATAACAATTAAACTTTCAATATTGTCACCATGAACATCATTTGGACAATTATGATTCTCCTCGATAGTAGAATAAGACATGTTATCTTCGCCGATAGTAGCATGGATATTACGTTGAACCCAAAATTGACAGAGGTTCTAGGTATAAAAAGAAAGCCTACAAAAAATTGGGACGAGATAGAGGCAAGTTTGAAAACTATGCTTATGATTAGCAAACAGACCTTGGTAGGAAAACAGAGTATATTCTACACAGACCCACAACCTCCTATTCTGACTTCTATTATTTTTTACATTGAAGGGAAGAACCCACTAGAGTTCATAACCGAGACTAAGAAGACCTTCATTACCTTCCCTCTGCTAAGGATATTAAAAAAGGAAAGGACGATACAACTAGAGCTCATTGACAATGCTAGAATTAAACTTAGATTTTTGCCTGCTACTAAGGTAATCAGTAAGCATAACATAACAACAGAGGAAGGATTTCTGACCTGAGACCTATATGTGGCTACAGACTTTCATGCCACCACTTTTAGATTTTGAATTTCCAACAAACCAAACATTGTTTTTTATAACCAGACAGAGACGACACTTACTCTTCACAGAGAGATGATAATTAAGCTTACTATGGAAAGGATATCTAAAGCACAGCTCGATTGGCTTTAACTGAAAAATATTAGACCAAGCAACTAGACAACTGAAAAAACTTTCAGATTCTTTCCTAACCAGATACATGTCCAAGCTTTTGGTAATGAACATGGACTTAAGATGGAAAAGAACATACCCCAACAAAGCAATGAGTATGGTGCTGATTGTGGCTGCTTCCGTCCTCACCCGCTTCTGTTCGCTTGCTGTGACAGAGGATTTTCTGGTTTTGTAAACTATCTTACAGCTCATAAACCCTGCATCCAAATAGCTTTTTCCTCCCAGCTCTGACAACACAGGCTGTTTTACCAACTTCGCCATCATGCCCTTATCTTTCGCATGCCTCCATGATCTAGATCTGGACGACGTATACATGGCTCATTAATGTGCATGAACGGCGGTTGCCACTTGGCTTATTCCATAACCGACGGCCTCGTTCTTTGAGCACCCCGATCGAGGGTCCAACATTATGCCATTTCAACCTATGTCAATATTTTAATTAATCATAAACCATCCAAATTAAATCCAAGATCAAATCTTAACACCTAAATATAATATAAAATAAAGCCTTCAACGGATTTTACAACCTATATCTTATTGCTTCGTACTATGTCATCCTTAGATATTGAGCATTTGACACGATGATTGATGAAGTGGATCGATTGTTTTTTTTTAATTCAAATTTTATAGTGACATCTGCTTTTAAGTGGATAACCTGAAACGCTAAGTATATTTGTTGAGAGGGACATTTTGTGATGTTTGAGTATTAAAAAAATTATGAACATGATTTTCCGGGAGTGTAAATTGTTGTGATTCGTAATGATTATTCCAAGTGCTTTTGCGGTAAATTACATTTCGATTTTTCAAATTTTGAACCACTGAGTATGGTACATCATCCAGAAGAGTTGCATGGAATAAATTATATATATTTGATGGGTATTTTTCTAATTTTGAACCACTGAATGTGGTACATCATCCGGAAGAATTACCTGGAATAAATTATATATATTTTATGGTTATTACATAATGGTAATTAATGAACTGGATTTTAAATTATTTCAAATTTGCATAGCTATTATGAGGGATGGATTTAATGGAAAATGAACAATGGATAAATATAATAAAAAATAAAATATTCATCAATATTTATTTGTAAAATTATGAATATTTATATTCATCAATATTTATTCATAAAACAGTGATTATTCATTTATTTTTTTGCAATGCCCATTTATTTGTAAAACAATAACTATATATTTACTTTTACAACAACCCATACTTAATTTATATTAAATCATATAAGATAATTATTTAATATTATTATTAATTTTTTTAAATTAAATTTATTTTTTTTAAATAACAAACCCCTCCAATATCAATTATATATAGATTGATTAACGTATGTTTTTTACGCCTAAATATCAATTATGGTAAGCTTGCAAGCTTCTTCTGAATCCCCTGCAGCAAATTGGTATCAAAGCCAGTAACGTTTCATTCAGAGAACTTGAAGACAAAGAACATATAGAAGAAACTCCTTTAAGAGATATGTTTACCTCTTCATCAAAAAAGGTTATGAATTTAGCAGAACTTGAGTATTTAGAAAGTCAACCAGCACCTAGGTTGTGTTTGCCTAGCATAAATTCCTCAGAAGTTTATGCATATTTATCTATGTTTCATCTAAAAGTAGTAACTAGAATCTCTATTAAGGAAAGTATCAGTCAGATCCAAGAAAATTCTCATGTTGTTCAAACAATTCCTTTGTTAGACCCTAAGCAACTCCAAAGAGAAGCTAGAAGGATAGGGACTAAATATATTCATCTGGGATGTATAAGGATAGGGATAAATGCCCTAACACAAAAAGGCCTAAATACATTTGTTCTTGCCACAGTCAAAGACATGACACATAACAAGTATTCAGATTCATTAATAGGCAGGATGATTGCTCCATTATCATATGGAATTGTATATTTTGATTTTTATCCAATTTTTTTTGTCTACACATTTGACGAGCACATCAAATATATTCTGCAACTTCAGATCTAGACAACTGGATTCGATATGAAAAAAAAAAGAAACAACATCGCCATCCGGACACATGGTTTTTTTAGACATACCAACACCCTTTATCCTGCAGTTCTCCATGCCCCCAGCAAAGAATCTAAATCCAGTGTGGTTGTTCTAACGGATGCCCAAAATCAAAAAATAGAACACCAAACCATTAAATGGGAAAACCTGAGCTTCCCAGAACATTAGGTTGTAGAAAATCCAAAGCCGCCAACATTGCAAAGCATTACTTCTGCCAATATTGAAGAAGGCCCCTCATCAGATGTTGTGTCCTTCCTCAGAAGATCTACCATAGATCGTAAAAGAATTGACCAAGATTGTAAGACTTCATCTATGTATATAGATCCACAAGAAGTTGATACCGTTATCTCCCACCTATCATCTGTAAATTGCACCCATGTCGATTTATTTGAATTTTCTCGACTTGTAAATTTTTCCTCTATGCAAGTGATATGCCCAAATTGTAGACAAAAAATAAATCTCAATAGTCTTGTAGAACTGGTTTTGCACCAAAATCATCATCCCGGGATAGGAGAATCTCCTCCTACAACTTCTATCACTCCCTTTCCAAATCCCAAATGTTTAGATATCCCATTTCCACATGACTCTAATCATGTAATGATGATCCAGAAACTTCCATCTCTTAAAAATGAAGGTCCTCGCCTTAAAGAAATGATGAGAAAAATGCGCCCAATGAGTATTCCAAAATATGGTCTTGGATATTTTGAGTAGCTAGATGAGCTAATCCCACAATCTAGATTCAGTAATTTTGTTCTTGAAGACTGTAAAAGACCCTCCAAACTTGAAATGCACAAATTATTTTCCATTATGGAAGGATGCAAAATGCATACTGTTGATATCCAATGGATTAAGAATATGCTAAATTGGGATCTATATACTCATCCAGAGTCTAATGCTTTTGATCTTAGTACCCCAAATCAAGAAAAAATCACACTGTCACAAGAATGGAAGGCATACATGACAAAAAAAAAAAACATTTGGTTATCATTTTATGAATGGAAAAAGAAATCTAAACCTTCAGATGTATACATGGCAGATGCAGAGTCATCTTTAGCAAAACACTCTTGGACTGCTATTGATGGCAGTGAAGTTGAAACATCCACCACTTTTCTGCCCTATAAAGGAATTCTCCTGGGAGAAGCACAAAATCATGAAAAATCTATTCCTTTAGTATTAAAGGATGAAAATGCCCTTGGCATTGATGGGAGAATACATAAATCCAGTGAGCAGATAAATTGTACCAACACAACAGTTAAAGGATTAGAAATGAATTGTGTTAAAACTGTTGAAATCTAAGAACATTTTGATAGTTTACAAGTCTCTGTGAGTGGAATTAATAGGACTTTGAATGATGTAAATTATTCCAGTACATTATTAATAGGTTTTTTTAGAGAATCTCTGTCAAAAATTGAAGATGTTGAAAAGAATATAGATATAGGGGTGCATTCTAGTCAAGGGGTTATTGAAGAATTGTCTGAAAGATTTGCTAAAATGCACATAGCTCCAAAAGATAAGAACATTCTTGTTTCTTATCTCTTCAAAAGATCTGTAAATATCCAACATGCTGTCAAACCTGTCGATAAATTTCCCTTCATTTTTCCAAAAGAATCAACAGAAGAAAAATATGAGCCCATAACTCTTTCTTCTTCGTTCAAAGAACCAAAAATACACAGAAAGCTCAGAACCACATCTTTTCCCCATCTATGAGCCTCTTCAAAGCCAATACACCAGGTATCCTGCACCTGACCTTAATGGGAAAGGTAAACTCCCAGAAACACATAACTTCCATCCTGAATCTCACATAGAATGGAATATAGACAACCTAAGTGTTGGCCAAATAAGGCAAATGATAGTATCACTGTTCACAGAATATAAACTTATGTGCCTCAAAGGAAAAAATGAAGTTGAATCCTATAAATCTATCATTCAATGTTTTACTGGAACATTATTAAGATGGTGGGAAACAGAGATATCACCAGCATTAGTGACAAAAATGGAAAATGAAATTTTGAAGGATGAAGGGGGAGATATTATTCATAATCCTGATGGAAGCCCACAAATTAATATGATTTAAGCATTGACTTCATTTATTTTATAACATTGGTGCGGAGGAGAAATTGAACTTGAAAATAAGCATGAGATGATTCTCATGAACTTTAAATGCTATAAAATGTCCCAATATGAAGAATTTCATAGGGATTAGATCCAAAGAATATACGAAGTCAACGATAGAAAAAATATCTTATGGAAACAAGTCTATTTGGCAGCCTTGCCTTCAAAAAATTTTGATTACCTCAGAAAACAAGAGGCCTTCCAAATGCCTTTTCATTCTTGTACTTGGGGTGAAATTTATAGCATCATAACCAGAGTCCTTGTAGGACTATGCACAAGTATGAAATTAAACAAATCACTGCAAAAATTATCCAAATTTCCAGATAGCAAATCTATCTGTAGCAAATATGGCCTATCCATAGATGACCCCATAGTGAAAAGAAGAAAAGCCAAAAAGAAGGCCAAGAAAGAAAAAAGGCAAGGATACAGAGAGTATCCACAAAGGAAAAAGAAAGGAGCCACGAAAGGATACTACAAGTATGTCCCAAAGACACATTATTATCATCCTAAGGAAATTCATCTAGAAACACAAAAAATAAATTAGTGGAACAAACTAGCATGTTGGCTCTGTGGCCAACCAGAAAATACATCAAATCGTTTCCCTATTGCAGATGAATATAAGAAAAATAGAGGAAAGAAGTCCCAAGAAATAGAAAAGAAGAAAAAAATAGTGAAAATAGAAGGGTCAATCATGTACTATAAATGTGGTTCCAAAAACCATAAGTTTGAAAATTGCCCCAGCTTCACAATGAGAGAACAAGTCCAACGACAAAAATTTTGTTCTAGCTCATCATCCTCTGAGATATTTTCTTTAGAATCTTCTGAAGAAGAATTAAATATGCATATGAATGAATGCAACTGTACTGATTCAGATGATTGCCACTGTGATTCAGATACTGAATCAGAAAGTTCTTATGATGAAGAAGAATTTGTTTCTGAAAAGAAACAAAAAGAAAAATTTATCATGGTACAAACTATAGATGATTAAGAAACAAAATTACTTGCCCAAATCAGAGTATTGGGAGAGGGAGAAATGAAAGAAAAATTTCTAGAAACTTTTCTAAATACCATGCACAAAAACTAGGGACGCAGTAGCAGAACTGTTCCAAAAATAGAAACCAAGGCAGTATTCATTGATGCTTCATTTGAGAAAAATACAAGAGCTTTCCAGAGAATCCAACAACAATAAAAGCCAGGTCTTTAACATTGGGAGAAGTTATCCAAGAGATTCACAATCTTAAAAAGGAAATCGCTTCCCTAAAAACATAGGTTCTGAATTAGAAAAAGGAAAGACACTTGATGAAGAAGAATATTTTTCTGACCCAAATGTAGAGATTTTGAAGGAAAACGTGATGACTCTATGGGTTTAAAGAAATGAGAGTGATGACCATACAATACCAACAGCATCACATCATGTTGGATATCTGTATACAAGGAAAAAAAAATTCCCTAAGGACACTTATTGACACAGGTGCAGATGCCAATGTTATAAATTCAAAATTGATACTAGCTAAATATTGGGTAAAATCCTTCAGACAAGTGGTTGGGTTGGGAAGTAAAAACTTATTGTAAGAGGTCCCCCAGGCTTCTATATGTTTCAAATAACATTGTATCAAGCAAAAATTTGTTGTTGCTGATATCCCTATTGACTGCATTTTAGGAAATGTATTTTTGGTTATTATAGAGCCACATGGTTCAACCAAATTAAAAGGCAACAAGGCTGGCTATTTTATAACTATACCAAGCTAATATGGTAAGCTACAAACAATCAAATTTCCCTTTGTCTCTACTCCCAGAGCATCTACCATGGTACAAGCCATGCAACAGATTGAAAAAGCCAACAATAAATTAATTGAGCTCAAGGACCTGAAAACCACCATAAAAATAGGATATTATCTTCAAACTCCTATTGTCAAACAAAGGATCTCCAGTTTGTGATCACAAATTGAAAAAAAAATTATGCTGAAGAACCAAATGCCTTCTAGCATAGAAAACAACATTGTGTGGAATTACCATACAAAGATGATTATGAAGGGAAACCTTGCAAAAGTAGGGCAATTCCCATGAACAAAGAATACAGGGACCTATGTCAAAATGAAATGGCAAGTTTATTAGATAGAGGATTAATCAGAGAATCTAGTAATCTATGGAACTGCTACGTTTTTTATGTCAATAAATATTCAAAACAGTTAAGAGGGATTCCAAGATTAGTCATAAGCTATAGACCTCTAAACACTATCTTATCTGATGATACTTACCCTATTCCCAACAAAGGGAACCTCTTAGCCAGAATAGCAGGAGCTAAATTATTTTCTAACTTTGATATGAAATCAGGATTTTGGCAAGTTGCAATCAAAGAATCTGATAAATTCAAAATAGCTTTTAGTGTCCCAGTAGGGCACTATGAATGGAACGTAATGCCTTTTGCACTCAAACATGCACTGTCCAAATTTCAAAAAGTTATGGATACAATTTTCAAGCCATATTTTGATTGGTTATTAGTATATATTAATGATGTGCTCATATTCTCCAAAAATGCCCATGAACATTTCAAACATGTTCAAAAAATTTCCCAACTAGTTAAGAATAATGGGTTGGTACTCAGCAAGAAAAATATTGAACTCTTCCGAACAAGTATCAAATTTTTAGGACATACAATCAAGGATGGACATATTTCTCTGCAAAAGCATGCTCTAGAATTCGCTGATAAATTCCCAGATGTCATCACTGACAAAACTCAATTGTAGAGGTTTTTAGGTTGCTTAAATTATGTAAGAAATTTTTATAAAGATTGTGCCAAAGATAGAACATTACTCAACAAGATATTGCAAAAGCACCCACATCCATGGACAACAGCACACACAGAAGCTGTCAAAAGAATTAAAAGCAAGGTAAAAACTCTCCCACATGAAACCTTACCTGGATCGTCGACACGTCTCCCTGGATCAGCCATAAAGATCTCTCTCAGTATGGCCTATGTCACATCTCCCCGAGAAACTCTCATAGCTATTCTGCTGCATAGTACCCCCATAGAAATGTCGTCCAGCATCCCCTCTACCTCTACCTGAGTAGCTCCACTGATATCACCTAGAGGCACCTCTGCTCCAGCCTCAGGAGGTCCCTAGACTCTCCTACCACCATGCTGACCACATCATCCCATCTGGAATCTACATACTCCTGTAGCCACCTCAACTGAACCTCCATATCCTCTCTATAGTCTCTCTCTACTCTGTACCGAGAAACCTAGAATCTCACTGGCTCTTGTCTGGGAGTCGTAGGAGTCTCTCCCCACTGTAACGGAATCCTATAAGCTACATGGTACATCCTCATGTATCTATGCCTTCCATACACTATATCTATTCCATGAGCTAGACTACCCTCTGTATACGACCTCCATACAAGCCTAGGTCCTCTCCAAGTAATATAACCCCCTCCTCTCAGGCTCCATATCCGAGACCATCCGTTCCTTAAGGTGCCCTGACCCCTACATATCTCCGAATGGTAGGATGATCTAGCTCAATAGGAATCTTCCTCTCTAGTCTCCCTAGTATAATATGGTCCCAAAAAAAGCCTGTAGAAATCGGGGAGTAGCCAGTGCCTCCCTAAATAATATCATCTAAATCATAGTAAGTCTGAGCTAGATACAAACCCCCGTATGATAGTATAACTCCATCCTCTGCTCTCTGAATCGTGCTAATCATATCACCCCGAATGAGGTCTCTCTCTCTCCTCTCCTTCAAAGTATCATAAAAAAAGTCTACCTCTAAAGTAATCAAAACAAGTATTCCCTTCTTCACAACATACACTTAAATAAAAAAATCTTTTCCTTAACAACTACTTCTCTTTACAACAACTTCTTTCTCTCGGCATGGTATAAAGCGTGTATGCATGCGGGACTGGTAGAATGCGAACTGAATGTGTATTGGATGAATATTCGTTTAAAATTGTTGAAACAGATGACAGTGATATTGGTTGGGGGGGAGTTTTAAAGCAAAGAAAGGAAGGAGAAGAGAAAATTGTACAGTTCGTCTCAGGAACTTGGAGCCCTTTTGAAAAGAATTACTCCACAATAGAAAAAGAATTCAAAGCAGCATGGAACTACATTGACAAATTTGATATCCACCTTATCCATAAAATTTTTCTATTGAGAATTGATGCCTTTGCTCTAAAAAAGGTTTTTAAAAAAGATATAAAGAATCCAGAGGAAGCAAATTTTGCAAGATGGCAGGCTCTATTTTCTAATCTCGACTTTGATATCAAGCACATTAAGGGTGAGAAAAAAAATTTTCCTGAATTTTTGAGCAGAGAATACTTAATTCAAGCTGACAATATCATGGTAATAGTAACAGAGTGGGACCCTTCTCAACATACAAAGACCTTAAGGAGTATTCTAGAAGCACAAAAACGGGGAGAATACTGTTCAAAATGGAAACACACCTGGCAGTTGAGAAACACAAAGATACTAGATGCAAACCTCCAGCCTCACACAGATATACAACATCTAGTACCAGAAAGAAAAGTCTACCCTAAAGGTAGCAAATGGATACACGACATGGTATATGAGAGAAGTATGCTTTCTTCACACTTGGCTGAAGAAGCTTTAAGAAAAAATTTCCATGATATAAGTGTCATTTGGACAGAAGGAAGCAACCAAGGGAGAGTCTACCATAAGTATTTCGCCATAAATCATACCAAGGTTCCAACTTGACATGATATGCCTAAAATGTGGCCACAAGGAAACCCATCTATTATCTTTCCAGACACCATATATAATTTTACTGATTATAAAAAATTATGGTGGGACATTATGAATGTTGAAGGGAAAAATGAAACTCATTATACTAAAGTCAAGTTTGGACCTACATGGACTACACAGAGAAACAGGCAGTGTGAATGGCTTCAAAATTGGTGGAATGATTACAGCCTCAACAAAAAAGCTATGGACCCACTATATTTTGAAACTTATTTTCAATCTGAATGTAATATTTGTGGTTTTATGATAGAATGTTTTCATTCCCATGTAAAAATGTTGGGGATTTAAATAATTACCCATCCTGTGATATTCTTTAACAATTTATGAAAAGACATCATGAATGGCTAGTGATGACTAAAATCAAACATCAAATAGTCCTGAGAAAGCCTATGATTGTACGAAGAATATATACCAAGGCATGGGATGTTGCTAGATACGTTCGATTCATTTTCCAGGGACCACGCCTCTTGGAGATTAATAATTATGGTTCTAGTGGGCTTATCCATAAAGCATCCACTATGTAATGATGTCTAGCCATGAACTGAATGCGACCAATTTTTCTCATGGGATTTTTTGGTAAAAAGTATCCACAATGTAAATATAAGTAAATCATGTACAATGTAATTTTTGTACAAATATTCCTTCCAGTCATGAGACTCAGAGCACTTCTCCAACTTTTGGTGGGATTTGACCCACATCTCTATGACTGATGGAAAATGGTACAAAAATTGTCTGTTCGATGGTCGGAGGTTTGCCCCCTCATTTTCCTATATAAGGAAAGGAGTTAGGCTCATTCGACACATTTGGAGTTGAAGTTTTAGAGTCTGAGTTTTGGATTTTTGAGTTCCGGATTAAAGTCTGAGATTGTATTCCTACTCTACATCTGTGAACATCTGTTCAATCTTCTTGCATCACAAAGAATTTCTTGCTTCTATATTTTAGAGTCTGAATCTGAGAAGCCTACACATAAGAGTGAGAGCTCTGGTGAGAACCTAAAGTGGCCAGATTCTTAGGATTTCAGTTTGTCAAGTGTGTTTCTTAAAGTTCTAAGATTGAGTCTATGAAAAGCTAGGAAGCCTTCAGATAGCTTCTTGTTTATCAAGTAGCAATATCTCATAAATTCCTTAACAATCTATCTCTGTAAAAGAACTATCTCTCTATAAAAGCTTTATCTTCATGAATAAAATGAGTATCCATTTCAGAAGCATATTTCTGCCTATGATTACATTATTCCACCTGTATTAAATTAATCTGTTGAGGTACTATCTATGAGACGAGAAGTTCGCCAGAGGTTCACCGAGGTCTAAGGAACACCATTCCTCTAAAGGCAGGAGGCCGCATAAAGGATGCTAGAGTGTGAAATTCCAGAGGTTCATGTACGGGTTTGTGTATTGATCACAGAGAAGAGACTTAGCAAGGTTGAAGCGCAAGAGTGAAAGCTTCTTCTGAAGCCCCTACAGCAAATCCAGGTGTTATAAAAGAAAGAAAATTAAATCTGTAACATTGGATATCTTCTAAGTTGGACGTGAAATTGTTTTAAATTTAGTAATTAGCAATTCTCGAGAAAAAAAATTGTTGTTACAATTTCGTTGTGCTACAAGCATTCAAGATTTGTGCCATGTTAATGTAACATTAAGCGTATAATGCTTTTTTCATACCACTCAAGAAATATATTTATGATATAAATAAAAAAATTGTTCATACCACTCAAGAAATATATTTATGATATAAATAAAAAAATGTTCACATCAATCGCTGAAGTGCCACTCAATTTTGTTAATATTTTTAGATTAAAAATCATTAATAGAGAGTAGGTAGGGAAATAGGGCTTGATTTATATATTGGCATTGATTTTAATTTATATATTGGCATACGTTGTTTAATGGAAATTGATAAGATTTTTAAAAAATCAGGCAAGGATTTTTGTAAATTCAAGCTATAGCTATTAAACTTCAATATTTTGGGTGTTTTTAGAGATTTTTGATAATGTTGAATCTATTTCCAACATCAAAAAAATAATTCAAAAACTACCATTGCAAGATTTCTTAAAAAAAAATTGTCTAGATTCCAGCCATTTTTAGCCTCCTAAAAAATTCCTCAACCTCTATAGACAACTCCTTATATAACTTATATATTGGCGAATATTTCGTACTACACATGTATATTCACACTGGATCTGTAGATATTGGCTCATGCCTGGGTTCAACAGTAATGTCAGGCAGATGGAAGTCTTTAGACCAATACTCTTTGAGTTTTGACCCGCTGAAGTCTTTGCCCGATATATATACACGTCATTCGATAAAGCCTCGACCTTCCAAAGAATAGTTGAGGTTGGGGTAAGACTAGTTGAGGCTGGGGTAAATTACAAGGTGATAATCATGAGAGTGACGTGGAGAATTTTTCAAAAGGGAAAAACATGTGGTCATATGATCTTGGAAGTATCTGAGAACTAACGATAATAGACCCTGTTACGACTATTTTCAAAATAATAAACAGGAAATTAGACTTTTTCAATGGTTAAGAATAGCCCACTTGGTAAACCATTGTGCAAAGATTAATAAATGGACGTTAATTGGTTAAAATATATTCGAATAAATTACTACAAACAAGCAACTACGTAGCGGAAGTCCCTGTCGATAATAGAGTTATGTGAGATTAATTATGTGTTTCCTATTATGCTTTAAGAATACTAAATTATACCATGCAAATGGAAATATACTTCAGTCTTGAAATTGTAGTTCTTCTGCAAGCAATGTTAACCTCGGATAAATATAGGCATCCTTTCGAGATCAATAGACCAATCTACGATAAAATAAACATCCAACTTCACATTTCAATTGGATTATTGGATTGTTGTCTGAGAATAACCTAGGTAATGCTATTACATTGTAAAAATGGCGAGATAAGTCACCATATTTGTAAAAGTCAATGTAAACACTAATGATTGTAGAAATGTAAAAAATTTTGATCCTGCTCTGTAGGACTGACATCTCACGTCTGCATAAGGAACAAAGTGAATAAGTATCAAGAAGCTTAACTCATATGATATACTTCACCTTCCTTTTTGGAAAGCGCTTAAGATGACAAGGCTACATCGACAACTGGGAAAGGCACCAATATTTTTTTTACTATATCCTACAAGAGCCTTGAGTAGTAAACCCCCTACAGGAAGATCATCTATCGTTTTCAAATTGAGTAGTCCACATGAAGCTCTCAGGAAGGTTGTTTGAAGAGAGAACAAGTAGAATATAGATTCGTGGGAAGGAGTTGAATTGGGAACATATGGTTAAGAAAACTAAGTAAACCTGGAGGCTTATTTACTTCATGGTTCTTTCTTGACATATGTCTCAAGATGCGAGGGTTATGAAGTCCTTTATCTATACCTTCTAGCATTATGCACAATGGTGGAACAATGGGCGGTGAAAAATGAACTCGTTGCAAGGCTATACTGAAATTGCACCTTGCCACTTTTTTTATGGCTTTGCCCTCTTTGATTTTCATCTTGGAGGTGGTTAATTGGAGAATTTCTTGGCACCTTGGCACTTCTATTATGGCCTAACCCTCTTTTCTTTTTAGCTTGTAGGTGTTTGATTATATGTTGGTCCACTTCCTTATAGAAATTTTGTTGATACTTTCTCTGTATGCCCAAAACCGACAGAAACAAGAGCAAGAGCACAAAGTATAGATCCCACTCATGAGCTCACTAGTTTCAGAGCCTAGCCAAGAGATTACATCGAATTTGGGTTGCCCAAGTTATTCCATAGTGTAAGGTTCAGGGAAAGGGGCTAGATATATAGGCTTCCTATTTTCTTTAGGAGATTTATTTATTTTATGTCCATGACATTATCTTTTTTTTCCAAGACTTAGCAAAGATTCTATAATTGAACATGGTCGGACTGATCGTATTTGTGAAGTTAGCTTCTCAGAAAGGTTCCACCTTTGAGATTGTGATCTGAATGGAATGTATCAATTTTGTTGTGCTAAGTATCTAAATAGTTTTTAAATTGTGTGCATAGGGTTCCCTGAAGTTTGCAGATGAAAAAAATAGTTTTAACTTAGTTAAACAGATTTATGTATGAGGTTAAAGCATGTAAATTTCTTGTATAACATTGTAAAATAGTAAATAACAAAGAAATAAACATCACATGTAACAATACTCAACAAATTTGATGAAGCATTTCACCCCTCCAGGGCTATATCTACTAGTCCAGCTCCCAATGGCATGTCCCCCATATCTTATTGCTAAAAAATGGTAAGTGCATGTGAATAAAAGCCTCAAATGGTTGTTCTCTCCATAAAAATGGCTTCAGAATGCTTGAATTAGTCAGGAATGACTATTCATATGCAGAAAACAGAGAATGGATGCTCAAAACACTGAAAACACCCTAGTGGGCCTGGTGGCTCCTTGATCTCTCCTGAAGCTAAACCTGCACAAGATGACCTCTGATGGCTCTAAAACCTCTATCAATGTGTTCAGAATGTCGATAATACCAAAATTGACTATTCATCTATCAAAATTGGTCAAATATTGAAGGAGTTATGGCCAAAAAAGTAAACTTCTCAATGTCCCTTAAAAAACTCCACTAATTGTGGAAGACTTGAGCTATATGCCGTTAGTTTGGTGGTTTCCGCCAGTTTCGGTGGTCCACCAGTCGAACCACTGGATGAACTCACTATTGTATTAAATGTTAGCACTTCCACATGTGACCATGCTGCAATAAACCGCCGCAAGTTTAACCGCTTGGAAATAGTGGCATTAGTTGTTTGGAACTCCGCCATGTGGCAAGTCTGACCATCGATTAATTGTTTGCAACTCTGCCAACTCCTTGGAACCCGGAGTCGTGGTTCCATGCGCCAACCGTTAAGAAAAACTTTAACAACCCCAACTTCGCGCATGTGAATGAATTTCACTAAGCACCATTTCTTTAAGCGCTTGATCACTGGGGTCTGGTCGCATAAGGGAGGGGTTGGCCCTTGGGGGCTGGCCCTTCCCAGTCCCCCATATGCATAACTATTAACGTATAAATATGTGCGCCAAAGTATTATGGTAAGAAACATATTGTGGCATGATACTTGGGCGTATTGTTAGTGGGCAGGAGGTTCGTTGTTCAAATCCTGTGAGCTGCAAAATGTTTTTAATAAACCATTCCTCCTCCAGCCTAGGGCCACATGGCAGCCTCTAGGCTTGCCACGTGGTAACCCTTAATTGGCCCAATACATAAAAAGTCAAACAACCTTCAAATCAAATGATGCCACTTGTCGAACTGTTATTCGCCCTTACAGAATATTTCGAGGAATATTGCCTGGAATATTCTTCTTTTAATTTTTCAAATTACCAAGTAAAACTTGGTCAAAGTCATTTTCTTGGAGTTTACTAGGCTTTTCAAACCTTCATAACTTCTGCATACGACCTCTGTTTTGTGAACCATTCACGGTGCCAAAATCACAGTGACGAAACCTCTCCGGTCACTCAGGTCGCAAACTCTTTTGAGCATTTTTGAACAATGGAAATGATCTCCTGATCAGATTGCAATCCAGATAAGCAACAGTGAAAATCGAATAGAATGACCAAAGGTCTTACAATGATGACAATTGGTTCTGATCCAACGACCGTTATCTCGGGTATCTTGCCTAATACTGGAATGATCTAAATTATGATTTATGGATTCTACCTTTCGATCCTGATTTGGTGAGTTTGGTCGATTGAAAGGCCCGGGTCTGTGCTCAAACATCAAATTTAGGTGGTGTTGCATGCAAATATGGTGAAATATATTTTATATTAAAGTCATAGTTACAGTGAGAGATTTTGTTTTTAATTAAAAATTAAATATAATAACCAATATAAGTTGAATAAAAAATCAATTTAGGGGTAGCCATGTTGGGCTTGCATGCAACCCCCACATGCCCCCACATACCCCCTCCACACTAACATGTGGTTTTCAACTCTCTGTGCCATATATTTTAAGATTTAATGCATTTGGAGATCTCATGGTTTTGTGATGGTGCAGAGGAAGAACAGATGAATGGAGAACTTTGAAACAATAAGGATGACTTCATTGAACTTAGCAAGTCAGACCTATTGAATCGTTTCGATGAGATCAATTGTGTGAGTGAGTCGTACTCTGCTGCAAGTAACTATTATATGAACTGTTATGCTATCTGCTTAAATGAACACTTTTATAGGTGCCAAAAATGGATCAAAGACTTACACTAGTATTAGGAGTGTCACCATAGGCTTTTCGGATGCTTCTCTCAGAGCCAACATGGTAGGGTGGTTTAGGAATGGAGCAGAGGTGGGAACCCGGCACTATGAATTTCACGAAATATCTCTTTACCTTTCAACGCAGACTGATTTCATGAAAGGATGACAATTCATCGCTAAAGCTTCTAGCCGGTAATAGTTCTATGGGTCAAAGGAAGAGCGTGTAAGCTCCAAACACCTCTCATAATGTTTGGAAAGCCGATGAGAGGGTAGATGGATGGCGATACTGAAAGAATTTGGAAGTCTGATTGTTGAATGCTATGAAGCTTCAGTCTACTTCCTACACATTTCTTCTTCCTCTACTTCAGTGCCTTCGCCTTTTCCTCAGATAGACTATCCATGTCTGCAAAACTCCCAGCAAAGTCAGTCGTTCATACAATACACACTTTAAATTTTATAGAACATAGGGTTTTCTCTGGCATACCTCGGCAGACTAGAGGCAATGCAGTTGTGTACAGGGTTGCATGACCGCAAAGACATCTCAAGGTATAAAAGACAGTACCCTATTTTCAATTGTGCACAAAGACATCTCAAGGTATAAAAGACAGTACCCTATCAGTTGTTTGAGCATGTATACATATTTATAGATGTGTATTTTCATTTTTTTTCATTTTTTTAAATGGCGGGATGAATTCTGCACCAAGGAAAATGGCATGGCCTGGCGATAAATGTTGTTGTATTCCACCTGCAGTTACATGAAATGCATAGTATAGTAATTACAATGTGATGTAAACCTTAAATCACAATACAAGTTTAAATAACTTACCAATATATCCATTTTACTTTCCAGTTTAGTTGCTTTCATGTGTCTGTTACAAAATAATTTTTGCAGTTGCACTACTTCCCTTTGAAGAGAGATTACTTGTAGCACCTTCTAGTGGCCTTGACGAACACAGGATGAAGGGTAGGGAAGGAAATAAAGTAAGAAACATATGAGCTACTACAAGTACCAGTGCTTGAAGAACATACATGGAGCTGGCCACTGCTACTAGTTTGAAGCACATAACTGGCCACTGCTACTGGCTTGAAGCACATACATGGAGCCCCCAAAGTACGTACACCTTTTGTAGTAGCTATAGAAATTATCGGCAGTGGTCTGAATTTTATCTGTGTCATAATTATTTTCATATTTGAAATGATGTAGAACATCTACCCTAGCTTGTAGTTGACGATAAGAGCTTTAATCACCATTTGAAACTCTCTGGTGGAAGCAGTTGTAAACAATCATGGCAGCTACACTAATAGGTGTCATCACCATTTAAACACTTTTTGGGCAAAGTTTTATGCAACATTTCTAGAATCTACATCCTTAAAAAAACTTTGGGCCACTTTGGATAAAATAATTTAAAGCGATCTATAAGCAAAATTGGCCTCAACCAAACCTTGGAGACTTTGGATAAAATGAAATTGCCCCCATCTTCTTGCATCGGGCCACGAGAAGTCTGTAATAAGGGGTCAAATGTCTTTTTGCCCAAAAACTTGCTTAAAATTTCGACAAATGAAATTACGAATTTTAAGCTTTGGTTAAAATCAGAGAACGAAAATAAACTTTGGTTAAAATCAGAGAAAGCGAAAAAAATAAGTCAAAGGATGAACTAATGAGTGGTCAACGATTGATTGATCGCTATAGTCCTGCTGAAGGTAGGCACTAATAATATCGAGTGGTGTTAATTTTCATCATAGGTACCAAGTTCAAATTAGAAATAGGATTTGAATTCCATACAATAGTGGGGTTAATTTTCATCATAGGTACCAAAGTCAAATTGGAAATAGGATATGAATTCCATACACTACAAAAGATTGTATGGAAAATTTTCAATTAGAAAAAAAATGAATATATATATATATATATATAACAATAATTATTTTAATTAATATATACTTAAAAATTAAATATTCAAAATTCAAAACTAGATCATTCTTTAATTTTAAATATTATTTAAAATCATTTCTAATTAATACATATTTAAAACTAAATATTCAAAATTTATTTTTATACCATCATAGATTCATTTTAACCCTAGATCTACAAGAGTGGAGAGAAATAAAATCTCTCAAGGTGCACTAATAATATCGGGTGGTGTTAATTTTCATCATAGGTACCAAATTTGAATTGGAAATAGGATTTGAATTCCATACACTACAAAAGATTGTATGGAAAATTTTCAATTAGAAAAAAAATGAAAATATTTATCTTAAGCATATATATATTTGTGTAACAATAATTATTTTAATTAATATATACTTAAAAATTAAATATTCAAAATTCAAAACTAGATCATTCTTTAATTTTAAATATTATTTAAAATCATTTCTAATTAATACATAGTTAAAACTAAATATTCAAAATTTATTTTTATACCATCATAGATTCATTTTAACCCTGGATCTATCAAGGGTGGAGAGAAATAAAATCTCTCAAGGTGCAAACCTATTTTCTTAATGCAAAACTTGAGGAAAGGTTTGCACCTCGAGAGATTTGATCTATTTGGACACTCATAGGAGATTAAGATATATCTAAGTTGGTTATGCAATACTATATAATATTTATATTTGTACCTATGTGTTTCTTTCTCATGCCTTCTCTCTATCTCACCCCCCAAACATACAAACTCTCTCTCCATATCTATCTCTCTCTCCCTCCCTCTTTCTCCCCCCTCTCTCTCTTCCCTTTCTATCCCCTCCCGCTATCCTCTCTCCCTCACTCTCTCTCCATCTCTCCCTTGTCACTCCCCCTCTCTCTCTCGACCTTTCTCTCTCTGTCTCTTTCTTCTTCCCTCCCTCTCTCTCCCTTCCTCTCTTTTTGATTCTCTCCCACCTCCCTTTGTCTCTCCCCCTCCACCACTATATATGTGTCTTCCTTCTAACCCTATCACTATATCCCTCCCTCTCTCCTTCTCTATCTCCCCTCCATCTATCTGTCTCCCTCTCTCTCTCCTCCCATTCTCTCCCTATCTCTCTCCTTTCCACTTCTCTCTCTTCCTTCCTCTTCCATCTCTCTCTCACTCTCTTCCCATCTCTCCCTTGTCACTCCCTCTCTCTTTCCACTTATATATCCCTATGTCTTTCTTGTTATTTCCTCCCTATCTCTCCCCATCCAACTCCATCAATCTCTCTTTGCCTCTCTCCTCTCTCTCCCCATTAGTGTCTCTATCTCTCTCTCTCTCACCATCTCCCTCCCTCTCTGCCTCTGTCCATCTCTCCCTCTCTCTTTTAAATTTTATTCCATGATATTGTGTTTAAGAAAGTATCTAAATAAAGAAATATTTTTTTTTTGTAAAATATTGAACTTATATATTGGATCAATCATGTCAAAGAAAATACAATAATGAAAAACTAAAAAAAATTATGCACTATATTTCCTTTATTGTTGTTTGTCAATTTGCTTGCTTTCATCCCTTAGATTCTTAATTAAGATTTATCTATCTTTCCTTTATTGTTGTTTGGTCAATTTTCTTGCTTTCATACCTTGGATCCTTCATTAAGATAGATCTATGCTAGTTATTAATAATATTATATATATTACATACAGTTCAAATCTTTATATATAATAACACTTTTAATTTTAATGTAACCTTGATTTATTTTTTATGAGACTATTGTTAGTAGTCATGGGGGATAGAGTATTTAGATATATCTCAAAAATCATTATAACATTTTTCCTTTTATATTTAATTAAAAAAATAATATTAAATTAAATTAAAATAACATATTTATAAAACATGTTTTTTTGGCATGTTGTATTGATAAGTCAACATTGAGCTTACATTGTACACAAAGGTAAATTAGCATGGGGAGATTTTTATTGTTTTAGTATATATTGATGACATGATTTTTATAGGTGATCTTGAGTTAGATGAATTTAAAGCAACCATGATGAAAGAATTTCAGATGAAAGATCTTGGTCTCATGAAATATTTTCTTGGCATAGAAGTTCCGCAATATGAAAAGGAATTTTTATTTGTCAAAATAAATACGCCAAATATTTGGAGAAAAAATTCAAGATGGAAAATTGCAAACCTATCCCTACACCAATTGCAACAGGCACAAAGTTACGCAAGGATGATGAAGGACCAGATGCCAATCTAACTGTATTCAAAAGATTAGTTGGCAGCCTCATGTATCTCACAGCTACAAGACCTGATATTATGCAAGGAGTCAGCTTGATTTCCAAATTTATGGAGACTCCAAAAGAGAGATTGGATTGCAGGAAAAATAATTATTAGATACATAGCACGAACTAGAGATTTTGGCATAATGTATGCAAGTACAAAAAAGAAATATTTGATTGGATTTACAGATAGTGATTTTGTAGGTAGCTTGGATGATAGGAAGAACACTTCTAGTTATGTGTTCCATCTTGGTTTAGTTGTGATTTCATGGGCATTTAAGAAATATCCCATTGTGGTACTATCATCAGTAGAAGCAGAATATGTAGCAGCAACATCAAAAACATGTCAAGCAGTATGGTTAAGAAGAAGAGCATTGGATGGACTCAAGCAGAAACAACAAGGATCAACAAAAATATATTATAGCAACACCTTAGCAGTTCAACTATCTAAGAATAGTTTGTTTCATCAAAAGAACAAATATATTGATACTAGATATCATTTTATTAGAGAATTTGTGAGGAATGAAGAATTTCACTTGAAGCCTTGCAAATCTAGCGATCAACTAGCTGATATATTTACTACGTCATTAGCAAAAGATGTGTTTGAATTTCACAAAATAAACTTGGGTGTTGTAAGCCTATATGACACATAGACCATCAGACATGTTTGAGTTGTCATGAGTCATGTTCTAGTTTAGGGGAGTGTTAAAATAGCTAACTAACTCCAACATGAAGAGTTAGAGAATGAGTTCAGTGAGCATTGAGTTAAGTCAAGTTATGTGATAGATGACTTTAATGAGTAGTTTTCATGTCAAATTTATATTCGGCCGGTCATTAATAGAAAAATTTAAATACCTTTTACTCGGTTCATTGTTATTAATCAAATTGGTGTGATCAATATAAGAACCATAGCTCATGTGTGTTTTGTCTGTGAATTATTTGTGTTCTATATCCTTAATCTTTTTAAACAACAAAAACGATCACCAATTTATCACAAAAAATTGTCATCCATCTATACAAAACCTAAACTGTTGGGTGTGGAGCCTGATTATCTTGTTTACTTTGTATCACAACATTGGACCCTTGTAACTTAAAAGGGGCGGCAACGCTGCCCGTAATTAATTGCTGCCATGGGGCCATCTGGGCCATTCATTAAGAAAATGATCTGACGGTAGAAGTTATGTTTAGATTAGGGTTTTTTGCCCTAGAAGGCAACCCCTCACTTTTATGAGGGCATTGTATTGCGGATGTGCATTGTATGTGTATTCTCGGAGAAAGAAACAAAGAGGGAGACTGTGAGAGAGAACAGAGGATATTACAGCGGATCTATTGTAGGTTTTGTCTCTTCATTTTTGCTGGATAATAAAAAGGAAGGACTGGCTGTTCGGGGTGGACATAGCCCAAACTGGGTGAACCACGTATATCTGTGTCTCTCTAGTTTTATGTGTTTTGTGTGCTTGTATTTTCCGCATATTTTATGTGTTTCATTGCTCCATAATATATAATTTTCTAACATAAACCCCATAACATAATATAGAGATTGATACAAAAGAACCTAAACCCTATAACTTAATATAGAGACTGATACAAAATACCTGTATGTATATGTAAGGACTACACAAAGACCATTCAAAAAAACATTTATCTTCATAGGCTATGTTGTATTATAGGTCGTAAGTTGCAGATTGATCATTATAATTGGTAGGAAAATTTAAAAGCATGTCATTGTAAATATTTACAGCAATTCTCAGAAAACAATGTTCTTATCATTTGAGTTTGGGTGCAAACATAGGAAATTTGTGTCATGTTCATGTAATATTAATAATATAATACTCCTTTCATACTATCCAAAAATATGTATTTATGATATAAATAAGAAATTTTTTACATCCAATTTTCGAGTGCCTTTAAATCACATGCATTATTGTTTTCCCTAGTAACCAAATATTTGTCTCAATTGTGCTTGACTGCTAAAAATTGCGTCCAGGATTGTTACACCCAATTTGAATAAGAATAGTCAATAGAAATTATAATACTTATTTAAAAAAAGTACTTATTTAAAAAAAAAAAAAAGTAATTATACAGTAAAGAATGCCCAATCAATATGGCAGCCATCCACTCTCTCAAACCAGGAGTGGAATCATATAAAAGAGTAAGAGACGGAGAAATAATAATCTCATCTAATCTGAAGAGAAAAATGCAGTATGCAGATTAAAGGAGGAAGGCGGCTCCTCCAAGAAAGGCGGTTCCAAATATAGCCATCTTCTCCATGCTGGGGATAGACACAACCCCACTACTGATTCTTAGCGGCAAAGCGGTGGCTGGACCTTCACCTGAGGTGGTAGATGTCAGAGTTTGAGCCACGGGAAAGGTGGCTGAGGTTGGTGACGTGGCGATTTTGGAAGGATCAAATGCTGGAGAAGAAACAGATGAGGAAGTTGCAGTAGGCAAAGAAGCCATAGTTGGTACTGTCGGGGATTGAACTAGCGACGCCTGCAGAGTTGATGCCTTGGGTGATGGTGCAGGTGCGCGGGAGAGGCTAATTTCAGCAATCCTAAAACAAAAACGAAGCAGATAATTTCACTAGATCGACCCATTTTATCTGCTGGTGGTTATTGGCAAAGGATTCTATAAATTCCTTTAGTGAAAGAAACACTATGGTTCTATTCCTTTAAAATTGAAAGCAAGAGGCTGCCCAAGAAGAGAAAAAGCAACTCAAAAAGATGAGTCAGCTGGGAGTATTAAATCCAGGGCTTTGTATAGTATTAAATATATAGGTAGTGCCAAAACAATAGCGAGGATTCCCTTCAATTACTCCACCACCCGATGTAGGCCACTTCTAACCGATTTCAACCTGTCCACATCCCCACTAGACAGCCTGTCGTCTTCTATCTTAGATGCGTTGGATTGCCACTAACTATTTCATCGAAACGTACACGTGTACACTGGTGGTGTATGATTAAGAATTCGTTGTTTAGCAGCAAAGTAAAGAAAATGGGAGTCTGGATGTGAATTCGGATGGAGTTTGCACAATGCTACCGTCATTATCTCTATCGGAAAAATACGTGTAATTTGATAAGGCCGCGGCTGCGACCTTCCAGATGTTGGCCAGAGTTTGAGTAAATTACGAGGCGATAGTGGTTAGAGCGTGTTGAGACTTTTTCAAAAGCGAAAGGCAGCTGGTCACATGATCTCTAAAGCATCCAATGGTAATAATAACGGTAATAATATTTTTTGTTTTGGGGAATATTGAAACCTGTGCGAAATCGCATGATTTCATATGACGTTATCATCTTCCGACGTTATGGTATTTCAACATATCTCAATATTTTAATTAATCATAAACCATCCATATTAAATCCAAGATCAATCTTAATGCCCAAATATAATATAAAATAAAGCCTTCAATGGATTTTACCATTTATTTATTATTGCTTTGTACTATGTCGTCCTTATCACATATGGAGCATGTGACACCATGATTGATGAAGTAGATCATTTTTTTTTAAATTCAAATATTATAGTGCCATGCCTTTTACGTCATTAACCTGAAACACTAAGTATCATTTTGGGGAGGGACATTTTGGGATGTTTGATTAAGGATGTCTACATTTTTTATTGAGCAAAAAATATTCATAAATATGATTTTGTGAGTTGTCGTATATATTTGATGAGTATTACATAACAGTAGTTAATGAATTGGATTTTAAATGATTTCAAATTAGCATAACTATATGAGTTATGAATTCGATGGATGATGAAAGATCGATAAAAATAAATATAATATAAAATAAAATATTTATCAATATTTTTTCTTAAAACAATGATTATACATTTAATTTTGCAACTCCAACTCCTATTTAGTTGTAAAACAGTAACTATATATTTACTTTTACCACACCCCATTCTAAATTTATATTAAATTATATTAAACTATATAAGATAATTATTTGACATTATTATTAGTTTTTTAAGCATAAATTTATATTCTAAAACAACAAACACCTCCAACATTAATTATGTATAGATGAATTAAATGTTGGAATTTCTGAACAATTCCATAACACAGAGGAAATAAAATTCCTCAACTCAACATAGAGATTTAATTAATATGCAGACAGAGATATGCAGAACATAAATTTCATTAATAAAAACTGGACTGTTACAAAATAAAACTTCCTCAGAACTTCTCTGTTCTGGATTCACAACAACAAATAAAAATTCCACTCGCTGTTACAAAACATGGCACTATCTCTTTGCTGACTGCTACACACATAGTTCTGTTCCAAAGCTCTGCTCTCTATCTTTTTCTTTCACTGCTACACACACAATTTTTCAACTCTTTGTCTTTTCTACCTTCAGGCTTTTCCACATAATACACTGTCTACAATACTCCGTTGTCTAACGCACTTAATACACAGTCACACTCTTTTTTTTTTAATGCGCACGACATTTTAAATTATATATAAATATATATTATAAATATTACATATATATATATATATATATATATATATATATATATATATATATATATATATATATATCAAACTATATATATGACCAAAATTTAAAACAAAAACATAAAACTTATGTTGCAAATTTTATAAAATAGAAACAAAAGTTAAAAGTCAAAATGTGTTGAGGTAAAATGTAAATAATGTACATAAACAAACATTCCCTTACTTAGAGTTGCCCAAAGACTCTCTCTCACGTAAGTTTTCTTATCTCCCGAACTTCTTTGGCGGTCCCAACACATGGGTGTCGTAACTCATTCCGGGTTCACCTTCCCTCTTCATTGCCAATACTTTCTATTCCTCTAATTTCTTGTTGTTTGTGCGTTCAATTCACATTAAAACAGTTGCTAGAGAATTTAATGAGGTGGGTGAATGGTTAAGGCGAGGTGACTAGTTACGTGAATTTCTATAAACTAGGAATTGTTGCCCCCGTCGTGTCCCTTACCTTTTCCATCCGCGTTCCGTTTATGTTTGTTGTCCCGCTGCTGCGTGCAGTAGTGAATTAAATTCCAACACTTCCTTAATTTCAACTACTAGACTTTCTTCCATGCCAAAACATTTTCTAAAATGATTAAAACTTTTCGCCAATGCCTTGTCGCATATGAAGAACCGGCTTCCTCTATTCTACAATGTTGTAAAACAATTTCTCCATTGCTCACTAATTATCTGATGTACTGATACTTAGCATCAATGTGTTTCGTTCTCTTATGAAACACTGAATTCTTTGAAAATGCAATAGCTAAGCTATTGTCACAATAAATCACTGTCCCTTTTACCTGTTCTTGGCATAAACTTCTCAACATTCTTCTCATCCAAACTGCTTGACACGCTACTGCTGTAGCTGCCACATACTCTGCCTCTGCTGTAGATAATGCTACAATAGGTTGTTTCTTAGAAGCCCATGAAATGACTCTTGAACCCATATGAAAAACATAACCAGAAGTACTTTTCCGGTCATCAATACTTCCAGCCCAATCACTGTTAGTATAACCAATTAATTCTGAATCTTCTAAAGTAGTATACAAAATACCATACCTCTTAGTTCCTTTTACATACCTCAGAATTCTCTTTACTTCTTGCCAATGTGCATCCTTTGGCCTCTCCATAAATCTGAAAATCAAACTAACAGCATGCATTATATCAGGCCTAGTTGCAGTCAAATACATAAGGCTTCCAACTATGCTTTTGTACAAGCTAGGATCAAAGTCCTTGCTTTTGTCATCTTTGCTGAGTTTCAATCCCATTACCGTGGGTGTAATTGCTGCCTTGCACTCCTACATATTAAATCTTGCCAAAATTTCATTCACATACTTTTCTTGAGAGATAAAAATTCCATTTTCATTTTGTTCTACTTCTATTCCTGAGAAGTATCTCAGCAATCCCATGTCAGTCATTTCAAATTCATCTTTCATGACTGTTTTAAAATTTTCAATGAGGTAATCATCATTACCTATGAAGATCGCATCATCAACATATAAAACCAAAATGAGCATTTTACCATCTTTCTCTTTGATTTATAATGTGGGTTCTCCTTCACATTTCTCAAACCCATTCTCCAGTAGATAGGAATCTATCCTACTGTACCATGCTCTTGGTGCTTGATTCAGCCCATAAAGAGCTTTCTTCAATCTGCAAATTTTGTGCTCTTGGCCCTTTTTCTCATAGCCTAGAGGTTGTTCAACATAAACCTCTTCCATTAACAGTCCATTTAAAAATGTTGATTTTACATCCATTTGGTAAACCTTCCATTTGTTTTGTGCTGCTATGGACAACACTGATCTCACTGTTTCCATTCTTGTAACTGATGCAAAATTTTCCTCATAATCTCTTCCATGTTGATGCTTATAACCTTTGACAACAAGTCTGGCCTTGTGTTTTTCAATCTTACCTTTAGCATTACTTTTGGTCTTGTAAACCCATTTTACTCCAATGACTTCTTTCCCTTCTGGGAGATCTACCAATTCCCATGTTTTGTTCTTCTCTATTGCATTAATTTCTTCATCCATGGCTTCTATCCATTTTATATCTTTTCTGGCTTCCTCAAAATGAATAGGATCGTCAACATTACAATATAAAGCAAATAAGTAATTCATACCTTCATTTGCTATCTCTTGCTCAAAAATTTCGTTTAAATTTCTGAATCTTGTTCCTCTTTCATTTGATGTACTTGTGCTTGAAGTAGCACTCAAATCTACTCCATTTGGTGTGCTTGGAGAAGCACTTTCATTTCCTCTCAAAGGTGTTCTTAGTCCTGCTTGAGGTGTCCCTTGTTGTCCTTGTGTTGGTGGAGGTGGTGGTTCCGATGAGGTATTATTTTCAGCCACATATTCCTCAACTTCATCATGAGACAAATAGCTTTTGACATTGACTGTTTTCTCAATGCTTCCATCCCATGCTTCCTCTTTAATGAATTGCACATCTCTGCTTATAAAAAATTTCTTTGTGGATGGGTTATATAATCTATATTCCTTGGAATCTTCACAATATCCAAGGAAGATTCACTTCTCCCCTTACTATCCAACTTCTTCCTCAACTGATCTGGGATGTGTGCATAAGCCAAAAACCCTCATGTGGGTGACTCCCTGTTTTTTGCCACTCCACGCTTCTTCTGGAACTCTGTTCATTACAGCTTTTGTTGGGCATCTATTTAAAATATACACAACACAATTTGTAGCTTCTGCCCAATACTCATTTGGCAAGTGTTTTGCCTTCAACATACTTCTCACCATTTCCATTATGGTTCGATTCTTCCTTTCAGCAACACCATTTTGCTACGATGTGTATCTTGTAGTACACTGTTTATGTATGCCATTTTCTCTACAAAAACACAGAAATTCTTTTGAGATGTACACACCTCCTCTATTAGCTATAAGAACTTTGATATGTTACCCACTCTATTTTTCTACTAGAGCTTTAAAATGGAAAAAAATTTCAAAGACTTCACTTTTATATTTCAAGAAATAAACCCATACTTTCCTTGTGAAATCATCAATGAAGGTCAGCATGTAATTGTTGCCTGAAACTGATGTTGTTTGCATTGGCCAACATAAATCTGAATGAATAATTTCTAAGGGTGCTTTCGCCCTTATTCTCTCCTAATGAAACGTTTTCCTTTTTTTTTTCCCCAAGATGCAGCGTTCACATAGGCTGTCTGGTTTCTCAATAAGTGGTAATCCCCTTAACATTCTTTTCTTGTGCAACAAATTCAGAACTTCAAAATTGAGATTTCCAAATCTCAAGTGCCATAACCAATTCTCATCTTTCACTTCCTTCTGCTGGTCATTTGTATTTCAGCAATAATCTTCTTGCTTGGAGGTATATCCATTATTGTGTACACATCATTTTTAAAAACTACATTGTAACCTTTGTTTATGAGCTGCCCAACGCTCAAAATATTACACTTCAAACCAGGAACATAGTACATGTCTGGCACAAATTTCTGCTCACCATTTCTTACATGTATACTAACTCTGTCTTTTTCCTTGACAGATATCTTAGTATCAATTCCTGTTGTTACTTCAGATTTAACTTCTTCATCAAGATTGGAAAACATTGCTATGTTTCTAGTCATGTGATTACTGCAGCCTGAATCTAAGAACCATACATCATCTTGTCTATCTTGTACTACATTACATGTTAACAACACATTCTTTAGGTTCTTTTCTTCTCTTGCTACATTAACATTTTGCCTATTATTCATGTCATTTTTCTTTTTCCTACACTCATTGGCATAGTGCCCATATTTTTTACAATAATAACATTGGACATTAGATTTGTCATACCTTTGTCCATGAGCATGTTGGTGTCCACCTTGCCGGTAGCTGCTTTGGCCATGGCTTTGATTTTGAATGTTGCTCCTTTCATGTGAATGTGTAGAGTTGTTTCTCCCTTCTTTGTTTTGGCTTCTGCCTTTTCCTCTTCCTCTGCCTTGACCTTTTCCTCTTCCAAAAGGCATCTGGGTCTTGAAGGCATGCTCTAGAGATGGGTTTACTAACATTCCCAATCTATGTTCATGAGTCATCAGTGATGCATGAAGTTCATCTACTGTGAACTTTGAGAGATCCTTTGTCTCTTCAATAGTGGTTACAATAACATCAAACCTTGAGGGTAGGCTCATCAATAGTTTCTCCACAATCCTTCTTTCCTCAAGTGTCTCTCCATGAGACCTTATCTGATTTACCATCCCAATCACATGTGTGAAGAATGAGTCTATGTTATCAGACTCATTCATACAAAGAGTTTCAAAATCTCTCCTCAGCGATTGTAATTTTGTTGTCTTCACTTTCTCCATACCTTGATAGGCTACTTTCAAAGTATCCCATGCATCATTGGATCTCTTAGCTGCTGCTATCCTTGGAAATACGCTCTCATGTACTGTTTGATAGAGATAAAAGAGGGCTTTAGAGTCCTTCTTTATATTTCTCTTCAGCAGATCCTTCTCTACCTGTGTTAAGGCATTAAACTCTTGTTCATCAACTGGTTCTTCAAAACCGTCTTCAACAAACTCCCATAAGTCATAAGAGGAAAACAGGCCTCTCATGGTAATGGCCCAATAATCATAGTTCTTCCCATTAAATTAGGGAAGCTGAGTATTTCCAATACTCATACTGGTGTTTGGTCCAGCCATTGCTTATAGACTAAACTCTGAAATAAAATTGACTGTGTTTTTCAAACAAACTATCTTTCCTTCTTTAGAAGACAAAACTCTGTTTCTAAGGACTGCTCTTTTAAACAAAACAACAACTCTATTTTTTTTAGAAATACCTGGACTTAATCTTCTACTGAACCTTCACGCTACTGAAGAACTACTGCAACAAATCTTCCTTCTTCCTTCAGCTTCTTTGACACCTTCAAAGAGCCTGAATTAGCTCTGATACCATGTTGGAATCTCTGAACAATTCCTTAACACCGAGGAAATAAAATTCCTCAACCCAACATAGAGATTTAATTAACATGCAGACAGAGATATGCAGAACATAAATTTCATTAATAAAAATTGGACTATTACAAAATAAAACTTCCTCATAACTTCTTTGTTCTGGATTCACAACAACAAATAAAAATTCTACTGGCTGTTACAAAACACAACACTATCTCTTTGCTGACTGCTACACACGCAGTTCTGTTCCAAAGCTCTGCTCTCTGTCTTTTTCTTTCACTACTACACACAGTTTTTCAGCTCTCTGTCTTTTCTGCCTTCGAGCTTTTTCACATAATACACTGTCTACAATACTCTACTGTCTAACACACTTAATACACGGTCACACTCTCTTTTTTTTATTGTGCACGACATTTTACATTATATATAAATATATACTAAAAATATTCCATATTTATAATATATATATATATATATATATATATATAACCAAAATTCAAAACAAAAACATAAAACTTATGTTGTAGCTCCTATAAAACATAAACCAAAGTTAAAAGTACAAATGTGCCGCGGTAAAATGTAAATAATTAAAACATTAAAACAAACATTCCTTTATACTTTCCGGAAGTTGCTCCAAAGACTTTCACGTAAGTTTTCTTATCTCCTGAAACTTCTTTGGCGGGTCCCAACACATGGGTGATGTAACTCATTCTGGGGGTTCACCTTCTTGCTTAGTTGCCAATACTTGCTACCCCTCATAATTTCTTGCTGTTTGTGTGTTCAATTCACATTAAAATGGTTGCTGGAGAATTTAATGAGGTCGGTGAATGGTTAAGGTGGGAGGTGACCAGTTGGGTGAAATTTTGAACTGAGAATTGCTGCCCCTGCTGCTGTCCTTTACCTTTCCCATCTGCATTTATGTTTGCTGTCATGTCGCTCAATTATGGTAAGCTTTAAAAACTGCCTCACAATCCAAGGGTTATAAAATAAAGAAATTTAAATGTTTGACATTGTGGGAATGGATCCCTGGATATCTTGTAAGTTGGACGTGCTTATTTTTAAAATTAAGTAGTAATTAGCAATTCTCACGAAAAAATTGTTGTTACAATTTGGTTACCGTACCAGCGTTGGAGATTTGTGTCATTTTAATGTAAAATTAAGAATATAATGCTCAGTTCATACCAGTCAAGAAATATATTTATGACATAAATAAAAAATGTTCACATCAATCGCTGAAGTGCCATTAAATTGTGTTATTATTTTCAGATTAACTAGATCCTTCTCTAGATTGGCTAACTGATATTACGTCCAAAAATCTACTGAATAAAAAACATCAATTTAATTAGAATAACAATGAGGGATTCCGTTTAGTTACTAAGTTGTCTAGTTAGCCCGTGAAATAGTCTGGATGATAGTTTTTTTTGCTGAAATCTGGTAAAATGAAATTCAAAAAATCAGGTAGTTGTAGTGTTTGGAATCTATTTTTGATAGTGGAAATGGATTCAGCATTATCAAAAATCTTTATGGTACTCAAAATAGTAAAATTTAACAATTGTAAACAAGATTCTAAGCAAATCTTGGCCAGATTTTTTGGAAATCATTGCCAGATTCCAGAAGAAAATGCAGCCTTTTTAAACTACGCGTTTAGTTACTCACCACGTAATGTAGGCCACTTCTAACTGATTTCGACCTCTCCATGCCATCGATCTACCTCTGTTGGATGAGTTGGATTGCAGGCGACTATTTCGTTGGAATGCACACATGTATATCTGTACTGCATATGTAGTTATTGGCTCATGCCATGGTTGAACGGTACAGTCAGGGGGATGGAAGTCTTTATAACAATTGGCTTGGCGTTTGGACACCGTCACCGTTAAATTGCCACCAGAAATATACTCGTCGTTCAATAAAGCCCCAAACTTCCAAAGCTTAGTTCAGGTTGGGGTAAATTACGGAAAGACATAAAGAATTAAGTGCGGTAGAGTAGTATATGCTCACAGTTAAATTTACACAAATTTAAATTTAATGATTAGCATATATTGCTCCACCATCTAATTCTCTATGACTTAATATTTATGAGTTACTGTAAATTACGAGGCAATAATCGTAAGAGTGACGTGGAGACTTTTTCAAAAGCTAAAGGAGGGTGGTCATATGATCTTGGAAGTATTCGAGAGTTAACAATAACACACCCTGTAATGGCTATGTTCAAAATAATAAACAAGAAATGAGACTTTTTCAGCAGTTAAGAATAGACGACCTGGTAAACCGTTGTGCGGAGATTAATAAGTGGACGTCATCTGGTTAAGACAGGTTCGAATTGATTATTACAAATAATTTTACGGGGGTGGGGTTAATTTTTATCATAGTTTTATGGGTTGGGGTTAATTTTCATCCTATCTACCGAATTTGATTTGGATACAATCTTTTCAATTATGAAAAAATGGCCAATATACATTTTAAACATTTAAATATATATATTTTTTGTTTTCTTGCGACAACAATTTTATTTACTCATTTTCTTTGCATTAATTTTTTATTTTATATATATTTTTAATAATTTTGATCAATATAAACAATTTAAAAACTGTCATTTACTCAGAAAAACCACAACGACATCTCCAAAATATCTTTACTTTTCAAAACTCAAAGCTATATCTCTCCCTAGTTTCAAACATTTTCTAATTAATAAATACTTAAAAATTAAATATTCAAAACTCAAAACCATATCAATTTCTAATTTTAAATATTATCTAAAATCGTTTCTAATTAACACATGTTTAAAACTAAATAATCAAAACTTATTTTTATCTCATCCTAGATCCATCTCCACCCGAGATCTATCAAGCCCGGAGAGGAGTCAAATTTTTGAAGGTGCAAACCTCCTTTTTGAATGCAAAAATTGAGGAAAAGTTTTCACCTCCAAAAATTTGATCGCTCTCTATGCTATAGGGTAATATGCTTGGGTAGTGGTTATCGAATATCCCTCTCTAGGCTTTCCGGTGCCTGAGGCAGACAGTCAGATTAGTTGTATAGTTCACAAAGATAATGCATATATGTTCAAGCTGATTTATATCAATTATTAAAACGAGATGAGAGATTACCTCTTTTCTGATCCTGGATCCTTTGGCAAACACTGAGCAGTGAACTAGAGATCATCCTTCACTAGCTCCGAATTCAGGTCCTGCAATCAAACAAAGCACTCGTGTAATCTCTACCACAATATACTATTTATTAACTCAAATCAGCATATAATAAACATAAAATAACATAGATATAAGCCATTCATATCATTCTATATTAACAATTGGAAAATAATGATAATATCAAAGCATAGAATGGAAAAAACAGATACAGTTCTATTGATTTATAAAAAGGAGGATTACAACCGTCGGTTGGACCAAGCTCTCCTCATTCTTCCAATCTCTCTCTCTATCTTTCTTTGTATGTGAGGGTGATCAAGGTGGTAATCTCTCAATTTCACTTCACCGATCCTCAACTACCATATTGTAACAACATAACTCTACTCCACATATATTCAAAAAACCTTCAACCTTGGACTAGTAACCCACAGCTCCATTTTATAAGAGATGGTGAGGGCAGATCTTTCCCAACTCTTTCAACCAGTTTGAAAAGGAAAAAACCAAGATGTTTCCTTAGCTTTACATGCTTTTTCCATTGTTGAGAGTCTAGTTGCTGTTGGTAAGGCCTAATAAGAGGCTAGTGCCTTTTAGTTTCTATTTTTTACTGACTCTCCATGAGAAAAAGTTGGGTTTTCCAATAATTATCCGTGGTATTTTTCCTGTTTTATGTTTAAACACAGGTAATGCAGCGCTCTGGGCCAACTAGAGCGTTTCCCTAGTCACTAACGCGACCTTTACATGGATCAGAAGCGTTATAACGCAGCTTAGCAGTTCTTGGGGTGCATTGCCTTGGAAGAAATAGGTTTTGTCTAGGTCACTTTATTTCTTCCATATTACCTTCTCCTCTGAGTTTATGGGGAGGAATCTGTCCTATAACAGATGCCCCCTAAAGTGTGAGGTCAGAGATGAAGACGATGACCAAAATAATTTATAATATGTGTAGTAGAACTAGAGAGATTGGAGGACTGAGGAAAACTTGAAACAACAACATATGTCAGAAAATATAGTATCTGTCTTGAGTCGGGCATTCCCATGGTCAGTAGCTAATCAAAATGATTTCTCTAAAAAAGAGATATGAATAGTGTCTCCATTGATAAGTGTAACATGGAAGTATCTATCAGAACAGGATCAATACTAAAAAGCTATCTCCATAAACAATATCGCAACTTGGGGAAGGAAAAACAGCTGTAATGATGTGACCTTCGCCCCAAGGTCTTGGTCACTGCTTCACTTAAACTACATATTTCCTTACATGTGAATGGAGGATCTGTCATCGAACATGTGGGAAATCGTCTGATTACCAGTCAATAATGAAAATTGTTAATAGATGCGAGGGTGGCCACCGATAATGATGATGGTCCCCAAGATGCACAGTACAATCTAGCGAGTGTGAATAAAAGGAGTTGATGTCAAACACTCATAGAATCATTCGATCGGGAGCCAATAATGAAGCCCCCAATCAAATATAAGATGACCTGCAACTGATGTCTGCAAGTATCTGGGTACTGATGTGTTTCTGGGTCCACTTCCTAGATAAGATATTGCAGTCGATAGGAAGAGACCTGTCAAAAGGTAGGCACTGAGGCATCCTACATCAGTCAACATGAAACGGGAAAAGATGATGTTGTTTTTAATGGAGAATATGAAGAGTAAATGGGAATAGCTGACGAAAAATAATTTCTAGCATGATGATCGGTTTGGTTGATATGAGGAGCAGTAGATAGTGAGATTTTCTTGAACAATAGAAGGCACTCTAACAGGGTACTAGGAAGCTTAGGCTTAATGAACACCAAAGATTATTTAGGATTTTTGACCAGTGTAAGAATACTGAGAGACGAAGGCTAAACTCATAGATGGTATGGTTCGGCTAAATGCGAAAGAGTTGTCTGGGAAGTGACATGTTCAATATTTTTGCTGCCAAATCATCCTTAAATGTAACAGAAGTAGTATCCATTTTTTCTAAAAATTTTCCCCGACTGATTAAGTTTAATGAGTCCAAATGGGTAAACTCGGTGAATTTTTCATATTTATAGAGTCTGAAAAATGTCGTAAAAGAAAACTCCGAGGGGTACCTTTGTCATGTCTTGATAACCGGGCATGACAAAGGGAGAATAGTAACCCTGAAACGGTTCATTTTCAGTGAGTTAGTTCATCGAAGCAGGAAAAATTAGGAATCTATGTTTGATGGACGTCTACCTCATTTTGTTATAAGTACGAGGTGACGAAGTAAACTCAATATTCTCTATGAAATTTTAATGAGTCCAACAGAGAAAAACTCGATGCTCTCCGTGAAGTTTTAACGAGTCATGTGGAGAAAAAATCGGTTAATTTTTATGCTTAAAGAGCTTTTAAAAAGATGAAAATAATGTCTCATAGTCTTCTATCGTGGTAGTTTAAAGAGCCCGACAAAAGAAACTCGGGATTTTTTTGGTTTTACGAGATAGAAAAAAGTTCCTAAAAAGAAAGCTTGTTGAATCTTCATGTTAGTTTTAACGAGTCTGAAGAAGAAAGCTGGAGGTTTTTCGGTTTTAACGAGCTAGAAAAATACCATAAAAAGAATGCTCAATTCGGGATCGATTATTGGTCATATCTGCATATAGACATTATAAAACTCATTAGAACATCTGTAATCAAGAATAACAGTTGCGACAAACATGTAGCAGGAATTCACTATTTTGTTAGACCAACTGAGTGGGTCCCCCAGAAATGGCTATAAGAAGGTTGGAGACAGTCATTTTTACCGTTTGAATGTTGTGATTGAGCTCTGGGGTAAAAAAGTGGTGAAATTACTGATGGAAATTGCGGATGATCTAGGCAATGGTTCTTCCTTCTGCGAGATTCAAGTAAGAGCTGGAACCTCCTGCTATCATTTCATTGTGTTTTTTACTTGTTTTTCTGGTTCAAAATAGGGATTTTAGCAAGCCCTAAAAAATTTAAGCAGATAACGTGAGCTAGAAGTGCTTTGCCCATGTTAAACGCACCTCCCATGAATAAACATCATGTTAGCATGCATTGTTGGGAATTAGAGCCCGCGTTAGGCGATGTAAATTTTTTAATAACTTGTTGTTTATCATTTTGAAGCACTCCAGAAAAATTCTAATCCATAAAAGATGTTGATTTGGTAGGTATAAAGCTTTTCATCATGAGTATTTGGCAAGAAAGGGAACATGAGCGAGAAGAACGTGAGATGTTCACCGATGCATCTACATTGCTGGTTCTCCGCAGGTGTGGTTTGCTGAAGTATGCTCGATTGGAACTGATGAGGGGACAAGAGGACCTTCTAAGGTGGATAATACAACAGTGGGATGATCTCCAGCACGTCTTACATATCGTGGGCAATGAGCTCTCGATTGAGAAATATGTTATCTATTTTTTGACTAGTCTGTCGTTTCGTGGACCAAGGCCTAACTTGACTGGGTCTAGGGCAGATCCTCGTACTACTACTGACATGATCCTTGCTCATTGCATACGTGATACTGAGGCAGTTAGCAACTGGGTACCTATTTTACGGGTGGCCACAAGACCGTTTAGGTCTCTGTTATGGATGACAGTTCCCCTGGCTGGGGCCAAGAGTCAGCATGTAGCCACCAAGGCCCAGTTGTTGTTAGCACTAGATTGTATGCAGCCCCAGGTTTTTGACTGGTGCAAAGGTGTTGTCTGTCGGGTTCGTGCAGAGCTGACAGTGTCTAAGACCCGGAATCAGAGAGAGTTTGGTTATGGTACGCTGGTTGTTTCCTTCCCACTAGAGCGGGTGCCAGTTATGAGACCTATGATCATTACATGTGTATTGGGCCCGTGAGAGCCAAGACAGGATCGATAGGCAGCTTTGATACCATGGACGGGATAGGGTCCCGTCTGTCACTTCTTTGATGATGGGTTATTTGATTATCTTAACCACCAGATCATCATGATTGAGAACTATCCCTATTCGGGGATGAAATTTACAGGAGATCCAAAGTTAGTGTTTCCCCTAAGCACTCAGTGGGGTCTAGATGGTAAGAGAAGGATTGATCAGTGTAGTTGGAAGTATTTTTTTTGTCTTTTGAAAGTTTATGCAATATTTGTTTTTTGGTTAAATGGGTGAAAAAAATATTTTGACATGAAGCTTCTTTGCTTGACACAGATGTGGCACATGTTCGCCTAGCCGGAGCCCCTCATTATGCACGGTGAGGACTATAGCTACCTGGGGCTGGCGCAGCAACAGAGGATGCAGAAGCCGCCAGAGAGAGTGATGATACCAAGATTTTTCCTTAGCTTTCAAGGAACCTGGAGGGTTTAAGCATGGGTGTACCACCTCTTCCTATGAGAGAGATTCCAGTTCGTCTGCAGCGGCATACTGTGCGTGTGCCGAAGAGATACCTGGTGCCTCTCAGGAGGATATCCAGGGTAGTTTTTTTCTATTTTGAGCATCAGGCGTAGCTGGAGGAGGAGATGTGTAAATGTCATAGCGAGGCTTAGTGTAGCCAAATTTTGTAAAACTCCCAAGTTTTAGGAGATTTTTTGATGTAATTTTGATCTGGACACGACACACACACACACAGATATATATATATATATATATATATATATATATATATATATATATACATACTTTTGTTGATTTTGTTTGTTTATGTTTTTTTTAATGTTTATGTATTTTCTATGGGGAAAAATATAGACTCATGTGTAAATCTTTTTATAACAAATGTGACAAATGCCAATCTAATACATAGTTTTCCAATGAATCAGCTAATGCATTAAATTCTCTAGGGATGTGTTCAAATGAGATGTTTTGAAACTAGCGTTCTAAAAGTCGTACCCTTAAAAAATAACGTAACAAGACTGGATGACGAACGTGATAATGATTGTTCAACTGCATAACTATGAGTTGGGAATCTAACCTGACCACTAAATTGGAGATGTCGCGATATGCAACTTCCATGAGGAGTTGTATCACCAGACATGTACTCGGCAATGCTATTGGTAGTGCTACCTAGGAAAATTTCCCCAGAACCAAGAAGTTCTGACTCAGTTGTGTAGAGAACCCAAGCAGCTGAAGCAATGTGTCTAGTGTGACGACTAGCACCGTCCACGTATCCGACGTATGATAAGGAGGATGACGACATCTGTGTGAAAAAAAAAGATTGTATATGAGAAAAAACACTTCAAAAACCCAAAAATATCCAGAGACATCAAAACAATAGGAAAAACTTATATACATAAAATTACAAAGCATATTCCTAGTGGGAAACTAGGCAAAATACTTCTTCAGATAGAGCTCGTTGTGGGGCTTCGCGAGCGGAATTCCACTGCAGTCCTGAAGTTCATAAGCTCATTTTGAGAGGAATTTGGTGACTATGTAAGGACCAAGCCATAATGGTTGAAGTTCTCCTGCCCCCAAGAGGTTGTGTCTCTGATCGTAAAGTAGTACAAGATCACCCTCTTGAAAAGAACGAGGCTTGACAGATTTGTCATATTGAGCTTTCAATCAGCGTTTTTGGTCTTTGAGTGCTAGTATGGCATCTCGACGAGTCTCGTCCAAGTGATCGAGCGAGAACAAGCACTCTTCTATGGCAGTGGTGCCGGGTAGGAGTTCAACAGCGAGCCTGAGTGATGGAATCTCACACTCGATTGGAAGTACTGCCTCCAAGCCGAATGCGAGTTGGAATGGCGTGAAGCTTGTTGTAGTTTTGACTGACATATGGTACACCCATAATGCGGAATATAATTTCCGATACCATGCGGTTTTATGATTTCCTACTAACCGACGAATCATGGTTTTGAGGATGCCATTTACGGCTTCTACTTGGCCATTCACTTGCAGATAGTAGGATGAAGACTGATCTTGTCGAAATCCTAGCATGGAAGTTAATTATGTCATCATATGGTTCTGAAAATGTGATCCATGATCAGTGACTATTGAAAAGGGTACTCCGAAATGAAAGATAACATGATTGAATAGGAACAAAGCGGTGGTTTCTCCATCATCTCTGAAAGTGGGAATGGCTTATGCCCATTTCGTAAAGTAATCGACCGCCACGATGATGTAGTTGTGTTCGTTGACCGAAGTGGGGTTGCATGTAATGAAATATATTCCCCATTTAGCGAAAGGACCAATGGAGATAACCGGGTGGAGGGGGGCAGGGTGAGCATGCATTTTCTTCATGAAAATTTGACATGGATGGCACTTCTGGACGGCTATGATGCATTGTTTAAACAAAGTGGGCCAATAATAGCCTGCACACAAGATTTTTTGGAGAATAGCTATGCCAGAAAGATGATCGCCGCACGCCCCTGCGTGACAGTCATTTAAAACTCGTTCTACTTCATCAATAGTGAGACAACGCCAAAGAATATTATCGAAACCACAATGATATATAGTATCGTTGAGTACAAGGTAGTGTTTCTCTTGGTGGCGAATACGATGGCGGTAGTCCGATGTGAGAGTTGGGCGGAAGCGTTGAGTTTGGAGGTAGACCAAAATGTCTCCATACCAAGGATCAGAAGAATCAACTAAGAAGATGGATTCATCAGGAAATGGATCATGAGCTACATCTCCTGGGTCGATTCTGGGAAGATCCGACAGTAATTCGGTGAAGGCTAGAGATTTCTTTGCTTTGGTAGCAATGAAAACCATGTCAAATTGTTGGAGGATCACTATCCATTTGGAATATTTTCCTCCGATAACTTGACGAGAAAAAATGTGTCACATGGGATTCTCCAAAGCAATAAAAATATTCTGACGTAGTAATATATAGTGTCGGACTGGAGTGGCAGCGAAGACCACTACGAGGGAGAGTTTTTCCACATGTGAGTATCGTAGTTCGGGTCCGATGAGACCTTTTGAAAATTAATATATCACATGTTCACTATCGTCATTGTGAACTTGAACTAGAACCATGCCAAGTGAGGATGGTGAGGCTGCCAGGTAGAGGAGAAAGTCGCGTGAATAATTGGGGGCAGTAAGAAGTGTGGTAGAAACGAATGCTCGTTTCAAGGCGTCAAACGACTGTTGAGCTTGGTCATCCCATAGATATAGTGTTCCCATATTTAATAATTGCATAAATCCTTTCATCATCTCGGCATATTTCATGATGAAATGACGTAAAAAAATTTCCTTCCCTTGCAAACGTTCGAGTTGCAGGATGGATTGTGGTGCGGGCAATTCAACGATTGCCTTAACTTTATTGGGATCAACCCTAATCCCATGCTTGGAGACAAAAAAACCTAGAAGACCTCTAGACTCAACAAAAAATACACACTTATGTGGATTTATATGTATATTTTAGAACCTACACCGAGCGAATATTTGTTTTAGGTGTGCGAGATGATGGGATCGCTTCTTGGAGTGAGCCGGGAGGTCATCCAAGTATGCTTGTACAATATGCCTAATGTCGTGAAAAGCATAGTCCATAGCCCTTTGAAAAGTTTCTCCAGCATTCTTTAGACCGAATGGGAGTTTACGATACGAAAATGTGCCCCAAGGACAGATGAAAGAAGTTTTATGTTGGTCATCCTTTTTAATCGCAATATGGTTATACCTCGAGAAACCATCCATAAAAGAAAAAGACTCACATTCGGCGCAATCGTCAAGGATCTGATCTATGAACGGCGTAGGATAATTGTCTTTGGGATAAGAAGCGTTCAGATCAAGATAATCAACACAAACTCGGATGGTGCCTTGTTTTTTGTCTACGGGGACCGGATTGGAAACCCATTCTGTCAAAGGAACGGGATAGATGAAACGAGCGTTCAAAATTTTTTCTACTTCATTTTTTATGACAGTGGCTTTGCATCGGTGGACAGGTCGGAGTCAATGTCGAATAGGTTTAGCATTGTCATAAACTTTGATTTCGTGCTCAACTATACATAGATCTATGCCGGGAATTTCGTCGTAATACCAAGAAAACACATCGGGGAATTCTTTAAAGAGGGATATGAAGTGTGCAATTTCCTCGGGATTGCAATCTGCTCCAATCTAAATGTTTTCCACGATACCCATTTTGACCGAGATATCTATGAGCATTGTCTTAGAAATATTTCCCATGTTCCCTTTCGAATCGATGGATTGAACAGTCGTGTAAACGGAAGGGACCATCTCTGGTGGGTCAAAGGATGGAATTTGAGTAGTTATCATGTCCAAATCAAACATCGAAGTGCAATGGTGGAATTCTCCCTAAGGTCGTTCTTATAAAGACATGATCTCTTGAATAGCTTCGTCCGTAGGTAGGATTTCATCGAGGAGATCTTTATAAGGAACTGTGATGGGTGGGGAGTTCGTACCATTGGTCGAAACCATAGCCATGGAGCGTTCAGATGTAATTTGGATGGTTTGGTAAACCAACTTGACTGGTGAGAGTGGCATCTGATCTCCATAGTAATCAATGTCTGAAGGTGCCGGTAGGATCCATGGGTCGATAGAGCCATCCAATGTGGTGGATATCATTGCAACTGTATTTGGAACCTCATGCGGAGGGAGAGGAAAACAACCCATTAGGGAAGATGCCTTCAAAAGACTGGTACCAATACTGACGTATGAGTAAGGAACGCCTCCTATTAGGGGTACAGTGCTACTTGGTAATGTGGCATAATCAGGGGTACAAAAGGATAACTGATCCACTATGACTATTTTCCCATCCAACGAAAAGAGGATGAGTCAGAAAATGGAAGAAACAATGGCATTCATTGCATATGACCAACTGCAACCCAACAATATTATAGTCGAGATGACGATCTACGACTTCAATGTCCACCATTATCGTTTTCCCACTAAGTGTAATGGGAAAGCTAGCAAGGTAGCCTTTTGGGAGAAAAGTGTGGCCATTGAAATATTTGAGGGAATTCGATAGTGGAGACAAAGTGGGAGAACCCAAAGCGAGCCAGCAAGTAGTTAGCATAACGCAGGTCAAAGCACCTTCGTCAATGACAGTACGATGGATTGGTCTCCCTTTCAGCACAACTTGTATCTGGAATGCAATTTGGTGTCAGAGGTGAGGTTTAGATTTCTCCATGTCAAAAATAGCTAGTGTAGAATCTTGGGGTTCAATCCTACCAATGGCCGAAAGCAAGGCTTTTCTTTGCGCTGGAAAATTTTGCAATACTTCGAGAGCAGACATGGCTGATGGTGCCTATGCCAAATCTTCTACAATGTTTTAGTTTTGGGCGGCACATGCAGAGGTGTTATGAGTTGTGCGTCGAAGTGTCCCTTTGGGGGGACAAATCGCAGGGTCAGCAATAGGCCGTTCGATATGCAAATCGTTGGGCAGCAGTGGATTTCAACTGGTACCAGGTTCTTGAGTATCTATGACAGGATTTCCATAAATTTTGGCTCATGTCTGAAGTTCAACACTTTCTATGCCATAAATGGCAGATAATCCTTCACCAAAAGGATGTGAACCACCATTTCCCCTTTGCGGGGGTTGTGGTGGGTTTGGAACCATGTGTTTTTTTTTTTTGTTGTGGATTAGGGAAGGGATTATGTAGGACAGCAAGTGTCCTTCCAGAGTCCTTGTTTGCGATAAAATCCATGCATTCCTATAGCCGAGGGCATTTGTATGTCAATTGGTCCTCCGCACAGATTTTGCAAGGAAATTTCATGGGTTTTTCCTTCCCTTTGTCATTTTTAGCACTGTTTTTCTGATTGGGATTATTCTGATGGTCTGGCTGCTCTTCCGAATAAGATGTATTTTTCTTGTTCTTCTTATTCTTTCCACTGGGTTTTTGTGATGTTTTCACAGAATTTACCTCAGTGGTAAGCAGAGTAGTCGATTGGTTAGGGGCAGTGGTAGCCAAAGATGGCTGGGAGGTTTTCCCCCGAGACTATTTTGTGGCTATCCCAAAGATTGTGCCGACGAGACCGTCGGTGTGGACTCTGGGTTTCTGAGTAGCAGGATAATTTTGATTAGCACGGGCATGGGGGAGTAAATCATATAGCGTGCCAGATTGAAAATAGATTAAATCTAAATGCTGGGCATGACGAATGGATTGATCTTCTTTGACCGCACCAGATAGGCCAATGTCTTTAGCTAGGGTTGGTAAGAGATATTTACAAAACTAATAGCTAGGAGATGATCTGGGATTGGCGCTTTGACCAGCCTCCTCCTACGCCTCCATTCATGAATGTGATCAGAGATGTGGGTGGCAGTGTCTTGGCATAGTGAGGTTAAAATTTCCGTACCAGTTTCATATCTGATAGGTAATTAAAATTTTCTTAGAAATTCTATAGCTAAGGCGCCAAAAGTATTGATGGCGGTGCGTGGTAATTCAATATACCACTTAGCAGCATTTCTAGGGAGAGTGCGGGAGAACAGCCGAAGCCAGATACTATCATCCATCATGGAATTAAATATAGACCATAGATGAAAGGTGGTGATGTGTGAAGTTGGATCCTCCCCCTCTTTCCCATCGAATTTTTGGATTTCAGACAGAATCATGTGTGGAACTGGAGACCAGAGCGGGTTGTGATTGATGGGATCATTAATCAGTTTATAGATGTCAAGGATGTCTAGAGCTGCTAAAAATGGAAATTGTGTGTTTTCCCCCTGATTTAGCCAAGGAAGTATTGGCTGACTATTTGGACCATAGGGTCCTCCCATCAATGTGTTACCAGTAGGATAAGTAGGACTTTGTTGATAAAAATTTCCTATGGGTGGAGATGTAGGGATATATGGTTGTTGTCCATAGGGTATATTGTATTGTGGGGTGAATGGTTGGTTGCCCCCAGGATAAAAGTGCCCCGCTTGTCCAGATGGATGTTGGGTGGATTGGCCCATGTGGATGCAATAGAGCCGGCCAGAGGCATGTTGCTATGTGCATAATTAAGCAACGACGTGGATCCTACACCAATATTTAGACCCACTTAATGGAATAGTGTTAACAATAGGTTGTCCGGTTTGTCTTAACTATTGCAGGGGTAGCGAAATTTTCCTTGTTATTTTCGTGCTGGTGACACTGCCCCTTGGTATGGAGGCCAAGGGGTTTGAACTCAGCAAAGGATTCCAACCGAAAGGGTTGCTAAAAGGAACCGAAGTAGTCCCACTCGTGGGAGGGGGAATCGTGGGTCCCATTATGGTCACCGTAGGATTAGATCCCGAAGGACTCGAGGATCCACTAACAGTTCTGATGACTGTAGGGTTGGGACCAGGTAGAGGTTGACTACTGGGGTTATTGATTATTGGTATAGAACTTACTACCAGTGGGGAGGGTGGTGGCAAACCTGGGTTGGTTTCCATTGGTACCGACCCCATAGGTTCCAATTGTGAAATAAACATTGGTGTGGCCGAAGATATTTCTTGCGGTGTAATCTGAACTATCATAGGTGCCAACAGATTAGTGAGTGTAGGATTTTAAGGAGGTACGACACCTTGTAAAAGGGTCCTCTAGAAATTCCGTGTGATATGGGTCTATGTGAAAATCAAGGTTTGTCAATGGAGACTACTCTTCTATGGAAGGCACAGGTTCACCAAGACTCAGCTCTTCCTCCGGTGTCAAAGGAGGGATACCTTGTTATCATCGCGACAAATGACGATGGTCGAAAGACGCCACCGTGACCTATTTATTTTAAGAAAATTTTAAGGATTTGTGATGTATTATAAAGTCTTAGTGACAAAAACCACACACCTAAAAAAAGAAAAAAGAAACAAGGACTCTCTAAAGATCAATCAACAAGCAACCAGAATAGGGCACCCTGTCTGAGTACTACCATTTGCTGGAGATGAAACCCAATATCACAATATCATACAGAGAGGGTTGGTGGTAAGTACAGTTACGGTTACTCTAGAGCTTCACTCGAACCTAAAACGATAGGTGTAAGTACTCTCGTGGAGACAAGTACCCTCCTAAAGACCAAAGATAGAGTAGGTCCGTCTGTTTTAGGTACCAGGACAACCCATCCCAGTCACCTTCTGTAAGTCCCTAAAAATTTTTGCCACTAAGGATACCTCAAATCACAGACATCATCAGGGGGTTCATGGTCGTAGATAATGTTAGCCCCCTATAAATTCCTTGACAAGCAAGCAGGGGGTTAAATGTTTCTGAGCCTTCAAGGAATGCATTTTACTCCTGAAAACACATCATCCTTGAAGCCTCTTCATGCCCTATGCCCTTTGATTATTTCCCTTTGTTTTTCTTAAGTCAATAAGCCTCACTGACTGTGAAGATTTGTGCTCCAAAAGGCCTTCATTTACCCCTCGTACCCCTGTAGAATCTTCCCTTTCATATTTTTTCCCTTTTTTCAAAGCCTCCCTTCCACCCCAAAATCCCTCCCCTAGTCCTCCTAAACCATCCTAAAATCCCCTTTAAACCATGCATACACCCTTGGTTTGGCCAAGCAACCCCTTTCTCCTCTATCGTTATCCCTATTTGGTTTTGATTTTCATTAAAAACGAGCCAAAAAACCCATTTTCTACCTTTGTAACGGGCCAACCCCCTTCGGTCAGCCCCCTTGACCTTTTCCCCACATGACCCAAGCGCCAAAACTAGGCACTAGCCTGAAAAGTGCTTAGTGCGTTTGGTTATCGGGAGCGTTTCAAACTGTTGATTTCCCGGCCATCCGACAGTCCATATTCATCGGCCCCGGTGGTCCTCGCGCCAAAAAATTCTGCAGAAACCAGCGGTATCTATCGCACCGCCTTTGAGAGGTGGGCGGTATTTTTCATTTCGGATCGATTCCACTCATCACGTGACGCGTGGCTCTACGCACTATTCATAAACTGCCCTCCATCGTGCATTAACGTTCGTCCACAGATCCGGCGCGATATTGTTGTACACTGTCCGATCTGGGGGGGGCCATCTGATGGCAGTCGCACCACGAAGTTGCGCGGGAGTTAATCCAAGGAAAACAGTACCCCTGGCCTACCATCCGTCACCCTCCGCTACGTTTTCCACCGTCGATCTCTTCCTGAGATCGAACAGTCCAGATTTAATACATGCCCGCCATTGACCTGGTCCCGCCACGTCATCCAGTTCATATGTTTCCGTCGCATTTTCATACGTTCCCTTCGTTTTTCATTCCAAGGTCAAAGTTTAATGTTTTTTCCATCTCGACATCTTCCCATGCATCTCCCGTTGTTCCATGGTTTTCCTCCACAGTAGCCACTGCATTCATCATCCTCATCCATGCCGCGTTTCCATTTTAGCAGTCACCCACAACATTCCCCTCCAGTGTGGTTTTCTTAACGTGTTTACATGTTTTGCAGGGTTACGAGCAGCGAAAAACCGCCATGATCCACAGTCACTGTTACAGTGACAAAGGACACAGGGAAGAGCATGCGCAGAGATCATATTTATGAAGAAATCCTGGGAAGGAGCCATGACAGGATGTGCATTCAAAGAACGGAGCTAAACTCTGTCAAAACTTCCAGAACCATTTAAAGCGCAGACTTTGTAGACAGAGAGTATCAGTGGAAAGCAGAGAGTTTAAGGCATATAATTAAAGATTGTAAGCCTTAACTAAAAAATTAGAGGCAAAATACCAGATCGAAGACCCCGTGGATCTTCCAGAAGGTCCAATGCACAGAAAACCATATCATCAGGGTGTTTAAATCAGTAGAATGTTTCCTCCTGAGAAAGGACATAGTACACATACGATTTTAACCTACATTGTTTCCATGAGAATTTTCCTCCCTAACAACAGTCCTATGTTATCAGAAGCATTGGTTAAACAGTATGGTAGACCTGAAATCCCTGATCTGCATTTTGTTCAGCCCACCAGAGTATTGCAGAGGTATTACAGCAGGTACATCAAAGACATACCTGGAGTAAATTGCAGCCTGACGAAGACTACTCTTTCTTCCAAAGAGTACTGAAGATGAATGCCCAGAATTTAAACTGAATGGGGCCTCGGCCCTCTTTCTGCTTCTGATTTTTAATGCTGCATTTAGTTTTTCATCATGACCCCCTCTTCTCTCTTTCAGCTATAAAATCCATGAAGAAACTCATTTTAGGGTTGTTGTTTGGTGGTTGTTGTTGCTGTTAGGTGGATTCATTTTGACTGTTAGAACAGTCTTGCGAGAGAGTAACAGAGTATTTTGTAATTTAGTAGGCTGGGAGGAGAAGGTTGGATTGTATTCAGCCATTGAGCTCAGTGTATGTGACTGGTTTTGCACATCAATTAATCAAGCAATTTCACAGGATCCTGGTCTATTACTACGGGTGATGTTTCTCTTATCATATTGTTTTTTTACATTTTCATGCTTTTCATTGGTCTTTTGGGCATGCATCAGAAATATGGCATAGGATTTACCCTTGTTAGGTACCCTATGTTTCTGCTCTCCCTGCCTTAGATGTTTTCTGCCGATTGTGAATCTAAGAGTAAATTCAGCTAATTTAACCAGTGTAGCGGTTCCATATGCTGCTAGCTGATGTATGAATTTGGGGTTTGTTGCTTGGATGTTTTTGCTGGTGTCAAAGCAGGGAAGGCTAAAAGTCCTTCTCTGATCTATAGACCCTAGCTCTGTATTAAACCTTATCTCTATTTTTCCCTTGGAGCATGCTAAAGCAGACTTGGAGTTAAATGACCTCTGGTCCGATCTACAAGCTGCCCCTTTGTCCCTCTATTGGAAGCTTCCTTTGAGTATGTCCAAGAAGGTCTGGAGTTAAATGACCTCTGACCTGATCTATAGATAGAAATTGGGTGCCTTTCCTTCTTTCACCTTCTTTCCTTAATGTTTCATTCCACCATATATCCAAAAAGATCCTTTAGTGTAGATGACTTTCACTTTGAAAGCCTTGGCTAGTTTTTTGCATGTAATCCCCTTTCATGACTCCATAGCCCAATGGATGGCATAGCCTTAACCTATTCTCTTTTGCCGAAACATCCTACCACTCTACTCCTTTCTTCCCATTACCTTCTCAGTCTATGATCTCGTGACTCAACCCGAAAACCAACCAACCAAATCATCTTAAACCCCCTTTGTGCTTCATAACTAGCCTAACATCTCATTTGAGCTCCAAAGATATACCATTCTTTGTATTATTGGAGAGAACCCTCTCCGGGTCCAGGAGGGCTAGATCCTAGGGCCCCAAAGTGGTTCTGATGTTGTCTCATCTTTTGGTCTTGCCAATCTGGCCAAAACATGGGAACCCCAACAGATAGCACGCTATATGGGTAGAACACCTAGATCCCAGATCTAGTTTTGACATCCCCGAAGGGAACCCAAATATATAGAATGCCCACTAAACGCACTTTAAGGCAAGCTACCTTCGCATGCACCCGAGTGTTGTCTCGTGCTTAGCTCCAGTAATGGAGTGGTCTTGATAATATGTGCAAAAGGATTTCGCTCATTAATGACTCTAGTTTCAACTTTGGAGATCTTGGGTGATTTTCTCACTTTTCCTACCCCAAGATACTAGCCTAAACTACTGTTGGTGTGAGCTCAGAAAAATTTATATGATTGATTTTATTATCGCTTTATTCTTATTTTACTTTGATTATTAGTCTTGCGGAGGGGGAGTGGACGTATGAAATGTGATGAGACTCTGACTCAAAAAACCATGAAAAAATATGCTCTAAATATTCAATTCAATGAAGAGTATTTCTACAAGGAGAGGTTTCCTTTCAACATCCATGCACCAAACATTCAAATAAAAAAGTTCAACCTTAAAGATTCAGACATCTATTTATCTCGTCTTAACAGTCTTTTAACCAAAAAGTGTTCAGAATTAATTCAGCTAAGTTCAAAAAAATAAAAAATAAAGTATTCTCTTCAAAAAGTAGATGCGTTTGACATTAACCTTTTGAATGAGAGTAAAAGACAGGAATGCTAGCTAGTAAACAAGCACAAGGATACAGTAAGAGAAGGAAACACAACAAAAGGAAACACAACACAGGTGTGAACAACAAATTTTTGTTGGGTAACGCACTGTATCTAAGCCTGGGCCGTGTTAACGCAGAGACTAGCGCACTAGTTCTAAGCCTAGGCTGCGTTTTAACGCACTGGAAGACTAAAAATGGCAGTGTTAGTCAGGGTAAAAATTTTCAGATGGCTAAGCAGGGTCTGATCTAAACTCTGTGAGCTTTTGATATGTCCACTGAGCATATAAACTAGTCAGAAGGATATGTGAACAAAAGGAAATAAAAAAGGAGAGTGATAGGAATAGTCTGGAAACTTGGGTTTTTCTCCCTAGTGGAGTCGCCAATTTTGTTAGAGGGTAATATGCTTGGGTAGTGGTTATCAAATATCCCTCTCTAGGCTTTCCAGTGCCCAAGGCAGACAGTTATATTAGCTGCATAGTTCACAAAGATACTGCATATATGTTCAAGCTGATTTATATCAATTAGTAAAACGAGATGAGATATTACCTCTTTTTTGATCCCGGATCCTTTGGCAAACACTGAGCAGCGAAGCAGAGATCCTCCTTCACTAGCTCTAAATTCGGGTCCTGCGATCAAACAAAGCACTCGTGTAATCTCTACCACAATATACTATTTATTAACTCAAATCAACATATAATAAACATAAAATAACACATATCTAAGTCATTCATATCATGCTATATTAACAATTGGAAAATAATGATAATATCAAAGCATAGAATGGACAAAACAGATACAATTCTATTGATTTATAAAAAGGAGGATTACAACCGACGGTTGGACCAAGCTCTCCTCAGTCTTCCAATCTCTCTCTCTCTTTCTTTGTATGTGATGGTGATCAAGGTGGTAAGCTCTCAATGTCACTTCACCGATCCTCAACTACCATATAGTAACAATGTAACTCTACTCCACATATATTCAAAAAACCTTCGACCTTGGACTAGTAATCCACAGCTCCATTTTATAGGAGATGGAGAGGGCAGATCTGGCCCAACTCTTTCAACTAGTTTGAAAAGGAAAAAACCAAGATGTTTCCTTAGCTTTACATGATTTTTCCTTCCTTGAGAGTCTAGTTGCTTTTGGTAAGGCCTAATAAGAGGTTAGTGCCTTTCAGTTTCTATTTTGTACTGACTCTCCATGAGAAAAATCTGGGTTTGCCAATCATTGTCCGTGGGATTTTTCTTGTTTTATGTTTAAACACAGGTAACGCTGCCCTCTGGGCCAACTAGAGCATTTCCCTAGTCACTAACGTGACATTTACATGGATCAGAAGCGTTATAACACAGCTTAGCAATTCCTAGGGTGCATTACCTTGGCAGAAATAGGTTTTGTTTAGGTCACTTTCTTTCTTCCATATTACCTTCTCCTTTGAGCTGATGAGGAGGTCATTTTTCCTGTAACACAAACCATATTCTCCTAAGAGTAACCACTGGAGTAAGGCCCTTTGGTGCCATCCTCCATGTAAGATGGACAAGCCAAACTCCCCCAAAAGCAACCAAAGAAACAAGAGATCTTGCTGCTTTCTCTCCTCCTCATGTGCATCAGGAAGCAAAAACATACTAATGGACATATGGAATGTCACATCATCCCAATACAAAGAAACATCATCAATGCACATCATGAGAGCATCATGCCAAGATTTACCCAGGACCAAACACATAGACATAGGAGATGTCATGTGGTGGCCAAACTCTCTCAAGTGAAACCAAAATGAACATGCCTTCATTTTTTGCATTCTATCATTGATACATAAGGCATGAATCAATAAATTATGAGCTATTGGTTGGTAACCATACTCACCCAATAGTAGCCAGCGTAGCCATGCCTCCTTCTTCATTTCATAAGTGTTCTTTAAGGCATGGATCAAAGAAATAGGAGCCTTGGGGCAGTGACAAGAACCACCTAAGGGAAACCAACGTAACCAAGCTTGTTGGCCCATATAAATATCCAAGTGGTCATGCAACCCCTTGCTTATCCTCCTCGTCCACTCACCCCAATATGGAAGATGAGTGATGTGATGCATAATCATGGTATCCTCCCTTTGTAGAATACCATCTTCCCCAAACTGATGAAGAACCTTGCACTCCATGAAATGTTGAAGTGCACCTCCAATGAGATCTCTTAATGAGACCTTCTTCTCATCCATGGCCTTCCAAAACCCATGAGGTCTTGGATCTACTGTAGGTAGAAGTTTCTCTTTGAGTTGTGAGGTGCTCATTGAGAAAGTGTCATCAAGAAAGGAGAAAATACTTCTCATATCTAGATGTCTACCCTTCATCATCTTGTCCTCAATTGCTTCATGAGTGAAGCTACCTTCAGAATTCTCCAAGAATAATGGGGCCTCATCATTTTCACTGCTTCTAAGTGACAGCGCTGTAGATCTACAAAGTAATACATAAAATGTCTCAAGGAAAGGTATTATACTGATCTCACAACCAATCATTGTACAAAGTATTATGCTCATCCCTTCTTCTGAAACTCTACACTTCAAATCAAGAGGTTGAATGTAGCTCATCCACGACAAACTGGGATAGATTTTCATCTCCTCCTTGATTAGATCAAGGGTCCTATGTGCTGTGATATGTTGTTGCTTCAAATCAGCACTATGTTCTAACCCTTGGTTATGCATTGGCCCTGATGGCATGTCCCCATAAGTTTCAATAAGATCTACTGAAACAATAGGTGATGAATGTGTATGCATATCTTAGATCAAATGATATGTGGGAACCTCTTGACAGAACACAAGAGTTCCTCCAACCGGGACAATAGTGCCTCCAACTGCTGGTAAGAGTGATGCCTGCTCTTCTCCAAGCGTACCAGCGCTGGAATCTTTCTCCTCTTCCTCATGTATTTCCTGAACCATGCATGGGACTCTATATGTCAAGAGCTCAAGCACATCTTGAAAATATGCAAGATTCTCTTCTCCAGATGCAAGTACTTCTGCAGCTAGTGGTGAATGTAGTGACTTCTTTTCCAGACTGACAAGATTGACAACCTCCTCCTTAGGAAGTATCTCTTTGTAGCACATTCTTGTCTTCTTCACATCAAACTTCTTTCTCAACTTGTGAAAGAAATTTGAATATTTAGTCACCTTTTCATGCTTCATGTGACCAAACCACCAATCATTGGCTTCATCTAAAACATGAAGTGCTACAATTTGGATAACCTCCTCTTCAGCTACAAGATGTAGCCTAAAAAATGTATCTAAATCTCTCCTTCAAGCCTTAATAGTGATTGAGTAAGATCCAATAAATGTAGGCAAATAGAATCTATTATGCCTCTTTCTTCTATTGCTGCTATAGGATCCTCTTTCTTCTTTGATTTTGAAGAATTTTTGGAGAGTTAGCTTCTCCTTGAATGCTCTAGACTGTGCTTTGTACTCTTCAAGATATAGACTGAGAGTATCATGAGTCTCAGGTTAATTCCTTCCTTCATTTCTATACCCTTCACCTTCCTCAAAGAAACTTGGCATAGTGGATCTATGAGGAGATCTAGGATTCTTCGGTTTTCTTCTTTGTTGATAGGAAGTGTTGGGTCTTCCTCATCATATCTTCTTCTTGGACCTTCTTTCTGCCTTTCCTCTTCCATTTGATAGACCTCCTTGGGGAGATCTTGCATAGATCTACAGAAATGTGTGGCATACTTTTCTTTCTCCATGATATATCTCATCTGTCTGCTTCTTCCTTAGATGCAAAAGATGAAGTGTCCACAAGCTGAGCCAAAGATCATGCTCTGATACCACTGTAATATCCCAAAAGGGAGAATGTAGTAATACTTCACACAATATAAGAACTTACAGCAAGATAAATAATAAATATTAATACAACATTAGAATTTACAGAGAAGTTGAGCCATTTTATTATATTTGAGAATAATCAATTACACAATGTACAAAAACTTGAGTAGATCTAGCCAAAAAGATGGTCTAGAATCACTCAAAAAACATGTTGCAATAGGTACAGTGTAACTGTAGAGACACTGAAGAAAATCCCGCATTTTCCCTTCAGCAGAATATGAACATATAGTTGTAGGCTGAAAAGGGAAATGTAGATCTACTCAAAACTAAAGCTCAGATGATGCAAAGATTCAAGATCTAGCCAATGTGATGGACTCCCAAGATAACCTAGAAAGGGTTTTCCAGATCTGCAACTTTGGAAAATCACCTCCCTAGGATTTGATCCTTGATCTACTGGGAAATACAGATCTGAAGCTAGATCTGACAAATGGATGGTTGAAATATGATATCAGATCAGATCTAAGCTTGAAGGGTTGATCCCTTCTTCAGATCTATGAGCTAGAAGCTCTAGATCTAGCTTCTCAATTCTCCAATTATGATTTTAGCTACTGCAACACAACTGCCTCTAGATTTACTGCACTGTAAGGGAAAGAGAGACCTTCTTTCTGCTGATAAATACTGCAATAAGCTCCAGGCTGATGGAAACACTGATGGCAATGTGAGGGAATGATCCCTCATAGGATTTCTAGCTGAAATACTAGCAAATTCCTTCCTCCTTTTAGATCTGCAAAATGAACAATGTTATTCCTGAAGGGAATACTATTGATAGGAGGTCTATAAATTTTGGCATAATGCCAGATCTGAAATGAAGCTCTGGGAAGTTGATCTTTAAGCCCAAGGTGATAGGAATAATCCCTCACCATTTCTCCAGTTGAAGTACTAAAGACAACTTCCTCCTTCCAAATTGATCTTCAAAAATCTGCAATTTCTGAATATGAGTGTTCTGCATAAAGTAGGAAAAGAGATGTGGCACTCAAAGCCTGATTTAATATGAAGTACAATAATCTTTCTAGAGCTACTCTAAGAAAGAGGTGGGATTCCTGACCAGGAACACCCTGTGTTAAACATCACTTGCAATCTCTGCTAAACAACCCAAGAAAGCAGTGGAATGTCACATGAAAATTCTAGATTTGAAAAGATCTTACATCAAGAATAATTAGGATACCCTCATCCTTTCCTTCATCTTCTTTAAATAACATTTGAGCCTTCCCAAGCCTTGGCCCTCATCTAGACTGCGCAGTGTATGTGGAAAAGATCCTCCAAGTGGGGTTGTGTTGTTTGACCAAAACAACCATCATGTCTAGGTGCAATGTACACCTTCCATCAAGTGTTCCTTGTTGGCACAACATTCTCCATCACTTAATCATGAATGTCCCATGATCTTTGACATATTCAAGATCTTATTTGACTGAATAATCTCTGTTTGATCCTCCCAAGATCTTAGTTGACCAAATCAACCTCCATGATCTATCTCATTAATGAGACAGGTTCTCCAATTCCGTTCACATTAGTAGTTTCTCAACTACCTTGTTATGCATATCTGGGCTAAATTAATCCACATTCACACACACAAAAGTGGATATTTATTCATATTGAGGATTGTGGGTCCCTCCACCCTCTTATTTACTTAATTTGGGACTCTAATATTCCAAATAGGATGTGAAAATTTGGGAATATTACATCTGTAAAAAATGGTTGAAAGTACACAAACTGTAGTTTCCTTTGTATCAATTTCAGGGCCAAATGAGGAAATAGTGACATGTGGCAAGCCGTACAAGTTCGCTCTACTGAACCAATCCATAATTAGGTCATTATGGGAGATTGGGCATAACTTTGGCTTGAGGCATCCAAATCAGGTCCAACCTGTGGCATTCAAAAGATGCTTCAGAGGGCTATTAAACGATCAAAAATCAAATATTGAATATTTGAAATTACAGAGATACATCAATTTTAATATTGAGCTCTTCAAAAGCAAGAAAAAGGTGTGTATTTGTTTCCAAATTACGTAAGTCTTGTTTGAAAAATTATTTTGAAGTTATTCCAAGGGCATATTGAAGCATAGATATCCATTAGGGGAACTTTGAGGTCTAAAATGGGCCTCCTAAGGAAATTATAAAATAATAGTGGAAATAATAAAGTAATATTAGATTACATCATCAAATTTTAGAGGGAAAAATAAAAAAACTATTTTTTCAACTCATATTTCCAACTTATCTCCCTATGGGTTTACTCAAATTTTAAGCGGAAACACTCTTTGGATGCATAATTTGATTCCTCATCCAAGGAGTACCCATATTGCATACTTTCGATGGACCCTGCTACATGAAAAATGATAAATACATGAAAAACGATGATTACAATCACGGTTTTTCATGTATTTATCATTTTTCATGTAGCAGGGACCATTGAAAGTATGCAATATGGGTACTCCTTGGATGAGGAATTAAATTTTTCATCCAACGAGTACTCCTGCTCGAAATTTGAGTAAAAACTTAGGGAGATAAGTTGAAAATAAGAGTTGAAAAAGTAGTTTTATTATTTTATTATTTTTTAATCTTTTTACTTTTTTACTCCAAAAATGGTGAATCATCCCCCATGGTTGACATCATCATCTTTAATCTTATTGGTTCTTATAAAGTTGATTTTTGTTGTACATTTTTCTTAGGAGGCCCATTTTAGACTTCACAATTCCCCTAATGAGTATTGGGTTCTAAAATTCCCCCTAAAAAGAATTCAACACCCATTTATCCTTCAAAACTCTCTACTATGACTCATTAAGAGGAAGAAGTGAAACACGATATATCAAAATTACAATAGAAACTACACCAAATTTCGCTCTCACAAATAGCAACAAAAAATGAAATGGAAGTTTTGAAGAAAGGCATGGAAGCTAAGATGGATGGTTTGAAGAAAGGTGTGGAAGCTAATATGGATGGTTTGAAGAATGGCATGGAATACATGGAATAAAAAATGGAAGACATAAATAATGATATAAAAGCAGACGTGGAATTCTTGACAAAGTTGACACAAGAAATGATTACTAATGGCAAAAAGATAGTAGAGGAAACTCATGATGAGAACAAAATAAATGTTAATCGTGATTTCATTAACTTGAATTTTGGATGGAATACCCACCATATTCGAAAGATTGATATGAGGAATTTTGATGGCAAGGATCCCATAACATGGATACTACAGATGGAGCAATATTTTGGTCTCAATAATGTGCAAAAAACACAAAAGGTAAGCATTGCAACTTTATATTTAGAAAAAAATACATTTGTATGGTATTGATGTCTTTTCTCCCGTAAAAAAATTGTCACTTGGTCAATTTTTACAGAGGAAATGATAGCACATTATGAGGATACAAAGAGCAACACCTTCTTCAGCCAATTGATAAATCTCAAACAAAAGGGTTCAGTGGTGGAGCACATTGAGGACTTCCAAAAATTGAATATAAGGGTAAATGATATTGCAGAGGAACATAGGATTGATGTCTTCATAGGGACTTTAAAGGATAACATCCAACATTAGGTTCGCCTTTGGGAACCTGGTTTATTGAAGTGTTGCCACTCCTAGATTTCCACAACCTACAAGGTTGAAACCACAAAAATTGGAAGAAAAAGGGCTTTGTTATAGTTGTAATAGAAAATACACTAAAGTTCATAAGTATGTTGAGAAGAAATTAGTTTACATATATTGTGAAGAGGAGGAAGAAAATGAACAAGAAACTTCAAATGAATAGGATATACACCAGGAACCAAGCCTAGAGAAAGAATAAATGAGTCCGATCATATCGTGTAATGCATTGTCAAGAATTACCACTCCTCAAGCTCTCAAGACAGAAGGACATATCAAGAAGAAAAAGGTAACAGTGTTTATTGATTTAGGTAGTACCCATAATTTTATTCATTGTAAGGTATCCAAGGAATTGAATTTCGTCCTATACCCAGCACCAAAATTTCAAGAGATGGTTGCAAATGGAGGAACTATAAATTGCTCTGGAAAATTCCATAATATCAAGCTAACCATGGGGGAATATGTATTGGATAGTCCAATGCTTTCCATTCCAATGGGAGGTGATGATGTTGTACTAGGATTACAACGGTTACAATCTTTGGCGGCGGTAGCTTTTAATTTCCAAGAACTTTTCTTGATTTTTTTTGCGGAAAGAAAGGAAGTCGAATTACATGGTATCAAAGGGAAGCTGGGAAAAATAATAAGCTCTAATTTCATGAAAAATATTATGAAGAAAGAATAATGAGGCGTAATTGCACAATTATGCTCACTAGAAGTCCCAACATCAAAATCATCTATTTCTCCACATCTCCAAAAAGTATTGGACAAACATTCCAAGGTGCTTAAAACTCCCAAAGGACTCCCACCTATTCATGATTATGATCATGCTATTCATTTGATTCTTCGAAGTGTTCCTCATAACATCAGGCCTTACAGATATCCTTATGTCCAAAAGAGAAAAATTGAACGTATGATTGTAGAAATGTTAGAGGCTGGTATACTTAAACCTAGTCAAAGTTCTTTCTCTGCTCCAGTAGTATTGGTGCAAAAGAAGGATGGATCGCTGCGCATGTGCCCGGATTATAGGGAGCTCAATAAGCTCACTATTAAATATAAATTTCCCATTCCTGTGATTGATGAATTATTGGATGAATTACATGGAGCATTTTATTTTACCAAGTTGGATGTTTATTCAGGATATCATCAAATTAGAATGAATACTGAAGATATTCCGAAAACAACATTTCGAACTCATGAGGGTCATTGTGGATTTTTGGTGATGCCTTTTAGCCTTACCAATGCACCTTCTACATTTCAAGGGTTGATGAATTCCATTTTCAAACCCTTCCTTATAAAATTTGTGTTAGTATTTTTTGATGATATACTAATCTAAAATAGGCCTTGGAAGGATCATGTTCAACATGTTGACAGGGTACTGAAACTATTGGAGGAGAAACAATTATATGAAAAAACCTCCAAATGTTCTTTGGAGTACAAGAGGTGGAATATCTGGGTCATATTCTATCTCATGAGGGTGTTAAGGTAGACCCCAACAAAATTAAATCCATTAAGGAATGGAAAGTCCCGTCAACCGTAAAGCAGTTGCGAGGATTTCTCAGGTTAACAGGGTATTATCGCAATTTTGTTAAGAATTATGGGAGAATAGCATCACCTCTAACAACATTATTGAAGAAAGATGCATTTTCATGGACTCCTAAAGCAACTAAGGCCATTGAACATTTTAAAGAGGAAATGTGCCTAGCACCAGTCTTAGCTATGCCATACTTCACAAAAATATTTATTGTGGAATGTGATGGCTCAGGAAAAGGAATTTGTCATGTTTTAATGCAAGAAGGAACACCCATTTCTTTTAAAAGTTGTCCAGTCAAACGAAAATATTTAAAAAAAGCTATTTATGAGAAGGAAATGTTGGCAATACTACATGCACTAAAGAAATGGCAAACTTACCTAATGGGAAGACACTTCAAGGTAAAAATTCATCATGATAGTCTTAAACACTTTTTGGAACAAATACTATCTTCAGAAGAGCAGCAAAAATGGGTTACAAAGATGTTGGGTTATGACTTTGAAATCATCTACAAAAAATGAAAGCTAAATGTTGTTGCAGGTGCACTCTCAAAAAAGGATAAAGGGGTGGAAGCATTGATTTGTGACATTTCTGTTATCCAACCAAATTGGATAACCAAAGCAAGGGATGAATGGAAGAAGGACGAAGAAGTGTGGACACTCATTCAACATTTGAAACAAGATCCTAGTACATCTAATACATTTAGTTGGAAAAAGGATTCCTTATGGTAAAAATATCGCTTATATCTTTGTAATAATTCCCAACTAAAACACAAGATTATTTTGGAATTGCACACTTCTCCTTAAGGAGGACACTCAGGATTTTTAAAAAATTACCACAGGGTGAAGAAATAATTTTTTTGGGATGGCCTTAAATCCGATATTGAAAATTTTGTGGTGGAATGTTTGGTTTACCAGTAAAATAAATTTGAGACAATTAAGACCCTGGGTCTTCTACAACCTCTATCCATTCCAAGTCAACGTTGGGAGGAGATTTAAATGGATTTTATCACAATTTTACCTAAGTCCGAAGGACAGAGTGCCATCATGGTGGTAGTTGATAGACTTACCAAGTATGCACACTTTTGTGCATTATCTCATCCATTTAAAGCAAGTACAGTTGCTACTGCATTTATGGAAAAAATTCAAAAGCTACATGGAAACCTAAATATTATGGTAAGCGATAAAGATCCCATTTTTACTGGAAATTTTTGGACGGAATTATTTTCTTGTTTGGGTACTCAGCTAGCTCATAACTCATCTTATCATCCTCAATTCGATGGTCAAACTGAGATAGTGAACAAATGTTTGGAAGGATATCTTCGTTGTTTTTGTATATGATAAACAAACACAATGGGTCAAGTGGTTACCTCTAGTTAAATGGTGGTATAACACTTCCTTCCATACTGAAAAAAAAAATTACCCCATTTATCGCACTTTATGGATATCATCCACCTTCCATCACATCATATTTAAGAGAAAATTATGAGGTTCAAGTAGTGGAAGATCACATCAAGCATAAGAAACAAGTTCTCCAACTCTTAAAGGATAACCTAAAGTTGGCACAAAATCGAATGAAACAACAGGCAATTCAACATCGTAAAAAGAGAAGTTTTGATGTAGGCGACTACATATTTTTACGGCTACAACCATATAAACAAATTTCCCTCAAGTAAGCTAAGAAGGATAATAAATTATCACCAAAGTATTATGGTCCTTACAAAGTGTTGCAAAAGATCGGTACTATGGAATACAAATTGGAGCTTCCTGCTTCTTCGCGAGTGCATCCAGTTTTCCATGTTTCATGCTTAAAGAAGGTTATAGGTGAAAAACTTCCAATTAAAACAATATTGCCAGAACTTGATAAGGAAGGAAAAATCATATTGGAACCTGAAGCAGTAACGGAAACAAGAACTCAACAACTACGAAATCAATCAATTTCAGAGTATCTCATCAAGTGGAAGAACTTACCCACTGAAGATTCTACATAGGAGGATGAGAATTTTATGCAAAAGCATCCAGAGCTACTCAAGCATTGAGGACAACACTTTTTTGAAGGAGAGGGGAATGTTAGGTCCCCATATTACTAGTGTAGTCCCTTATTTTTGTTAGTGTAGCTCCATTATTTTTATTGTTGTACCCCTGTAACCCCCATATTGTTATTATTGTGCCCTTACATTATTATTGTTAGATCGGTTAGGATTATACTGTGACCCCATGGACTCCTATATATAGAAGGAGGTTTTGTCTTTTGTATCATCCAATAATTGTTCATTTATGTAATGTAAAGGAGGTTTCCCCTTCGAAGTGGCTGAATTCTAAGGCGTTCATCTCTCTTTTCTTCTATTTTTGGAGTTGTTTTCATAACATTAACTACCTAACGCGGCATTTAGGCGTCCGCGCATAATTTGATTTTCCTTAGTGATTTTATTTATTTTTTGGATATTTTCCTTTTTTTTATTATTGTTTTCTTATAGCATATTTTTATGTCCCCTTTTCTATTTTTTTATTATTTTCCTTTTATTTTTCTTACATATATAGTGCAATCAACTTCGGTACTGAATATAGTGCTTCAAATACCGTCCATTAACAAGAAATCTAGAGTGTGCTCCTTCCAAGTTTTTCATAATAAAAGTATTGTTTCCTTTGACCTTCGTAATGGTGAATGGCCCCAACCTAATATTGTAAAATTTACCATGTTTCCATTTTTCTTCTCTTCGGGAATCACACTTAAAAACCAAATCTCCTTCCCTAAAATATCTTTCTCTAGATTTCCTATCAAACAAAATTTTCATTTTGTTTTATATTGACAAAGTTTTTACTGAACTTCATCTCTATCCTCATTTAATTATATAATCTAATTGACTCTCCTATAAAAATCATAAGACTCTTCATTTGATTCTTATAAAAATTTCATGAAAGGAAAGGCTAGCTGTGTAGAAAAAATGGCTTTAGTGCCATAAACAAGACGAAAAGTTGATTTACTTGTTGATCATTTGGGTGAAATTATGTTGGCCCAAACTGCATACTTGAGGTGATTGTCCCAGTTTCTCTTATGGTCTACAAGTACCTTCTTTATCACCTTTACCAAACTCTTATTGCATGACTATGCCAATCCATTCCCCTTAGGGGAGTATGGAGTAGAATGATGCAATAAAATATGATATTTCTGGCAAAATTCTATCATTTTGACACTACTAAATGCCTATGAATTATCTATGACTATATGTTGAGGAAAACCAAATCTAGATAGTATATTTTCCTCAATAAATTTAATAACAACAAAATCTATAACATTTTTTACTGGGATAACATCTACCCACTTTGTAAACTAATATGTGGTAGTTTAGATCCATCTGTGATGATTTCTGGTAGTTGGAAGTATCTCTCCAATGAAATATAGTCCTCATTGTAAAAAGGGCACCTCAATCAAAACTGGAAAAAGGGGAAGTGTTGCTAATATTTTCTTTCCAACAAAAATATAACATGGAATGAAGCTTCTAAATTTTTCCCTAACCTGTGAAAACAAATTAGGCCAATAGAAACGTGCTCTCAAGATATTGTATGTTGTTTCTCTCCAAGCATAATGACCCCCACATATTCCTTCATGAAATTGATCTATAACACCTTATTTTTCACTCTCATTCAGGCATAGAAGTAATAATTTTAATGGATCTTTCCAATACAAGTTAGCATTGATAATACTATACTTCATAGCCTTTAATCTAATATTTTTGCATTGATTTTTTTCAAACCATGAGGGTAGTTAAAATTATAAAGAAAGTGTACAATATCATCATACCATTTAGATAACAGGAAATTTCCCTCAATATGAAGTGGAAGAGGAGTTGAATATGTGGGAGAAGAAGGTTATTGTGGATTCTTATCATCTGAACTTGGAGAAGGTTCTTGTGGATTCTTCTCTTCTAAACTTGCAGAAGGTTCTTGTGGATTCTTCCCTCCTGAGAAATGCATGACAATGTTTATTCCCAAAAATTTATATTTAGATTCAACAAAAAACTTGGTTAAACCATGTCCTTTTATTAGCTTAGTAGATTTGATATCTAGATCAAATTAACAAATTTTAGCCATCCATCTCCCTCTCCTACCATCTGTATCAGGTTGGGTCAAAATATTTTTGACAACATTATTTGGCACATAAGCAGTAATAGGAGAATGAAGGAAATAATTTCTAAAAACCTTGAGGGCTTGTACAAGAGCATAGGCTTGGTTTTAAATAATGTCATATTTTAGTTATACATATCTCATTACTTTACTAAAGAAAGAAATTGGTTTCTCATAGTGGTTATAATTCTTTTGAAGTAAAACAACAGCTAAAGTGGTGTCAGAGGAAAAAGAAAAAATGTTAAAAGGTTTGGTATAATCAGAGCTGGAAAGTAGTAAGGATTCAGAAATAACCTTTTCGATCTGTGTAAAATAAAATGTAGCCTACACTTTCCATTTAATATCATGATCCTTTTTCAGCATAGTTTGGTATGAATATTCTTATAAAATTGATCTTTCCTAAAAAAGCTTGAACTTCCTTTTTATTTCTGGATAGAATAATTACCTCAATGGCTAAGACTCGTTTTGGATTAGTTATCACTCCTTCTTTAGAGATGATGTGGCCAAGTAACTCTCCCTCCTTTATGGCAAAGAATGATTTATTTGGATAAGTGAGATTCCAAATTTTATGCACCTATCAAAAACCTTTCTCAAGTTCTTTAAGTGCTTTTCATCAAATTTTGAAAACATGGTTAGATCATCTAGGTAAATAACAACAAATTTATTTATTTTTCTAACAAAAGCTAAATCCATCGCTCTCTGAAATGTTTCTCCTACATTAGTCAAGCCAAATGGCACCTTAGCATACATAAATTTACCTAGGGAGTTGTGAATGTTTTTTTCTTTGTCTTCTGGACTTAACAAAATCTGGTTGTATCCTAAAAAACCATCTAGCATGGAAATTATACTAGAACTTGAAATTATTTGGAGTAATTGATGTATTTTAGGCAATGGATAATTAACTTTTAAGGATTATTTTTTTATATTTCTAAAATCCACACACAATCTAATCTCACCATTTTTTTTCTTACACGAACTAAAATTGTGATCCATTCATAAAATCTAAGAGTAACAATAATATTTGCATCCAATAATTTCTTAAATTCCTTCTCAATGGTTGGAAGAAAAATTGGATTTATTCTTCTTAATTTCTGTTGGAATGGTTTGGCTTCTGGTTTTAAAGGGATCTTATGTTCAACGAGATTTGTGTCATAAATTTTAAGCTCTTCATAGGACCAAGAAAAAATGTCTTTATAATTCTTTAAAAGATTGATATATCTGTCTTTTATGTCCTTGGGTAGTGATGCTGAAATTTTCATATTCTTAATTCCTTCATCAGTTCCAATGTTAAAGTCTTCTACATCCTCTTTTTGTTGTGTATTCATAACCAAATTTTTAGGACATCATTATTGTCAAAAATATTTTTAAGAGGGATCAGGCCTTTGGGAATTAAGTTGTTTGGCAGTTGGAGGATATCATGAACAGCTATCTTATTTTTCAAATGTGAAGCTTTATTTCCATGAGTTTCATTTTTATCAATAATTTTTTCTCCCTCAATTTCTAAGGCTGCAAAATCATCAATTGTCTGTAGGAAACTCTTCAATTGTTCATCATTTTCAAAAAAAATCCAGTTTTTAATATTATCAGGGATCAAAGGCCTATAATTCACCTGAATTTGATATTGTATTTTCATTAGATCGGGAATTTTAAATGAGATGGAAAAAAATTCCAAAGAGTCTGCATACATGTTTTCATTTCTTGGGATTGTTGTAATGTTAAAATATTGGAAATAGTTCTCTACATAATCCCATACCTCATTTCGGTAAGATCTAAGCCTAGGATGTTTTTCTTGGAATATATTTCTTACTTGTTTTATAATTAATTATAAGTCACTGAAAATACTTAAGTTTTGAACTTTCAGACTTTTAGCTAACTCAAGGCCTAGAAGTAGGGCTTCATATACTACTACATTATTAGTAACATCGAAGTATAACTTAAAGGATTGGGTTATGTTTTCTTTATCTGGAGAAATTAATACAATTCCTGATCTAGCCCCATCTTTATAAAAATCCCCATCAAAGTATAACTTCCACACATTAGTTTTTATATATTTACGCTTATTTACAATCTGTTCAATGCTAAGTTGGGAATTTTGGAGATCATTAGATGAAAATGTGAAACATCCAAAATCCTTATCAAAAACATAAATCAGATGATTTATTTCTTGATCATATTTATAGACAATGTTAATGAATTTTACCTCTCCATATAACCTAAGATGTTCACCCCCATATATAGGAATAGTGGCATAATACTTATCCATCTACAAAATTCCACCTAATTTGGTACATCATGAGCTTGATAACAACATTCCAAATTTGGGAGGAATATCTATGACTACAATGTCTATCACTACACTTTTTATAGGGATTTGTGCTAAAGCTACAACTAAGTCTTCTATCAATCCAAGACAAGGACCTTTCTTGGAGTCAAAGGTGTAAAAATCATGGTAAGGTCTGATAATTTTCAATTGCAATTGATCTATGATTACTTTGGGAATTAAATTGTGAGAGGCCCCCGAGTCTAGCATACATTTACATAGAAGAAAATAATGAACTTTGAGAGTAACATAAAAGGGAGGAACATTTTCATCAATCATGTCAGAACTAGGACCAAAAACCACTGAAGGTTTTTCATCCTATAAACTAATCACGCCCTCTTCAGCATCTATTCTTGAGCATTAGATCCACTTTGATACTTGATTTCTATATCTTGGTTTTTAGAGAGTTCAGATAGTGGAACGACGATTTTGACTCTCTCTAGCTCTTTCTCTACATTAAAAATTGTTGGAAGAGTCTTTTCAGACGCATTATGTTCATTGGGTTGAATTAATGATAGGATCACAGTTGTTTGGGTTTCAACAATTTTTACTAGAGACTCATTAATTGTGACATCTTTAGTTGGACTATTAGGACCTGGTCTAGGCCTCAAATCATATATTCTTACTAATTATGCAATACGATATTCAGAAAATTCTTGATAGTTTGAGACTTGGGAATTTTCTTGATCTTGGGTTGAAGATTGATCAAAAGAAATTGGGACCATAGCATCTTGTAATGATATGTCACCCAAACAGTTAATGTCATTATTACTTGATGGACCAGTTTCCTCATGTTCCCGATCATAAATTAATAATGAAGGTTGGACCTGTTGGTCAATATTTGGTCTTTGCAGGATTTGAGGTTAAAAATGCCTTTTGTGTTATGTCTGAAGTCTATTTGCCACTAGTTGATATACCCTAGGTTGTGCTTCCATTTTTTAAATTCTATTATAAATATTTCTAAACAAAGAATTAATTTCATCAATCTTATGATATTCATCCTTACTCTTTTTAAAGGAAGAACTTCATTCTCTAGCCTTCATTTTTCTTTCAGCTTTTTCAGCCTTTGCTTTAAGTTTATTTGATGCAGAAATATTTTCCTCAACCTTAATAGCATTTGTTTGCATATCTGCCAAAGTGACAGATCTTCTTTCTCTAAGCATGACAACAAAGTGATCATCAAATCCCTTTGAAAATCTATTATTGTCTGCAACTATTGGTGGTTTACAATCAGGTGGCATTTTATTGTAAATTTTATTGAATATTTTCATGAAATTAGAAACAAGTTCTCCGAGATTTTTTTTAAATCGTCAAATTCTGAAAGGTAATAGAATAGATCCTTTTTTACTCCCCATTGATCTTTAAAAATATTGATTAATTCATTCCATGTTAGAATTTAATTTTCCTGTTACTGTCTGAACTATATTCTTACATTTCCTTCAAGGGATTGAACAAAAAGTACCATATATACATTTTCATGTTCAATGTTCAATGTTCATATTATCAGAAAAATGTAAAAAGGTAGCTAAATGATCTTCAACAGACAAACCGGTATCTCCATTAAACCTAGGAAGGTGTTTAAGATATACATCTAGAAAATCATTAAGTAGATTAGGAAGAATTAGTGCAGCATATCGAGCTTGAATGATGGGTTGAAAATCAGTAATTCTATTAGGTGAACGAGGTGAAGATGGTGAAGAAGTTGAAGTAGAAGATGATGATGAAGGTGTGGATAACCTTCCTTTGGTGTGATGAGAAGAACTTGTAGAAGCTTCTGGAAATGGTGATTGGATCACTAACTTCTATAATTCTAGATCAAATTTTCACCCTCAAATAAAGGATTTGTATATACATAAACACTATCTTCAAGTTTTTCAGAATTTTATTGGAAAAGCTGTGAATGAGTAAGAAGAGATAAAATCCGATAGCAAAATTGGGTGCAAGTGCTAAGGAGAGCTATACACTCTTCTTCCAATATTTTCTTTCACCAAGGGAATCTTCTTAATTTTCTTATTTCAATTTCATTTATCAATTTCATGGAAATTGATTAATGAAATACCATATTCTAATGTTATATAATATCTCAAATAATATGACCCTTGGTAATTTAAATAGGCGCTCGAACTATATTTCCCCTTTAAAAGTGCTTTAATAATATGTTACTCCTTGCAATAATATTTCAGACCCCTTTTTAATTTTGAAATATCCCTTTAACTATTGCGCGAACTCTTTTTGGAGTATTTCACTGAGGGTATATGAACTGATGGTTATACCCTTTTAAACAAATCCCTAAGGTTTAACCTCAATGTATTGAACCCATTAACCTTCCGACACAAAACACACATCAACACCTTATTACTTCGGCCCACCATCCAATATTCAATTCTCGTGTATTAATTAATTATTTCATATTTTCAAAATCATTGGGCCATACCTTGAATTAACCTCCGTGCAGCTTGTCGCGCGATTACCCTTGGATCCATTGCTTGGTAGATCGAACGGATCTCGTCGAAATCGCGTTTTTTCAAAGGCCGAACGTTACCACTTAAAATTTACGCGATGTAAATGGTATTCACTGGGTGACATGTCCAAAAAGTATTGGATCGCGTTGATAAAGGCAAAAACCACCTCGAGCCCAAATGTCGCGCGATACTGTCAGTTTCTCCTCCAAAACCACTCAGATGGAAAACCCGGTATTCGACTATTCAACTCGGGTTCTCACTGCATTTTAGTTCATTTCTTCAAATTTTCTTCTCTGCTTGACGTTGTGAAACGACCTTCTGATCTAGTTCAACCAAAAAATAGAACAACAATATTCTATCGTAATTGAAATCACTCCCACAGACAGAGGTTTGACATATGATCTCGCCCTTCCTACAGTGCCACTATTCAACCTTCTCCGAATGTTCTATACAGACTAAACACATTCCATTTATTCACTGAGAATATGAGTTCAAAGATAGACAGAGAGAAATAATGGAATTTCACACAGAACTGATTCTTTTCAAGTTACACACAGAGGTTCTCAAATCGAAGGAATGAGTCCTTTAGAGAATTTCCAAGAAAACACAGAGATAGTCAATGAGCCTAGGATTTTATTCAACGGAGAGCAATGCTTCTCGATTCAATCTTTCACTGAAAAATCCCCCCCTTTACACTGTATCGGGGGTTACATTTTATACCTTTTTTTATGACTGTTCGGCTCCTTCTCGAGGACCGTTTTATTCTTATTTACAACAAAATCTTAATTACATAATATTGTTCTAATTCTATCAAAAAAAGCCAAATATACAGACACGAATAAACTATTCGACTTCTTCACTTATTATACTAATCCTATCTACCCTAAGTGTAACTGACAGCTAAGGTGTGACCACTTTTTCTGTTACATTTCCTTGAACATTTTTGAACTCTTCTAGCCACAACATGTGGACAATTCTCTCACATTGCTAGCTAGTATCCAATGCCCCTGCATCAGACTCCTGAGGGAAATTTTCTTCATGGGCTCCTGTTGTTGGAAAAATACTGAGAGGGGGGGTGAATCAGTGTTTAGTGCAGACAATAAAACTTTGATATTTCCTTCTTAAAAACCCATACTTTACTTTCCTGAATTCAACTCGCGTATATACGCGGATATCCTTTACAAAACTCGCGTATATCCTGTGAATTAATTATGAATTTAATTCATGACTTAGATCATTGCATTACTCATTTATCAGATGTTCAGAAAACAGTAAACAGGTGTAGAAATAATAGACTAATCATCACACACAATCAATCACACATGAACACCAGGATTTTTAGGTGGAAACCCAATTTGGGAAAAAACCACCGCTATCGTTGTCTCTGTCTTCAATCTTTATTATTAAGAAAACTTCTTACAACATGTACTGGCGCAAAATCATACCAGCACGCAGGCACCCACCTGCAGAAGGCTACAACCTTCTCTCGTTTACCAGCCTTTCCTGGAAGGGAGCAACAACCCCCTGCTCTCGTTTACCAGCCTCTCCTGGAAGGGAGTTACTACCCCCTGATATTAACACTAGCCTCTCCTAGCAGAAAGCTTCTACTTTCAAACTGAAGGCTTCAACCCTCAGATCCACTGTAGACCACGTTTCATCAATTTTCAAACTGGATCAAAACAGCTTCAACACAATCCTTCACTTATCAGCAAACGTCCTTTTCCCAGAGCATGAAACAGAACAGTGAAACCACTGTAACTAGAATATCAGAGATAACCCAGACTTCAGAATAGATATGCAGAATCTCAATCAGCTTTGAGCAACCATCAGTTCAAATTGCATACGCGCTTTTTATAAAGGAAACCCGCGTATACATCTGTGCACTTTTCAGAAAAGCCCTAATAGTCCATACGCTCCTTTGTTTAAACAGATCCGCGTATATACGCACTTTTCATGAAACTAACATGCGTATAGATCTATAAAATATAAACTTTGCAGAACAGATCAGATCTATGGACTTACCCAGATTTCTTCAATATCTTCAATAGATTTGCGCCAGGTCTTCAATACTTCCTTTTAGATCATCCTATAGATTCATAATTTCCAGATCTAGATATTTTGAACCTTCATCATATTCATGGGTACATCATAGATTCAGATCTATCGATTAAGAACAGAGTTTAATCATACAAACAAACTTCAGAGTGAAGTATTCATTTAAAGCCCAGACCCATGCACACTCTTTGCACAATGATTTTCTTCTCCTTATATAGGTTTACCCTTTATCAATACCATGAGCCAAAACCACACATCTTCCGATGGTATTCCTGGACGGGGTCAAATAGACAACCCAGCGCTCAATACAATGGGTCAATACCATGGTACTAACCCCTGGTTTTACACTTTTAGAGCGCAATTGAGCATACGCGACTTGGCACGTACTTTCTCGCGTGCATACGCTACTTCTCCTAGACAAACCCGCGTATGCCTTGAGACACACACTTTTCATCATTGGTCTAGCACATACTGGAATTCCTTTCATAATTACATGTGAGCTGCTCTATAGACATATAATATTTACATCATTAAATAGTATATCAAGTCAGTTTCCATTAAGTACAACTTTCATCAAGTAGGTTGCCATCATATTTATCAAGTGGGTTGCCATCAAGGACAACACTCTGCATCATATTTCCAACACATGTCCATGAGCTCTTTCACAGAACTGCCCAGCTTCTGCAACATAAATTCTGTCATCCAAGTAGCATCTTCATCTAGCTGGTCCTTCCACTTGATCAAATACTGGAAATACTCTTGTCCTCTAGTCCTTTTGAACACCTTCTTGTCCAAGATCTTCTCTAGCTGTAATGGCTGCACTGTAGTTAATTGTTTTACCCACTCAATCTTCTCTCTATCTGCCGGTCCTTCATCTATGCCACCATCTTCATACTTGTATAAATCTACAACATTAAATATTGGAGATATCCCAACATCAGGAGGCAATTCAATTTCATAAGCATTACATAAAATATTCTCAGTATCTTGCATGGTCCAATCTTCTTGAACTTCAATTTGTTATACTGCTTCTTTGGAAATCTTTCCTTCCTCAAGTGTGCCAAAACCAAATCTCCAACTTCAAAATTAACTTCTCTTCTACTCAAATCTGCTCTGGCTTTGTACTTGATGTTGCTGCCTTGTAGCTATTGTTTTACCTGCTCATGTATTGCTTGGATCCCTGAAGCAAATTCTTCTCCATCAGCACTCCTCATTTCTTCTTTTCCCAAGTTTCTCAGTTCAGATACTCCTTTGGGGTGCATTCCATAAACAATATGCAATGGGATTTGTACTGTACTTCTGTTTGGTGAATCATTGTATGCATACTCTACCTGTGGAAAAATATGGTCCCATTGTTTGGGATGCTCTCCTGCAAGGCTTCTCAAAATATTACCCAGACTTCTATTTACTAACTTAGTTTGTCCATCATTCTGAGGATGATAAGCTGAGCTAAAACTTAGTTTAGTACCAAGCTTCTTCCACAATGTCCTCCAAAAACGGCCCACAAATCTAGTATCTCTATCAGAAACAATACTCTTAGGCAACCCATGTAACCTAACAACTTCTTTGAAAAACAAATTAGCAACATGAGTAGCATCACTGGTTTTATAACATGGAATAAAATGTGCCATCCTGGAAAATCTATCAACTACAAAAAAGATTGCATCATTCCCTCTCTGTGTCTTGGGAAATCCTAAAACAAAATCCATACTCACCATATCCCAAGCCCTGTCTGGAATAGGAAATGGAATGTACAATCCTGCATTCTGGCTTCTCCCTTTTGCGTATTGACAAATTTTCAAATTCTTCACAAACTTTTCCACTTCATTTCTCATCCTTGGCCAATAATAAAAATGACTCAGCTGTTCATAAGTTTTATTAGCACCAAAATGTCCAGCAAGTCCACCACTATGCTTTTCTTTGATTAAATTCTCCCTCCTGGAACAATTTGGTACACACAATTGATTTCTTCTGAACAATAAGCCCTCTTGCAAGAAATAATCCAACCATTTACTTCTGTCTATCAACACAGGGTTACAGCATGCTTCAAATGATTCCTTGAAATCTAAATCTTTTTTATAAAGTTCCTTAAGAAAATCAAATCCTACCACTTCAAATTTGATTTCTTGAACAAGCATGTTTCTCCTACTCAAGGCATCGGCTACCTTATTTGCTTGGCCACTTATATGCTTCAAAAAAAAATTAAAACTCTGGAGATATTCAATCCATTTGGCATGTTTGTGATTCAATTTAGGCTACTACATAATATACTGTAAAGCATGGTTATCTGAGTATAGCACAAATTCCTTAGACATTAAATATTGCCTCCACTTCTTCAATGCCTGCACAATTGCATAAAATTCTTTTTCATAAGAGGAATAATTTCTTCTTGTCTCATTCATCTTCTAACTAAAATATGCTATAGGCCTATCATCTTGACTCAACATAGCTCCAATGGCTTCTCCACTGGCATCACACTTCACTTGAAATGCTTTGTTAAAATCAGGCAAAACTAGAACAGGCTTCTCAGTTATCTTCTGTTTCAAAAGCTTAAAATTCCTTTCAGCTTCAGTAGTCCATTTGAATGGTTGTTTGTCCTTCTTTATAGTTTCAATGATGGGTCCATTAATCTTGCTGAAATTTCTTATGAATTTTCTGTAAAAACTGGCAAGTCCATGGAAAATTTTTAGCTTAAAAACACTCCTTGGTGAAGGCCACTCCAAAATTGCCTTGACATTTTCTGGATCCATCTTCAGTCCTTCAACAGAAAAAAAAAAAACCCAGATATACCAATTCTTCTTTTAGGAATGAACATTTCTTCAAATTTATCAGCAGCTTCTCTTGATGTAACTTCTTCAAGACATAATTAAGATGCATTAAATGTTCTTCCCTTGTTTTTCTGAAAACTAATATGTCATCCAGATATACTATTACAAATTTACCAATAAATTCCTTTAACACTTCATTCATGAGCCTCATAAAATTACTAGGTGCATTTGATAACCCAAAAGGCATTACCAACCACTCATACAACCCTTCATTTGTGTTTGGTCTCAACCTAGTCTCCTAAATTGAGTTCATTTAATTGTCAACCAGGGTTGGTAAACTACTGAAGTGAAGTGCACTGTATGTGCCTAGGTGTTTGTCTCTTAATGCGTTGTGTTTAGTTTTTTATGATGTTTTTGGTCTTTTGTGATGATTTATGATGTTTTTGGTCTTTTGGTAGTTTTATGTTCGCAAGGAAGATGACTAGAAAGCTAGTGGAAGAAGCTAATGATTAAAAACAGAGTGAAGCCTAATTGGTTGATGACAAATGACAAATGCAATTGCAAATATTGAAACAGAATCAAATCTAAACTATGACTAAGCAGAAACAAAGCTTGATAATGAATTTTAAGAAAATGACTCAAAACATAAACTCAACTTGTCCAATTCTTTCATCAAAGGTATTTTGAGAGAGAGCTTGAGAAGTGGTCAGCTAAGTATGCAAATTCTCCTAACTAAAAAATTAAACAACTAGCTTATAATGATGCAACATTTTATCCATGATTAGAGATTTGTTGAAGCATATTTGGAGGAAAACATTGATACCATCATAAGATCTTTACTCTAAGACTAGTTCCTAACTCTGTTCTGCAACTTAGTTAATCATCACTAAACCTCGCCCAAGAGTTATAGATTTCTTTTTAAAGTAGTCTTTTGAGGAAAGGCTTTGTTTATGAAGTAATAAAGAAGTTGCAAAAGTACCTCAGGCCTTGAAATGATACTATCTTTTGTTCATATGGTTATGAATCAATTATAGATTTGGAACAAGAAGAAGTTTGTAAATAATGAAGGTTGTTTTGTTAAGTCTAACAACTGAAGTAATCTAATATGCAGTGGATGACAACTAAATGTGGAGTGCAAATGCAATGAGTTAAGCTAAAACTGAACTTAAGATGTCACTAGTCTTAAACAGTGCTGAACTAACAAGTCATTATCAAACTCAAAACAAAATAACAGAGCGTGAGTTAAATGCAATTAGACTCCGGAGTATCCTAACTAATTTATCATGCATTAATCTATGGGATTATACATTCTGTTTGTCCATCATGATTGGTATTTTGGAAGAGTTTCTTAGAACAATCCTGACTGTACAATTCAGTGCAAATGCAAACATAAAGTCTGAAAGCAATTTAAAAACTAAGATATCACAGTTGTCTCCTACCCATCATTATGATATTTTGGAAGAGCGTTTTAAGAGCAAGGTCAACTATGTTACTTAGTGAAAACAAACAACTAAAACATTCATCATCACAGTCATGCTTTAGACATCATAAGGATTTTTTGGAAGAGTTTCTTCTTTTGGAAGAGTGTTTAGAACAAGTGTAACTGTGATAGTGAACAAAAGAAACTACAATTAAATCCTACAACACTATAGCCATTTCCCATTCATTATCATAATCTTTTGGAAGAGTTTCTTCTTTTGGAAGAGTTTTTAGAACAATTATAACTATAGTGGCTATGAAATTAACTATGAACTCAAACTTCAAAAAAAAACGTAAAGGCAACTAAGATACTTATCTAAATTACGCAAGTAAAACCGTGCAGGAGGCAGGGGCCCTCTACCACCAGACGGAATCTAACTCCAAATCAAATCAACGCTTTCAAAACAATACTGTATTCTTCATTAAAGGAGAAATAACTTGAACAGAGCAATCTGCATCTTCAGAAATGTAGCACAAGATCTAATCAAAATCTAGAGAAAAATCTAGCCTAGCTCTCGGTTTTCCAAGTGTTTTTATAAAAAATTTACATAACAAGACTTGCAAAAATTCAAGGATCATTTTCTTTCCTTATCGAAATCATACTAGGACTCTTAAAGTGGCAGCGTAAAAAGGAAAAGGACATCTGGACTAAGACAGTCCTATTAGAAATTTGCTTCCTTAAATGAGTTCCCACGTATCAAAACCATATCCAGAATTCGGTTTTTCCTTCATGGTGAACAACGAAAAATGTAGACATGACGTGGAATATATCCATATGTGGTTTTTCTTGAGAGGCCACCTGGAACATGCCCAAACGTGAAGACAGCTGCAGAATTTCCGGTTAGCTATGGAATGTCTGCATTCTGCAGCTAGTTCCGGTCAAAATGCATTATAATGACAATAATCACAAAACTTAGCAAGTCAGTCATGTTAATCATTCTAAAAGTAATTTTAACTAAATTCATTGATCAATTGGGTCTGGGATAACAATGGACAAAGGAAAATGAGGTAAAGTAAGATGAAAGAAAGCACAATATTGAGGCTCAACATACCCCCACTGCTGACTTCTTGCATGTCCTCATGCAACTTATTCCATAAACTCAGAGGCTTCTGCAAGAACATATAATCATATCCTTCTTCTTTTCCTGGAAGCTAAAGATCTTCTGGGTTTTCTGATGACAAGTTTGAACCTTAAGTTGGTAAGTGCCCTGATTAGCTTCTTGTTCCTCTTTTTCAACTTTTCATTAGCCTTTTCCACTTTGTCCATATGTAGAGATAAGGTTGAGTTCATATTGGTTTTGAGTTTGACTTGTTCCTTCAGAATATCATTCTCATTTTTTATGTCTCTATTAAGTATTTCCAGCTCATACTTATCCCTTCTTAACACATCTATTTCGAACAGTGGAGGACTAGGGGTTCTATCCCTACTCTCTGAAGCTTTCCTTTCCAAAGTTTCAACATAGTTATAAACTTCTTGTTGAGCAGGGTCGATTTCAGGGGTTCCTTCATTAAAATCCTCTTCAACATCTTCTTCAATAGATGTTTCCTCATTTTCTATATTTATCACCCCTGTTTGTTTGATCTGAGTTTTTCTTAGTTTCCCCTTTAGTCTATGGCTTCTTCTTGGCTGGGAAGATCCCTCTCCTTTTTCTGTGGCAGATTTCCTGATTACCTTCTCTTTCTTAAGTTGTCTCTTGATTTGAGTCAACTTCTCTAAGATGATTTCCTCACTACTTTCCTGGACTGTTTTGTCAATTTCAATTTTTGAAGCTCTCCATTTTCTGCTTCTCCTTGTAGGCTGTTGTTCAGGTGAGGGCTCTTTTGGCTCTTCAAAATGATTTCTTATCAAGAAATTATCCCAAGTATCATTTTTTTTGGCTAAATGGTGTTCAATTAAAATCTTAACCAAGCCATGATGATATAGAGTTGTCTCTAAAAATTGGACCCTTCTTTGAACACAGGAAGCCATCTTTTTCAAACTTTGAAGCAAAAAGTAGGGTAAGTTTAACTCTTCCTCTAGAAAATGCATTATCAGTCTAATGTGGTAAACATAAAATGTGCCATATCTACCTTCACATGTAATAATTTTTTGCAGAATAAGCAAGATATTTCTCCATTTATTTTTCAATGCAGAACTTGGGATTCCTTTCTTAAACACAGTGACATCCATACCTGGTGATTTTAGAATTTGCTTCCATGATTCATTATGGAATTCTCTGTTTTTGAACCATCTCTCTCCATTTCTAAGCAATCTCGTTGCTTCTGCAATGAAAACCTCAGTGACAGTGAATTTGACATCTCCCACTTCAACCTCAGCTCCTCTAAATGACCTTGCAAATGTTTTAGTGACTTTTTTGTGGAATCCATTAAATTTCTCAAGAAATTGTAGCCATCCTACCTGTTGCAACATTTCTTTACATTGAGGGTAGCCTTCCAGGTATTTTGTACCCACTGGTTCAGTTCTTACAATGAAACCCATAATTGCTTCTTCAATGTTCAGATTAATACTCTTTCTACCCACGGAAACAATAACTTCCACCTTCGAATTGATATACCTCTGGTTCTTAGTGACAATGGCTTCAAAATTCGGACTGATATGCCTCTGGTTGACAGTGACAATGGCTTCAAATTCCTCACTGATATATCTCTGTCTCTCGGTGATAATGGCTTCAAATTCCACACTGCTATACCTCTGTCTCTCAGTGAAAAATGGCTTCAAATTCCACACTGCTATACCTCTGCGTTTACAGTGATAATGTTCAATCTCTGCTCACGGTGATAGGGCTTTGATATTCAAACTGATATACCCTTTGCTCTGCTCACGGTGATAGGGATATCTCTGTTTTGCGGAATGAAGGGCCGGCTACAGAATGGAGTGATGGAAGTAGTTACGGAATGAGTTAATGGAGTGAGGTGGAGAAAACAAATTAATGAGTGAAAAGACTGCGGAGATTTTTACAACGGAAAAGAAAATCATCATTGAATGATTTGGTTGGGTGACGTGAGGAAATCAAACACTTCAGCCTTTTTAACCGCTTAAATGATGTCGGGTATAGAATTTGAAATGAGAGATTTTAATCCAAAGTTTGTGGAGGGTATATTGGACATGATCAATAAAAATAATCAAAACAACTTTTTCGAATGATTCATAACTAAAACTATGCTAAACTTTATGAAATGCCATTATAATCTAAACTTGTTACCTCTGCTTTTCATTTGCTTTTTGTGGTCTTTGTCTTATTTGTTCTACTTTGGAAGAGTCTTCATAATCCTTCTTGATTCTTCTTATTCATAGATATACTGGATCATCTTGTTGCAATTTAAATGTCTGCTGATTAGTGCCTTCAGGATTTGTAGCTGCGGAATGACTGTCTGGCTGCGGAAAGTCTGATCAGCTGCAGAATGTATGTTAAGCTGCAGAATGTACCTATAGAGTATTTTAATCATGGAATGGAATGGTTTGGGATATGAGTGAGATGTTATATGAATGAAGATGGATGATGAGTCATAATATGTATGAAGTGGATGATGAAATGGAATGAATTCAATTTATAAAATGGAGTGGAAGAATATAAGAACTGCCCTGCAATCCATGACATGTGTTACTCATTTGCAGCAAGACATCAAACTTTAAATTTTGACATGGAAATGAGGTGGATGAAGTACGGAATGAGATGAATGATATATGGAATGAAGTGAAGTATGTATGAATGAATGAAATGGAGTATGGATGGATAAGTGAATGGAATGAAATGAAATGAAATGGATCATAAGTAAAATGGATCTGAACTTATGATTTTGTAACAGCTGCTTGCAAAAACAAAATGGGAAAAGTTAGAGTGTCAGAAAAACTCTGATTTTCACCCTATCTTTTCTGTATAAACATGCCAATCAATGATTGGTTTTCATGTTTATACCTTTATTTTTATTTTTTTTATTTTTTTTTTTTTTTTATTTTTTTTTTTTTATTATTTTTTTTTTCAAAGAGAAATGCTTCAGAAAATTTAATCAAGTTGATGAAGAAGAGAGATTCTTCTTCATTAACTTCACATCACTGCTTTCTTGGAACTTCTTGACAAATTCTTCTCTTGAGAGTGTTTTGTGATATAGCTTCAATCTATGACCATTCACAAGAAAAGTGACCTCTTCTTCATCTATAGTTCTGATTTTTACTGCCCCATTATCAAAAATTTCAACAATTTCATATGGCCCAAGCCAATGTGTCTGAAATTTACCTTGAAAATCCTTGAAATTTGAATCAAACAAGAGAGCCCAGTCACCCTCTTTGAATTTATTCTCTTTGATGTACTTGTCATGCCATCTAGCCCTTTGTTGTTGGACTAGACTTGTTTTCTGAACTGCATCTTGTCTGATCTCATCCAATTCATTAATTTGCTCCAGTCTATGCTTTTGTGCCTCCGTCAAATCAAGTCCTAGCTGAACTGCCATTTTCAAAGTTTGAATCTGGAACTCTATGGGAAACAAAACTTTCTTTCCATAAACAAGCTCATAAGGAGTATGGCCTATTGTGTTTCTCCATGTAGTTCTATAGGCCCACAAGGCTTCAGGAAGCCTATCTACCCAATCTCTTCTATGTAAATGAACAGTCTTTGTTAGGATTCCTTCAATGACCTTATTAGTAAATTCCACTTGACCATTTGCTTGTGGATGATAAGGAGTAGATTTTCTATGCCTGATTTTGTACCTCTCCATCATTTGCTCCACTAGCCTTGATGTAAATTGAGCTCCTTGATCTGTAACAATTTCCCTTGGGACACCAAAACGAGTAAAAATATCCTCAAAAAGAAAAGTAACTACGGATGCTTCATTAGCAACAAGTAATGGCTTGGCTTCTACCCATTTAGTAACATAATCAGTGCAAACTAATATATATCTCTTTTGTCTTGATGGAGGACTAATAGGTCCTACAAAATCCAAAGCCCATTTTTCAAAAGGTTCAATATGTACTGAGGTTGTAATGGAATCTCACCTGAAGGAGAAGGTTTCCCTACCCTTTGGCAACTGTCACACCTTTTGACATACTCTTTAGCATCTTTAAACAAGGATGGCCAATAATATCCTAAATTAAGGATCTTATAGGCTGTCCTCTTATCAGCAAAGTGTCCACCACAAGGTTCATCATGACATGCTTTGAGAATCTCGGGCATCTCATCTTCACGAACACATCTCCTAATGATCAAATCTGGACCTGTCTTGTACAACTCATTAACAACCCATGAATATTTTGCACTGTCATAAATGATTTTTCTTTTATCCCTTGCATTCATTATTGAAGGAAATTTTCCTGAAACTAAATAATTAGCAATATCAGCAAACCATGGAGTTTGAGTAGAAATTGCAAAAAGATATTCATCGGGAAATTGATCTTCAACTGGAGTGTCATCTTTGATATTTTGGAGTCTAGATAGGAAATCAGCTACTGTGTTTTGTTTTCCAGGCCTATCTAGAATGGTAATGTTGAATTCTTGTAAGAGCAATAACCATCTTATGATTATACCATTAGTAATTGATTTGTTCATTAAGTATCTAATTGCAGAATGATCAGTGTGAACAAAAGTTTCATAGCCTGTTATATAATGTCTAAATTTGTTTATGGCATGAACAACAGCTAAAAACTCTTTTTCAGTTACAGTATAGTTTAACTCTGTAGGAGTCAAATTTTTACTGGTATAATAGATGGCATAAGGAATCAAATCATTTTGTCCCAATATTGCTCCTAGAGCTGTATCGGAAGCATCTGTCGAGATATGAAAAGGTAACTTCCAGTTAGGTCCCCTTAATATAGGTGCTTCAGAAATTTTGGTTTTCAGGGTTTCAAAAGCTAACTGGCAATCAGAAGTCCATTTGAATTCACAGTCTTTGGTAAGCAATTTGAAGAGTGGAGATGCTATCTTGGTGAAGTTTTCTATAAATCTCCGATAATATCCCGTAAATCCTAGAAAACTTCTAACATCTCTTTGACAACTTGGAATAGATAAGTTAGAGATGACTTCAACTTTTGACTCATCAACTCTAATCCCATCCCCTGAAATGTGATGCCCTAAAACAATACCTTCAGTAAACATCATAAAACATTTTTCATGACTAAGTGAAAGATTTGCTTCCTGACATCTCTTTAAAACTTGTTCCAAGTTTTCTAAAGCTTCTTCAAAAGTGTTTCCATAAACTGTGAAATCATCCATGTACACCTCTACACAATCATGTATTAGATCTGAAAAAATTCCTAATACTGCCCTTTGGAATGTTGCAGGTGCATTACATAATCCAAATGGCAATACTCGGTAAGCATAAGTACCCCAAGGACAGGTAAATGTGGTTTTATCTTGGTCTTCAAGTGCTACTTGGATTTGATTGTAACCACTAAACCCATCTAGGAATGAAAAGTACTTTTTGCCGGCTAATGTATCTAATACTTGATCTATGAAAGGTAAGGGAAAATGGTCTTTAAGAGTAGCTTTATTCAGTTCTCGGTAGTCAACACACACCCTCCATTTTCCATTTTTCTTTGGCACAATTACCAAAGGAGAAACCCACTGACTATCTGAAATTGGATAGATGAAATTAACATTTAACAATTTTTGCAATTCCTCTTTAACAATTTCCCTAAGATTTGGATTCATCCGTCTTTGAGGTTGTCTGATTGGTTTGCAATTTGCCTCTATATAGATGTGATGAGTACAAGTCTTGGGGCTTATCCCTTTCATGTCGGTGTATTCCCATGCATATGCAGAAGAATGTCTCTGTAATACTTTGACTAACTCTTCTTGTTGAGATTTTTCTAGGTTCTTGTTTATGTTCAAAGTTTTGCCTGGAAAAATCTCACTTGTAGAGCTGCCAAATTTGTCCATAGAATGAAGAGACATTTGCCTTGATGACAAAAAATCAATATTGGATCCCTCTTGAAATGATTCATGTTTGTGTTCTGGAGAGGATTCAAAGTTTTCTAGAGTATTCAGAATTTGATTATCTTCATTAATTTCTGAAATTGTGAAGAGAGGTTGTAAATCTTCTTCATCCTCTATCCATTGAGTGTCATCTAGATCTGTAATTGTCCTAGCTGGAGGATATAAAGTGAATTTCTTAGTTGAACTACCATCGGAGATATACATATCACCGGATCTACAACTAATAAAAGCATCAGCTGTAGCCAACCAAGGTCTTCCTAATATAACAGGATGGCCTCCTAGATTATTCTTAGGAGTTAGGATCATGAAATCCACAGGGTACTCCCAAGAATCTAGGGACACTGGAATGTCTTCTATTACCCCATATGGTTTGATCACAGATATGTCTACTAATTGTAATAGTGTGGGTGTAAAGAGAAGATTAGGAAGTTTCAGTTTATCCATGATTTGTCTACTCATGATATTGATTGTTGCTCCTAAATCAATGAGTGTGTTTTGGATTTCAATTCCATTGATGTGAATTTTGACAACTGGATTTCCTGGGTCAAGATACTTTGGAATAGAAATCTTGCCCATCATAATATCTGCTATTTGTCCTGCCAGTTGAATTTTCTTTGTTTCTCTTATTCTTTTTCTTGTTTTCTTCATGCTCAACTCCTTTATTGTTTTGGCTAAAATTTGAATTTCCTTGATGGCTTGTAATAATGGAATTTTAATGCAAACATTTCTCAGCTCATCTAGGAAATCATAATTAGGCACCATGATTTGTTTTTCTACACCTCTATCAATTTGTAATCTTTCTGGAAAGGGAGGTATAGAAGTAGATGTGGATGGTTTCTCTAATACAGGAGCTGAATTTATTGGATCTTTTTGCTTTAATTTTTCATTGTTTGGGTCTTGAAAGGATGTGTCTTCCTCAAGACTTTTATTCACCCGTAGAGAGTCTTCCTCAGAGTTATCTTGTTCTTGTATAATCACAGAAGGTTTCCTCTTTTCAAGTATTCTTCCAGACCTAAGTTGAACATCACTAAGGTCTAGAGGAGAAATTAAATAAGTTGGAAAATGTCGGCCTTCTATCATGTATGTGTTCTGAGGATTTTTATTATTGGGGTTTGATATGGGTTGAGCAGGCAATTGATTTGATTTTTGAGGAAATGGTAATGGAAGTGGTTGATTTTGATGTGGTAGGTTCTGATGATGTTGTTGAGGATTTTGTTGAAGATTTTGAGGAAAATTTTGTTGAGGATTTTGAGGATAAAAATGTGAGTGTGGTGGATAGGATGGTGGATACTGATAGTATGGAGAGTGTCTTCCATAGGGAATTTGTGTTCCTTGTGCCCAAGATTGAGATTGATTTTGAAATTGAGGCCAAGGTTGTTGCCAAGAATTCCAAGGTGGAGGTTGATTATACATTTGATCATGGAATCCTTGTGTTTGAGGTCCTTGCCAAGGCCTTCTAGATACAAAATTGAGAGACTCTGTGGAATCTGTAGGAGTTTCCTCCTGAAAAACAGCTTTGAGACCCAGAAGAGAAGGACAATTCTTGGTCTCATGTTTTTCAGAACAAATGACACGAGTTTCTACAACTTTTACATCCAAAGGACACTCTCTCAAGGCATGTTTCTTTCTACATTTGGGACAAAAGATTGCCAAGGCATCAGATTCAGCCTTTTGCTTGTTTTGTATCTTAAGGGTGTCTATTTGTTCACTAAGACTCCCTAAGATGTCATATTTAAAATCATCAAGCATGTGTCCTATTTCTGATCTACTTACTGTCCCAGAAGCAGACGTACTTGCCCTTGCAAGAGCAGGATCTCTTGGACCTTTTATAGTTTTAGACTTCCCTCTTGAAAGGTTGATACATAACTCAGATATTTCAGGTAATGTGAGCTTTGATATATCCCATTTTCCCATCATGTTAAGGATATCCAACCATTCATCCCTAATTGTTTTCAACAAAAGAGCTTTTAAGGTGTCTTGATCTAGGTTTTCCATTTTTGCTCTTTTGATGTTGTAATTAAATCTCTCCAACAAATCTTCCAAATTTTCATCTTCTTTTTGTAACATCTTAAACACTTCTTCCTTATGATTAACTGGTATACAATAATCCAAATACCTCTCTAGAAATTCTTATTTCATGTCTTCCCATGTTCTAATAGAACTGCTGATCAGACTCATAAACCACTTCAATGCTGCTCCTTTCAAGGTTGAAGGGAATAATTTCAGTTTTTGAGCATCTTGTAAGTAATCATAAGTTCTACACAGAACTTCAAATTCAAATAAGAAGGTTTCAGGATCTTCAGTTTTAATTCCATAGAAGTTTGGAAGGACAGAGGGTGAAATTGTTTTCATGGTTGTATTGGTTTCTTCATCAATTATAGGGAACCCAAAAGAGCTTCCTATTTCTCTTCTACCTCTTCCTCCATCTGCACCTCTACCTCCTTCTCCTCTACCTCCTTCTCCTCTACCTCTACCTCTACCTCCAAATAGTGTGTGTTCTCCATTAAAGACTCCTCCTCCTCCTTCTTCTGCCATGGTTGACTCTCCTGTGGAAGTGGAAAGGTTTGTGTCCCTAACAGGAGTTTTTAAATCTTCTTCTATGGCAGGTTCAGGGGATGAAGTGGAAGGTTTCTCTAATGGAATAGCTGACCTTAGATCTTCTAGAAGTCCAGGATCAGTAAAGGATGGAATGTGGGTCTAAGTTGAAGGTGTACTAGCTCTGGATCTAGATGAAACAAGTGGTGTTCTAGAAATCAAACTTCTACTTCTGCTGCTTATAAATCTTCCCCTTGAATCTCTCTCCCTATGCATATAATTGTTTTTGGATGCTAAGAAACAAAGGTTACCTAGTTTTCACTTCCCCGGCAACGACGCCAAAATGTTTGGTCTCAACCTAGTCTCCTAAATTGAGTTCATTTAATTGTCAACCAGGGTTGGTAAACTGCTGAAGTGAAGTGCACCGTATGTGCCTAGGTGTTTGTCTCTTAATGCGTTGTGTTTAGTGTTTTATGATTTTTTTGGTCTTTTGTGATGATTTATGATGTTTTTGGTCTTTTGGTAGTTTTATGTTCGCAAGGAAGATGACTAGAAAGCTAGTGGAAAGAAGCTAATGATTAAAAACAAAGTGAAGCCTAATTGGTTGATGACAAATGACAAATGCAATTGCAAATATTGAAACAGAATCAAATCTAAACTATGACTAAGCAGAAACAAAGCTTGATAATGACTTTTAAGCAAATGACTCAAAACATAAACTCAACTTGTCCAATTCTTTCATCAAAGGTATTTTGAGAGAGAGCTTGAGAAGTGGTCAGCTAAGTATGAAAATTCTCCTAACTAAACAATTAAACAACTAGCTTATAATGATGCAACATTTTATTCATGATTAGAGATTTGTTGAAACATATTTGGAGGAAAAAATTGATACCATCATAAGATCTTTACTCTAAGACTAGTTCCTAACTCTGTTCTGCAACTTAGTTAATCATCACTAAACCTCGCCCAAGAGTTATTGATTTCTTTTTAAAGTAGTCTTTTGAGGAAAGGCTCTGTTTATGAAGTAGTAAAGAAGTTGCAAAAGTACCTCAGGCCTTGAAATGATACTATCTTCTGTTCATATGGTTATGAATCAATTATAGATTTGGAACAAGAAGAAGTTTGTAAATAACAAAGGCTGTTTTGTTAAGTCTAACAACTGAAGTAATCTAATATGCAGTGGATGACAACTAAATGTGGAGTGGAAATGCAATGAGTTAAGCTAAAACTGAACTTAAGATGTCACTAGTCTAAAACAGTGTTGAACTAACAAGTCATTATCAAACTCAAAACAAAATAACAGAGCATGAGTTAAATGCAATTAGACTCCGGAGTATCCTAACTAAGTTATCATGCATTAATCTATGGGATTATACAGTCTGTTTGTCCATCATGATTGGTATTTTGGAAGAGCTTCTTAGAACAATCATGGCTGTACAATTCAGTGCAAATGCAAACATAAAGACTGAAAGCAATTTAAAAACTAAGATATCACAACTGTCTCCTACCCATCATTATGATATTTTGGAAGAGCGTTTTAAGAGCAAGGTCAGCTATGTTACTTAGTGAAAACAAACAACTAAAACATTCATCATCACAGTCATGCCTTAGACATCATAAGGATTTTTTGGAAGAGTTTCTTCTTTTGGAAGAGTGTTTAGAACAAGTGTAACTGTGATAGTGAACAAAAGAAACTACAATTAAATCCTACAACACTATAGCCATTTCCCATTCATTATCATAATCTTTGGGAAGAGTTTCTTCTTTTGGAAGAGTTTTTAGAACGAGTATAACTATAGTGGCTATGAAATTAACTATGAACTAAAACTTCAAAAACGTAAAGGCAACTAAGATACTTATCTAAATTACGCAAGTAAAACCGTGCAGGAGGCAGGGGCCCTCTACCACCAGACGGAATCTAACTCCAAATCAAATCAACGCTTTCAAAAAAATACTGTCTTCTTCATTAAAGGAGAAATAACTTGAACAGAGCAATCTGCGTCTTCAGAAATGTAGCACAGAATCTAAGCAAAATCTAGAGCAAAATCTAGCCTAGCTCTCAGTTTTCCAAGTGTTTTTATAACAAATTTACATAACAAGACTTGCAACAATTCAAGGATCATTGTCTTTCCTTATCGAAATCATACTAGGACTCTTAAAGTGGCAGCGTAAAAAGGAAAAGGACATCTGGACTAAGACAGTCCTATTAGAAATATGCTTCCTTAAATGAGTTCCCACGTATCAAAACCATATCCAGAATTCGGTTTTTCCTTCATGGTGAACAACGAACAATGTAGACATGACGTGGAATATACCCATATGTGGTTTTTCTTGAGAGGCCACCTGGAACATGCCCAAACATAAAGACAGCTGCAGAATTTCTGGTTAGCTATGGAATGTCTGCATTTTGCAGCTAGTTCCGGTCAAAATGCATTATAATGACAATAATCACAAAACTTAGCAAGTCAGTCATGTTAATCATTCTAAAAGTAATTTTAACTAAATTCATTGATCAATTGGGTCTGGGATAACAATGGACAAAGGAAAATGAGGTAAAGTAAGATGAAAGAAAGCACAATCTTGAGGCTCGACGGATATCTTCTTCAACACACCTCAAAATAGTATGGTTATTCAATACAAAAGGAACATGTAAATTTTTACCAAATATTATGTGAGGATTTTCCTCCTTTATCATAATTAAAAGCAACTTGATTAAAGGCAAATTTATACCTTACACATTCACACCATTTCCTTCTTGAGAGATGATTACCTCTCTTAGGAATACCAACAATGACAGTAGCTTTCAGAGCTTTCAACAATCTCTTGTTTTCCATTTCCATTAGTTGTGATTATGAGCATCTTCTTGCAAAGTGGAAATTCGTAAATCATTTGCATTCCTGATGAACAAAAACTTCACAATCTTGAGGTAATGAACATGTAATGAAAGTCTTTCTCGGAACACCTTCATGTGCCTCCTTGTCTTTGGAGCATTCTCCACATTTTTTTTGTCCACAACCACTACTTTCATGGCTAAAAGAAATCTCTTGAATGGTGGGTGTAAACCTATTGTATTCCCCACGAATACAATCTTGAGGTAGTGAATATGTAATGGAAGCCTTTCTTGAAACATTTCCAAAAGTCTCCATATTTTTTGAGTGCTCTACACAATCTTGTTCACCAAAACCTAGACCCATGTGCCTAGACCTTCCCTCAACAACAATAGGGTTTATAATTCCTTATGCATGTTTGCCTAACCCTTTACCTTCATAGCCCATTTTTTTTAACAATTTGGACCCTATTCCTCTAGTGTCTTTCAAAAAAACCAAAACATTCATCTTGAGAGGAGATTTAAGATAAACTTGATTTTCATACCTCATTTTCACGCACATACCTGGTTAGGGTTTCCTTGGCATAATCGAGTTGAATCTCCATCTCATGCATCTTTTCAAGAAGCTTGTGCTTCTCCTCATTCATGGCCATCAACTTCTCCTGAAGCCTACTGCTCTCATTCATATCTTCAACCATCTCTTTTACCATATGTCTCACGATGAAGAGTTGTTGTGAGATTCTGCAACAAATCTTCATCAAAGAGTCTTGCAAAGCAAGATTGATTAGAAACAGTGCTATATGAAGTTGCCATCTTCACATTTGTAATGCATAAAAAAAAACTTCTTTGCTGTGATTTGAGACCTGGGTCCTCAATCTTAAGCTTCTCCTCTCTTCAGCTTACACACATAAACTTGCACATAGTTAAATTCTTCTTGCATAAATAAAAAACCAATAGCTACTTTTCTAGCTAACCTTGGCAAACCCTAAGATAAACTTGGGCTAAAATGAGCTAAACCTGGCTCCGATACCAACTTGATATGGATGTGTACAAACTAGTTTTGTTGTGCTAGCTTCCTCATTAGTATAAAATAAAAGTGTGCTTAAGGATTGTTTCAAATAGAAACTTTATTAGAGGGTTTATGTGTCAAATTTGTGTGCCTTTTATGAGCAACTCATGAAGAAAAATAGCTTTAAAAACACATAAACAACAAAATAAATTGCAGGAAATAATCACCACACAACACACATTACACATCAGTGATGAAGGAGTTCACCCCTCCTGTGCTATGTCTCCTTGGACCAGCTTCAATGGCTTCGCCCCTTTGATTATTTTATCAAATGTTTGAGTACATTCATTTCCTGAGCTATGATGGCTCTCAAACATGCTCCAATGGCTCTGGGACACCCCCAATACCCCTGTTTTGGTTCTGAATGAGTCAAATTCTGACTCTGTGGGAAAAAGTGATGCCTCTTTCAAAATTTTCCACTAAATGCTTCGCTAAACTAGCTAACTGCAGTTAAAACTAGTAGTTCTGGCATTTTCAGAGGTCTGCCAATTAATTGTTAAGTGGAGTTAGCGTGTTAATTAAATGTGCTTAATGCTAATACAACGCTTAAGTAAATCCGAATTTAATTTTGGATTAAGCACATTTAAACATGGCTTAAGGGTTAATTAACATGGGTTTAAAACTTAAACTCCACTTTATGGTCTGGGCTCCCTCAAGTGGTCCTGGGTGGTGGTCCCATGGACGGGGGCTAGCTCCTCTTTTCCCCCTCCGTAAACATTGGCAAACTTCAAATATTTGTTGATTGCATTATATGTTAAGTCTTATGTGGTAGCATAGTTGGTATGGCTCTTGCGTGTTGTCGGCGAGGTCACAAAGTTGAAACCGTTCTCCCATATGAAATTTTATTCCACCAAACAATTTCATTTTGACCTTTGGGAGGGGCATGTGGTGGCCCCTGGCTACGCCATGTGTCCTCATCCCATTGGTTCGTTCAAAAACCCACCAAAATTTGCCATGTAGTCGAGAAATTTGGACCAAACACAAGTTGACAAGTGTCATCACACCACTGGCCGAAGAAAAACTTATTTTGACCAAAAATTGACCCCTTTGACCTTGTTTGACTTTTTTTTGAGAATTCCCCTGTTTGGAAAAGTGGACATCAGGCTCTAAATTTCTCATACAGAGTCGATTTTTGATGAAACAAAGTGCATCGGATTTAGGGCGACGAGCACTTCGCGGTCATTTTGGTTTCGAGTGATTCTGAGCACTTTCATTTTTTAGCAAATACTTGCCCGCAATTCAGTTTCTGATCACTCCTTCCCACTGAAAGGCTTTTGGACCCACAAAAACTGGTTATATTATGATATTTTAATCTTCTTAACCTTTCCAAGCTCTATCTACTTGATTCTACTTGGACAAATATTCATGACAACCCCTTTTGTTCCTTGACATGCCTATTCTTGAAAATGGCTTGGTACTTCAACCAATGTCCTCCTTTCGTTGTTGACCCTTGTTGGATGCTTGTTGACTAATGAAAAAAATATCGTTGTAACAAAGTGATCTCTCTGTGCTTGGAAAGCTTGACTGATGGCATTCCCACTGAGAATATTGTTCCTCCTTTGCATAAACATGCATTTGACGCAAGCTTCTCATTGGAAACTCTTTTCCAATTTAAGCCCATCTGAGTGAACTACAACAATGAATTCAAATATCAATAATCACTAGAAATGAAATGACCATTCTTTTACCGCCACGGTACCAAATTCCACATCTAGAAGAATGTCTCCACCATCTCTTTCGCTTCTTGGTGTCATGCATCATATGGTCTACAGAAGAGCTATTGTTTTTGCTGCAATCTTTTGCCATCTTGTCCCTCTTTTCGCTTCTTGATTCCATCATCCTACGATATTGACATGATGATCATGCCATGATTTGATAATGTAGGCTAATCATGAACCTCTCGCTCAAGAGTGTACCTTCCAAAATCCTGAGACATCTTGTCACAAGCAAAACCATTAGAATGAAAAACACATCATGTAATAAACATAACTTGAAGACCTCTTCCTTTTTCTCCTTCAAAGCAACAAATGTCACATCTTGTGAACATCACCATGCATTCTTACATCTTGGTGTAAAAACCCATCGACCAAACACAAGTCGACAAAACATGCATATTCAAACCATTGAATCTTAAGTCAAACAAAAGCATGTACAACACTTGACGATTCTTTTCCCAAAACAACAATAATTTCACATCTCATCAAACAATTCGTCAACATCTCCCTTTCAGCCTTGGAGACTAAATCAACTATTCCAAGTCGATAAGACATACATGTAACAATTAATCGACCAACGCAAGTTGATCACTCATGCATGTGAAAATGATCAACACTCTCAAGTTGACAACATACATGTTAACAAAGAAATCAACCAACACAAGTCAATCACTCATGCATGTTCAAGCACAATGAAACTATAAAAAATTCCACTGTTCACACACACAAACTCTCATGCATGTATACAATTCTCAACTCTCTCGCAAGTACAATAAAAAGTACATGAATCCCATTGGTATGTACGAGTACTTAAAGAGCCGAAATGATCAAATTTTCTGTAACAAAGTGAGTCAACATACTCCACTTTAAAACACCTTCCTGGCGTAAGCATGCAACTTGCATTCTACAGAAAAAGAAACACATTCACATGAAAATTGCAACTACAAATTGCCATCTTTGCTGCATCTAAGTGAGTCAGCATAACTCTACTTTTCCAACGTCTTGCTTCGTGCAATATGAAACATACTTTATTGGAGGTCTCTGTAATAAGCAAGATTGGCAAAAGTCTGATCACAGAGTTAACATCATTTCAACCAACTTTGGGATTCTAGGATCTAGCCCTCCTGAATCTGGAGAGGGATCTCTCCAATATGTACAAAGATGGATTTGTCTTTGAAAAGCTTAAGGTAATGATATTAGGCTAGTTATGATGATCAAGGATTTGTTTTGTTTTTGGATGGTTGAACATGATTACTGCCTGAGGCGGAAAGATCTATATGCAAATAGGTTCAAAAGTGAGAAGTTGCAAGCAACAAGAGTAAGCTTTAGCTAAGATGAAAGATGATGGCAGGTTTTCAGTCCATTGGGCTATGGAGTCATAAGAGGATTTAATTGAAGCAAATCAGGTTCAAGAGTGGTCTATGGGGCAAGTCATCTATGCCTAAGGATCTCTTTAAGGTTTGATTTATGGAATGGAGTGATACAATAAGAAGGGGAAAATAAACAGATGCAGAACAAAGAGCAGCCTAGGATCTGGTAAGTACTTTGAAACTATCTAGCCTTTGACCAGGCACTTAAGAAAGACATGAAAGCAAACTAGGATCTGGTAAGTACTTTGAAACTAGCCAGCCTTTGACACACTTCCAATAGAAAACATGTAAATAACAAAGGGAAACTTGAAGGCAACCTTTGGAGTAGAAACTAGCGGGCCGGGCTCACCACAAATCCTCTCCTAGCTCTTCTTTACTTGGTTACTTTCAAGAAAATCACAGAGATGACATAGGATGGCCTAAGATCTGATAAGTACTTTGAAACTAGTCATCTTTTAACACATCCTAAGAGAAACAATCAAATAGTTGAGAAAATAAGAAAGGGACTCAGGGCTAACCTTAATTTCCTCAGTTCATCTTCACACAACATATATTGAAAGTAACATTTAAACATAACATTCAGTCAAGGAAATAAGATGAGGGAATGCCAACATGCCTATGCCTAAACTGAATTAATCATTTCCAAATAACACAGATAGAAGAAAACATCTAAATAAATATTTCTCAGCCAGAGAAGGTTACTGGTATACAATAGGTCCTAACTCTGTTTAAACTGTTCTTTACAGCAGAAAATGAAACAAAATGGAAACAGAAATAAAACATAAGTTACAGTAAGAACAACATCACCGTCAACATAGACCAGGATCCCATAAATCAACTTGTATTGATGCTCCAAACCGATTACAATCTTCAAATCCAGTGTGTCAATTCATCTTTCTTTCAAAACCTAACTTATCTATTACAAGCAGAGCTCCAAGAGCTAGTGAAATCCTATCTACAATCAAGAGTCTTCAGCTCAGTTACAATTACAATGCTTCAGCAATTACATTAACAACCAACCCCTCACTCATCTTCTACTGAAGTATTTATAGAAAGATGAGGAGGTGAGATCTGAATAAAGATCTCAAATACAATAAATGCAGATTTAATGTCTTTCTTGGCCCTCGGAGGCTCAACGAAGAAACCATACAGGTGTTTCACTGCATTAATTGATTTACACTCATGATTCAAGCTCGGTGGGAGCTTTTGTTGACATTTGCAGTTTTGTGTGATGATAGGGTTACTCTGTCGTCCTTCTGTCATTAAATCTCTTGGAGAAATAACCCTTCGGCTGCTTTGAGGTAAAATATCTGACTTTGATCAATAAATTTAGTTCTTAATTGAATGCTTTGAGGCACAGGTGGCGCTTTAGTTGCTTGGAGGGATGAATCTGTCTCTTTTGGTGACGGTGGAGAGTTTCCTAATGAAACACTTTAGGTTTTCCTTCAAATTATGTTTTTAGATCGGGGATTAGGCATTTGATAACTGTATTAGCCTTAATCCCCACAAATCTGTCTACTAATCTGTTGTTCTGGTTCATTCTCGGTCTTCATCATCTGATACTCTTTCTCTGCATTGATCTTCATGGTTTTTCTGTTGTGTAGGGCTACGCAGGGTATGTAAGGCATCAATACCTATGAAAACATCAACGAGACGTGAAAAACTGACTCTGCGAGCGATTTCCTCGGAGGAATCGAATAAGGGAGGGTCGTCACCCTTCTTCTCTGAATCTTCCTTAAAAAACACGAACAAATAGTTTAAACCCTGCAAAATGCAAAAACACGTTAAAAATCCAGTTTTGTAGGTCAATCTGCTTTGGGGACTGTGTGGAGGAGCGTGGGCTATTGGATGGCATCATCCAACGGCCAGGATCAAATCTGGGCGATCGATGGTGGAGGACAAATCTGAGCCATCGATCACGCGGTGATCGACGGTCGAGATCGGGCAATGCAGAGTCAGCGAGAAAATATTGACTGGGCGATGGAAACGGTAAACTGAATAGGAGTCGTCAATCTGCAGAGATCGACGGCGGAGATTGAAACTCGGCCGCGCGATGACTGTGTTAACATGCGCACATGTTGGTTAAAGGTCGAGCAGGTCAGAAGATTAACAGCCGTCGGATGGGAGGGCCCAGATTGGATGGTGGAAGTGGATTCCGCTACGTGGTTATGGTACGAATATTAACGCGCGAAATGATTTGGTGGTGCGGCGGTTTTGGAACAGTGTCGGGGACACGTGTCGGCCAGCGTATGGAATCGCTGGCCGATGGGAAAAAACCACCAACCGGTGGAGGGTGGTGCGGAATGAAACCGGCAGTTTTTTGGAATCAGCGCGGGAAAAGGGGGGTCCACCAGGCAAGCTGCGTTCCGCTCCGTCGGATCTGTGGAGCAGATCGACGGCCCAGGTTGAATCACGCAGTAAACCACGTGAATTTAATATTTCACGTTAAAACTTTATAAAATGGGTTTTTTTTTTTTTTTTTCAAAGGAAAATGGACGGAGAAAGGTTGTATTTTCAGTTTAGCGCCTAAGGATTGAGCAGTTGGTCTCGGCGCTCGGGTATATGGGGGAAAAAGCCAAGGGCTTAGCCCGAGGGGGCTAAAAGCCTTAAAATCATATAAAATATGCATTTTATAGGATTTTCAATGTTTTCAAAGGGAAATCAAGGTTCGGACAAGGTCAAAAAGTGAGTTTTTAACCTTAGGGAATGGGTTTTATGAAGGGATAAAGGGAAAACATATGTTTTTGTGGGGTTTTTATGGAAAAAAGGAAAATGAAGAATGATGTAAGTTGGAAGAAAGGGAGGGGAAAAAAGGGGAATGCAGCAGTATTCGACTTGGATTTTTGTACGATATCAGAGGTTTGAAGAAGGAAACAGCTGTGAAGATTAACTAGAAACATGAGTTTCATCAAAAAGACTTCAAGCACCAACAATTTCAGGACCGAATTTGTTTCTTGAAGGCGGCAAAGAATATTTAGCCACCAGCTGATATGAAATAAAAACATGGGCGGCTAACAGTGGCTCCACTTGGGGATGGTGCCTTCTTGAAGGCATCAAGAATTCAGACTTGATTTCTCTGGGATGCTGACGGGTGCCTGATCCATTATTCGCTCTGGGATGCTGACCATATGCCTCATCCTTTGAATTTCTCTTACTTTTCTCTGAAAAATAATATCAGTCATGAAAAAAACATGAACTTCATCAATACAACTTCTACCTACCCAATCATACTGATCTAACATTTTTTCTTCATCAGAGTGCACTTGGACTGGCAAACTCTTTTCACAACATTTTATTCTTTTGAAAGTATAAAAACTAATCTAATTCTACTCCTTATTTCTCCATGAACACAGATTAAACAGTTGAGCTCAGATTCTTCTCTACCTAATCTACTGTCTGTTGGGATTAAACTGTCCAACAGATTTTCATTCTCTAAATTCTAAAGCATAAATTTAAAAACAGTCAAGTCAAGATTAAGTTGTTTGACTTGCTGTGATCTATGACATAAAAACAAGCTGCACATAGATTATTATTTGCAGAAAAATAAAAACAAAATGGAAGGCTTAAGATTTGAAAATCTTGAAGCACTGCCTTCTCTTTTTACAGCTCTTGTTTTTGCTTTTTCTATGAGCTCTTCTGGTTCAGATTTTGAGCTGATTAGAACCAAATTTACATTTGTTTGACTCAGAAAATAAAACAGTTTTGAGTCATCATCTATTTGGAAACTTTGGTTCATATTTTGAGTTTATTTGAACCTTTAATTTCTATCCTAATTTATCTACTAATAAGCCAAGATTGAACAGTTTGGAAAATCACATTTTCTACCCTATCAGCAATAAATTGAAAACTAGTTAGTCAAGTTTAGGCTGTTTGACTAGCTAGAAGTGTGTTTTAGGAGTGGCATTTGAGCTTGCACACTTTCAACATTTGTTTCTCTTTTGGCATGGGGCTTTGCCTTTCTTGTTTTCATTTCTGCCCTCTTTTCTTCCTTTTCTCTTTTTTTGTATTTTTGATTTTTTGATAACTTTGAATGCAATGGTGGATGAGATAATTATAATGAAAAAAAAAACAAAAAGGATTCAAAGCAACAATGGATCAAGAGAGGTAATGCTTAAGCATCCTGCCATTGACAGGACCCCCAAACAATTGTGCTCCATCCAACTCTTGTAAGTAAAAAGCATTATTACCAGCAGTTGAATGAATAGAGTAAGGGCCAAGCCATAGGTGATCAAATTTTCCATGCTTGCCCTTTTCTTCCCTTCTTGAGTCCCACTTTAAAACTTTGTCCCTAATCTTGAAATTGCTGGCCTTTGTTCTTCTATCAAAAAGCTTCTTAATGCTGTCTTGCTTCTGCAATGCTTTGTTATACACTTCCTCCCTGGTCTGCTGAAGATGAATGGTCTGATTTATTCTTCTGGTCATGTCATTTTCTTCAGTCTGCAACTCTTGAATTAACTTCATAACTGGTACACCAAGGCTGTTAGGAAAAATTGCATCTGTACCATACACAAGTTGGAAGGGTGACATACCAATAGATTTCTTCAAAGTTAATCTGTCAGCCCAAAGTGCATGGATCAGCTTTGTGTGCCAAGACTTTTTATTGTCCTCCAACAGTTTCTTGATTATGTTCACTAAGCTTTTATTGGAAGATTCTGCAAGTCCATTACCTTGAGGGTAATAGGCTGTGGAATGCCCTAGTGTTATTTGGTATTTATGACAGAATTCAACCATTTTCTTTGATCCAAATGCTGCTGCATTATCTGTGATGATCTTGGTAGGACAGCCAAATCTGGAAAGGATATTGGTTTCTATGAACTTTATAATAACTGAATCATTGGCTTGCCTACAAGGAATGGCTTCTATCCACTTAGTGAAATAGTCTATGGCAGTAAGGATCCATCTATGCTGGGCAGAAGATGAGGGATGGATTTCACCTATGAAGTCAAGTCCCCACTGTTGAAATGGGGCTTCAACAGTGATTGGATGCAGAGGAAGGGGTAACAATTTTCTTTTGCCTTCGAATAGTTGGCATTTATGGCAAGTAGTGGTCATCTTGTGTACATCAGGAAAAAGAGTAGGCCAATAGAAACCAGCCCTCAAAATTTTGTTGGCTGTTGACTTCCAGTACAAATGGCCTCCACACTCTCCTTCATGGAATTCTTGCTTAATCTTTTCTGCATCAAACTCAGGCAAACATTTAAGCAATATACCACTAGCATTTTTCCAATAAAGACATTTATCAATAATGCAATAGCTTACAGCTTTTAACTTTAGGAATCTTGCCTTAGTTTTTGATAAACCAGGAGGTGCATTTAAATTAAGAAAAACATAGACAATATCAGCATACCAAGGAGAATTCATAAAATGATCTTCAGCTATGGGAGTTGAGAATTCTTCTTGGTTATCCAAAGCATTAATCATGTTAATATCAAGAACTTCACAATTTGATTCAACCATTAATCTAGCTAGACCTTGGCCTTTGATGAGCTTAGTGGGTTTTATCTCTAAATCATATTCAAGAATAACAACAATCCACTTACCTCTCTTACCATCTGGGTCCTGTGTTAGAATGTCTTTAACAACTGAATTTGGGACAAAGGCAATGATGTGTGAGTGAAGGATGTATACTCTGAAGTCCTTCAAAGCTTTTACCAAGGCAAAATCTTGTTTCTCCATAATGTTATACTTCAAAGGGGCATCCCTCAATGCTGTACTAGATAATGCAATAGGTTGCTCTTGTCCTTGTGGATTTTTCTGTAAAAGGACAACAGCTATGGTATGTTCTGATGCAATTGAGAAGATATAAAACTGTTTTGAAAAATCAGGACTTATGAGAACCGGTGTTTTGGTTAACACTTGTTTTACCAGTTCAAATGATGTCTTTGCTTCCAAGGTCCATTTCACCCCTTGCTCCTTCTTCAACATGTTTGTGATATTCCTAAGGAACTCAGCTAGGTTAAGGATGAACCTTCTCAAAAATTTTATCTTTCCAATGAAAGACTGCAACTCTTTTATGTTTCGAGGATGAGAGATTTCCAATATGGCCTCAATCCTCTTTGGATCTATCTTAATACCCTCTTCTAAAATAATGTGCCCAAAAAGTTTACCTTCTTGGAGACCAAATAGTGTCTTCTTAGGGTTTAAAGATATTCCAAACTTTCTGCATTTCTCGAAAACTTTTCTTAAATGTTCTAAGTGTTCTTCATCTGTTTTGGAAAACACAGTGACATCGTCTAGATAGATAATGATGAAGAAACCCAATTCTTCCGAGAATGCTATGTCCATGGCTCTTTGAAATGTTTCCCCAGCATTCATTAGACCAAAAGGCATTTTCATATACATGAAAGTGCTCCATGGTGTAGTAAAAGTTGTCTTTAATTGATCAGCAGGGTGAACTAAGATCTGATTATACCCTGAATAGCCATCAAGCAAAGAAATTCTTTTAGACCCCACCACCCTTTGTAAAATATGATCCATTTTTGGTAAAGGGTAGTTGTCTTTCAATGAAGCTTTGTTTAAATCCCTGAAATCTATACAAAGCCTGATTTCTCCAGTCTTTTTCCTAACAGACACCAGATTAGATACCCATTCAGAATATCTAATAGGGACAATAATACCAGCATCAAACATCTTCATGATTTCCTTCTTAACCAAAGGCAGCTGCACAGGGTTTATTCTGAGCAGTTTTTGTTTGAATGGTTTTTGGTTTTCTTTAAGAGGGATTTTGTGTTGTATTATTTCGGTGTCATAGGACTTAAGATCTTCGTAACTCCATGCAAAAACATCAGAAAATTCTTTGAACAGCTCTATGTATTTGAGTTTAATGTGAGCTGGCAAAGTTTTGGACAGTTTGATCATTTTTGGTTTTTCCTCACTGCCTATGTTGCATTCCTCCACTTCAGTTTCTACAGGTTCCAGTTTAGGTTTATTGGCCACATCATTAAAATCAAACAATTCTTCTAGAGGGGCCAAACCCTTGGGCAAACTATCATCCTTAGAATGCAGAGTTTCCAACTCCTCTGTTTTAGATTCTGCACTCAATTCTGTTTGGTTTCTAAGTTTGCTAGTCTACAGGTTAATATCTACAAGCTCAGGAGAAGGTTCTTCTTCACCAAGAAAATTTTCTTCACTGCAGTCTGTATCATAGTCTGAATCTGAGCTATGGAGTTCAAACTCATTTCTAAATTGCAAGAAGTCTTCTATTTGTTTATCTCCATCAAACACCTGCCAATATTTATTGTTATCCGGGACAACTGGCCTGAATTTTATCTGAGATGTGTCATCATATAGCATTGGGCAGGTTCTAGCTGCATAGGCCAAATTGTGGGCCATAAGATTTCTTTTCCTCAGGACAAAACTTAAGTTGGATTCCTCAAATGTTTTCAAAAGGTCCATGACATCATTCCGATAGGCTCTAAGTCTGGGATGATTTGCATTATAATCCCCATTGACTTGCCTAATAATTAACTTAGAATCCCCCTATACGTTAATTCTTTTGGCTCCTAATTTCTTTAAGAGATGCAAGCCTAAGAGAAGGGATTCGTATTCTGCTATGTTGTTGGAACACTGAAAGTTTAATTTACATGAAATACATTCTGTATGATTGTTTTCAGTGTTAGTAATCCAAACACCTGCACCAACGTTTGTTCTAGTGCATGACCCATCAAAATACATAGTCTAGAGAGGATCATTTTTAGTTTTATCAGTTTGGTGAATGTCCTCTGTATGATTTGATTCCTCAAGTTTTTCATCGGGTTGAGGATTGCTCTCTTGACTGTCAAGGTTTAACAACAATGGATTGATGATTTGTAGTTCAAGACCTGTGCTTGGTTTGCTAAGGTTTTCGAATACAGCAAACTGTTTTGACCCTTCAGTGCTGTGTTCCTCTTCCTCCGTTTCAGCCATTGATCCTTTTAGAGTGATTTTTTCAGGGAGTGTTTCATCGTTAAACATGATAAAAGAATCAAGGCCTGTACTTACATAATACAAAGGAGAGTTTTGAGGTCTGTCTTGACTTGTAACCGTGTATTTCATATGAGACTCCTTGTAAAGTCTTCTAGTCTGATTGAAAACAGGGATAGTTGCATAGGTCATGTCCATCTGCATGGTACCTTGTAACTTAGCCCCCCAAGATCTTGATAACAACATTCCATGCTTTGGGGGTACATCAGCCACAACAACATCCATAACTAAGCATTTGGCTAGAATATGGGCTAAGTTAACACAAAGGTCTTTGATCAATCCTAGACATTTAACTCTGCTTGAGTCAAAGGAGTACAGGTCTTTGTAAGGTCTGGTAATTTCAAGACCCAGGCTTTCCATTACAACTTTTGGCATTAAATTATTGGAAGCGCCTGAGTCATGCATAGCATTGTGTAGAATTTTGTCATGAATGTTCAAACTTACATAAAAGGGAGGGATAGGCCCCTCTTGAAATTTACCTTCAATCTTTGGACCAAAAATAAGCTCTGGTTGATCGTCATTAAGATTGAGTGTGTCCGCATTCTCTTCTATGTTTAAGGCCTTCAAAATTTGATTTCTATATACATGTTGGGCAGCTAACTCGGTTAAGGGAACAGATGTTTTGATTTTTGAGATTTCCTGTTCCAGGCTGAAAGGAATTTGGTTCTTTAGAGCACTGGTTTCAGCCTTATTAGCTGCTACTCTACAATAATAACAGCTTGCTGATTTGTTTTATTTACACTTGGTACAACAGTTGTAATAGGAGTACTAGCTAAAGTGTTAGTACTGCTAATGCTTGCACTCCGTTTTTCAAGATTTTGAGTGTCTTTCTCTTTATCACCACCAGAATTATCAGCCACTGTTTTGTCTTTTTGTTTGACTATCTTAGGCTTGGTTGCAGTACTGCTTTGAGAAGTTTTGTCAGAGGTTTTGGTGTTGGGGGCTTGTTGACTCGACCTACTTCTGAGTTCGTATTCTTTTGAAGGTTCTGTCATGGCATTCTCCATGTCTTGACAACAATTTTCATTATCATCACTTTTGTCATCATAAGGTGTATAAAGACCTTGTTTCCTATCGTAATGAACCTCAAAGTCATCATCATCTACCCAAAATAGGTTCATATCATTATCCTCTGTTATTTCATCTGTTTTCCTCAACCTCACTTAAATAGTTTTGATGAAAGGGAGGAGTGATCTGCTGATCATCTTCCCTTGGTCTGTTTAGAGGTTGGTTCCTTCTCATATTCTGATTTTGGTTTTGGTTTCTGTTTTGAGGAGCAGTTTGATTTTGACTTGCTTGTGCTCTCTCAAGAATGCTCATTTTCTTCATCATTTCTTCCATCATTCTTTCCATCTTTGAGTTTGGGATAGAAGATGTTGACTCCTCTCTGAAAGATACTCTCTTTTCAGCTTTCATTCTTGCCCTCTTCTCCATCAAGTTGACTTCCACAGAGAGAGCACCTCTTTGCATATCTTCAAGGGTTGAAAAATATCTTTCTCTTAATGAATAGGTCATATCAGCATCAAACCCTTCAGGAAAATTTTTTAAAGCTGAACCTTGTGGAGGTTTTAATTCTGGGGAAAGCGCGTTATACACACTGTTAAATCTGGTACAATAAGCATGTACACTTTCCCCTGGGTTCCTATGGAGATTGTTATAGTCAGCAAGAACTTGTAGAGAGTTCTTCCTTACCTCCCATTTGTTTAAGAATGTTTGATGGAAGCCTTGGAGATCATTAATACTATGGGGGGCTAAACCTTTAAACCATTTCCTTGCTTCTCCCCCCAGACTTTGAGCAAACAATCTGAGTTTGACAGAATCATCATCAATTTCATTTCTGTCAAAGTAGTCATTCATCTTGTCCACATGTTGTGATGCTGTTGTAGTATTGCTAGCATCATATAATGGAATTTTGGACTGATAGTCATCTGGGAGATTGACTAATGGTACAAGAAGGATTAAGGGAGCATACCATGCTGCCATGATATGTGGTGGGGGTGGATTGACAAGAGGTGGTGTGGACTAAAGTGGAGTGGTTTGAACAGTGGGTGAAGGATGAACAGAAGCGGATGGAACAGGAGTAGATTGTTGAGATGATCTTGGATGAGAGACACCTAAGTTAAGAAGAAAATGTAAATCAGGAGGCGTTGTTTCTCTGCTACCAAGATGTTCACTTGTTTCAGGAGATGATAGTGAAGATTCAGAATCTAGTTGTTCTAACTCACTAAATGACCTAGTTCTAAATGGATTAACTAAGTCAGCTTGGGAGTGTTGTAGAGCTGAAAGTTTTTCAGGAACTGATTTCGCTCTTGGGGGTGATCTGAAAACAATTGATAATTTAATCTTAGGAGACTTCCAAAGCATACTACCTTGCGTTTATAAACTATCTCGGGTGGATCGGGTCACGGTGGGCTCTAGTGTGGGCTCTAGTGTGAATTTTTCTAGGAGCCACTATGATGTGTTTTTAGACCCAAAAAATAAGAAAAGTTCAACCAAATATGACAATCTCCCAAGAAGTTAACTCAAATCCTGATAATGCAAATTCAATCCCAGTATGAGTCTCTGCACGAGTTTGAAGGAAATTATAATGATAGGGATTCTTCCCGGGTGGAGTCTTAAGATGCTACATTCGGGATTGTGGTCGCCGGTAGGAAAGTTTTGAGAATGTTTTCAAAGATACCGTCCACCACGGTGCTTGTGGAAACATCCTTTTTCAAGGGTATCTGTGGCTGCCACATTCCTCTCTAACGATTGGTAGGAGGATCCACACCAGATATGTTACCTCTAAAAGAGGATGAGATCTAGAGGCTACCTAGCCCTTTCCAGACTCTATCTAAGAGTATGAAGTAAAACACATCCAATGGTAAGTGAAATGTAAGAGCAAGTGTTTTACTACCAATCTCAGATGTTTTTGGTGTTTTCTGAGTTATTTTTATTTGTGGTTTCTAAGAATGTCCTAACTTTGTTTCAAAACTTAGCTATGGTTGTGAAACAAAGAAAATCTACTCTTATGGCTAAGCCAGCTGATTTTTCAAGGTTAGATAAAGTCTTATGAGAATCCTAGGGTTAACCTAGATTGTCACTAATTCAAACAGGTTTCATCATGATTACCATTTCTTGGTAGTGCTTGAAAAGGCTACTTTTTACTCTCAAAATTTGTGTAAAAATAAAGGGAAATAAGGTGAAAAATCAAATCAGTTCCCCAGTGGATTCGCCAGAAATTTCAGGTCTCTGTAATAAGCAAGATTGACAAAATTCCGATCATAGAGTTAACATCATTTCAACCAACTTTGGGATTCTAGGATCTAGCCCTCCTGAATCTGGAGAGGGATCTCTCCAATATGTACAAAGATAGATTTGTCTTTGAAAGTTTAAGGTAATGATATTAGGCTAGTTATGATGAGCAAGGGTTTGGTTTTGTGTTTGGATGGTTGGTTATTGATTCTTTTGCTGAGCGGAAGGTTAATCTTGCAAATAAGTTAGTGAGAAGTTGTGACAACGAAAGTGACACAGCTAAGATGAAAGATGATGGCAGGTTTTCGGTCCATTGGGCTATGGAGTCATAAGAGGATTTAATTGAAGCAAATCAGGTTCAAGAGTGGTCTATGGGGCAAGTCATCTATGCCTAAGGATCTCTTTAAGGTTTGATTTATGAAATGGAGTGATACATTAAGAGGGGAAAATAAACAAATGCAGAACAAAGAGCAGCCTAGGATCTGGTAAGTACTTTGAAACTATCCAGCCTTTGACCAGGCACTTAAGAAAGACATGAAATCAAACTAGGATCTGGTAAGTACTTTGAAACTAGCCAGCCTTTGATACACTTCCAATAGAAAACATATGAAAAACAAAGGGAAACTTGAAGGCAACCTTTGGAGTAGAGACTAATGGGCCGGGCTCACCACAAATCCTCTCCTAGCTCTTCTTTACTTGGTTGCTTTCAGGACAATCACAAAGATAACACAAAATGGCCTAAGATCTGATAAGTACTTTGAAACTAGTCAGCTTTTAACACATCCTAAGGGAAACAATCAAATAGTTGAGCAAATAAGAAAGGGACTCAGGGCTAACCTTGATTTCCTCAGTTCATCTTCACACAAAATATATTGAAAGTAACATTTAAAAATAACATTCAGTCAAGGCAATAAGATGAGGGAACGCCAACATACATATGCCTAAAATGAATTAATCATTTCCAAATAACACAGATAGAAGAAAACATCTAAATAAAGATTTCTCAGCCAGAGAAGGTTACTGGTATACAATAGGTCCTAACTTTGTTTAAACTGTTCTTTATAGCAGAAAATGAAACAAAATGGAAACAGAAATAAAACACAAGTTACAGTGAGAATAACATCACCATCAGCATAGACCAGGATCCCATAAATCAGCTTGTATTGATGCTTCAAACCAGTTACAATATTCAAATCCAGTGTTTTAATTCATCTCTCTTCACAACCTAACCTATCTGTTACAAGCAGAGCTCCAAGAGCTAGTGAAATCCTATCTACAATCAAGAGTCTTCAGCTCAGTTACAATTACAATGCTTCAGCAATTACATTAACAACCAACCCCTCACTCATCTTCTACTGAAGTATTTATAGAAAGATGAGGAGGTGAGATCTGATGAAAAGATCTAAAAAACCAATTAATACAGATATTAATATCTTCTTAGCCTTCGAGGGGCTCAACGAAGAACTATACAGGTGTTCCACTGTATTAAATGATTTACACTCATGAATTTAGCTCGGTGAGAGCTTCATTTGACTTTTGAGGCTCTGTGTATCACTAGGGTTGCTCTGCCGACATTCTGTCGTTAATTCCCTGGCAGAAATAACTCCTTTGGCTGTGTCGAGGCAAAATACCTAACTTTGATCAATAAATTCAGTTCTTGATTGAATACTTTGAGACAATAGGTGGTGCTGTGGTGGTTGAGGAATCAATTTGCCTCAGATATGGCGGTGGAGGCATCTTGTCTGAAAAACACTTTTAGATTTACCCTTTAACTGTGTTTTTGAGTCAGGGATTAGGCTTTTGATAACTGTCTTAGCTGTAATCCCCACTCATCAGTCCATCAATTCTCTGTTGTGCTCTGTCTTCTGCAACTGATACCCTTTTCTGCGCTCCGTTTGATGTTTTTAGGTTTAACCGAGGAATTCGGCACCAAGGCTCATGGAACCTTGTTGGAACACGTGTATCTATACCCGGTGATCGACTTCCTTATGTATTCGAAGGCCGGAGGATCGTCATTCTCGGCCTCCGAAAATTTCTTCATTTTAAGCAAAAAACCTTAGAATCTGCAAAAAACAAACGAATGTTACAAAAATCCTGTGTTTATAGGGCAATCTGCATCGGAGGATGTGCGGAGGAAGGGGGGCCGTTGGATGGCATCATCCAACGGCTGAGATTCAATCTAGGAATGGTCGAAAAAGCATGGGGGGAGGAGGATTAAATCAGAGCCATCGATTCGCGCCGAGATCGACGGTGAGGGATGACTACGGGGGGTTCGGATGTATGGAGGAAAAATTTCGGGGGCATACCCCCGTAGTGAAACTGCGTCGTTGATCAGATTCAGTTTGGACGGTCAAGATGAAATCAGGGGGCGTTGAAAGTCAAACGGAGGGAATCTGGAGGATGAGTTTTGGACCATCGATCAGATCAGATCGACGGTGGAGATGTGATTTCCCACCGCACGATGGCTTGGTTATCGAGCGGGCGCTTTGGTTAAAGGTCGAGTAGGTCAGAAGATCGACAGCTGTCGGATGGGAGGGCCCAGATTGGATGGTGGAGGTGGATTTCGCTGCGTGGTTATGGTACGAAGATTAACGCGCGAAATGATTTGGTGGCGCAGCGGTTTTGGAACAGTGTCGGGGACACGTGTCGGCCAGCGTATGGAATTGCTAGCCGACGGGAAAAAACCACCAACCGGCGGAGGGTGGTGCGGAATGAAACTGGCGGTTTTTTGAAATCAGCGCGGGAAAAGGGGGGTCCACCAAGCAAGCTGAGTTCCGCTCCGTCGGATCTGTGGAGCAGATCGACGGCCCAGGTTGAATCACGCAGTAAACCACGTGACTTTAATATTTCATGTTAAAACTTTATAAAATGGGTTTTTTTTTTAATTTTCAAAGGAAAATGGACGGAGAAAGGTTGTATTTTGGGTTTAGCGCCTAAGGACTGAGCAGTTGGTCCCGGCGCTCGGGTATATGGGGGAAAAAGCTAGGGGCTTAGCCCGAGGGGGCTAAAAGCCTTAACATCATATAAAATATGAATTTTATAGGATTTTCAATGTTTTCAAAGGGATATCAAGGTTCGGACAAGGTCAAAAAGTGAGTTTTTTAACCTTAGGGAATGGATTTTATGAAGGGATAAAGGGAAAACATATGTCTTGTGGGGTTTTTATGGAAAAAAGGAAAATGGAGAAAGATGTAAGTTGGAAGAAAGGGAGGGGAAAAAAAGGGGAATGCAGCAGTATTTGACTTGGATTTTTGTAGGATATCAGAGGTTTGAAGAAGGCAACAACTGTGAAGATTAACCAGAAACATGAGTTTCATCAAAAATACTTCAAGCACCAACAATTTCAGGACTGAATTTGTTTCTTGAAGGCCGCAAAGAATCATTTAGCCACCAGCTGATATGACAGAAAAATATGGGTGGCTAACACATACTTTCAAGAAAAAAAATGCATTCAGATAACAAGGAAATGCATCAATAAGGCAAGATTTGCATCAATTATCAAAAGAAATGCAAGGACTTAATTGGTCAAGAAATCTAACCATCTCTTTCCAAACCACTTCAATGGCACTTCTTTTAGCTACACTTCATCATGTTTATCATCCTGACCCACATCAAATATGGAATCCTCTTTTCCATTCTTTTCAAAATATCTCTCCACCTTCTTCAAATTCCGTGGATGACTTGTTGGATACAAAGTTCAACACTTGTCTACAAGATGACCCTGCTTATGGCAATGAGTGAAAAATAATTGCATCTTCTTTTCAACATGGTTTTCATTGTCCATTGGAGCTTTGGCTTTTTGTCTCCTTAATTTTGAAAGTTTCCTGTGTATGGCTTTCTTCTTTCAACACCTCGAAATAGTATGGTTATTCAAACCACAAAAGGAACATGTAAATTTTCTCCAAATCTTATGTGAGGATTTTTCATGTTTATGATAATTAAAAGAAACTTGATTAAAGGAAGATTTATACCTTGCACATTCACCTTAGTTGCCTTCTTGAGGAGGTAGTGGCTCTCTTCAAAATACCAAAAATGGCTTCAATGGCTTTAGAGCTTTCAACATCCTCTTGTTTTCCATTTCCATTAGTTGCATGCTTATGAGAATCTTCTTGCAAAGTGGGTGTAAAACTTTTGAAATATTCCTCATGAACACAAAATTCACATGCTTGAGGTAATGAACATGTAATGAAAGCATTTCTTAGAACACCTTCATGTGCCTCCTTGGCTTTGGAGCATTCTCCATCTTCTTGCTGTCCACAAACACTACTTGCATGAATAAAAGAAATCTCTTCAACAATGGGTGTAAACCTGTTGTATTCTCCACGAACACAATCTTGAGGTAGTGAATATGTAATGGAATCGTTTCTTGAAACATTTCCAAAAGTCTCCATAATTTTTGAGTTCTCTACATAATATTGTTCTCCAAAACCTAGACCCATGTACCTAGACCTTCCCTCAACAACAATATGGTTTATAATTACTTGTGCATGTTTTCCTAACCCTTTACCTTCATTGACCATTTTTTTTAACAATCCCTAGTGTTTATAATTACTTGTGCATGTTTTCCTAACCCTTTACCTTCATTGACCATTTTTTTTAACAATTTGGACCCTATTACTCTAGTGTGTATTTCAAAAGCACCAAAACATTCATCTTGAGAGGAAATTGAAGTTAAAATTGATTTGCATACCTCATTTTCATGCACATACTTGGCTAGGGTTTCCTTGTCATAATGGATTTGAATCTCCATCTCATGCATCTTTTCAGGAAGCTCTTGCTTCTCCTCCTTCATGGCCATCAACTGCTCCTGAAGCCTACTGATCTCCTTCTTATCTTCAACCATATCTTTCACCATATCTCTCATTATGAAGAGCTTTTGCAACAACTCTTCATCAAAGAGTCTTGCTAATAAATATTGAATAGAAACAATGATGGATGAAGCTTCCATCTTCACACTTTGTAATGCATAAAAAAAACTTATTTGCAGTGATTTGAGACCTGGGTCCTCAATATTTACCTTCTCCTCTCTTTAGCTTACACACATAAACTTGCACACACTTAAATTCTTCTTGCATAAATATAAAACCAATAGCTACTTTTCTAGTTAACCTTCGAAAAACCTGAGATAAACTTGGGGCTAAAATGAGCTAAACGTGGCTCTGATACCAACTTGATCTGAATGTGGACAAACTGGTTTTGCTGTGTTAGCTTCCTTATCAATATAAAATAAAAGTGTGCTTAAGGATTGTGTCAAATAGCAAGTTTATGAGAGTGCTTATGTGTCAAATTTGTGTGTCTTTTATGAGAAATTCATGAAGTAAATTAGCTTTAAAAACACAAAAAAAAAATTTGCAAGAAATAATCACCACATAACACACATTACACAACAATGATGAAGGATTTCACCCCTCCTAGGCTATGTCTTCTTAGACCAACTTCAATGGCTTGGCTCCTTTGATTATTTGATCAAATGTTTGAGTATAGTCATTTCCTGAGCTTTGATGGCTCTCAAACCTACTCCAATGGCTTTGGGACACCCCCAATACCCCTGTTTTGGTTCTGAATGAGTTCAATTCTGACTCTCTGGGAAAAATTTATGGCTCTTTCAATTTTTGCCACTAACTACTCCACTAAACTAGCTAACTGCAGTTAAAACTGGCAGTTCCACCATTTACGAAGGTTTGCCAATTAATTGTTAAGTGGAGTTAGCACGTTAATTAAGCGTGCTTAATTCTAATCCAGTGCTTAAGGAAATCCGAATTTAATTTTGGATTAAGCTCATTTAAACATGGCTTAAGGGTTAATTAACATGGGTTTAAAACTTAAACTCCGTGTTATGGTCTGGGCTCCAGTCGGTGGTCCTGGGCGGTGGTCCTATGGACTGGAGCTGGCCCCTCTTTTCCCCCATTGTAAATATTGGAAAACTTCAAATATATGTCGATTTCGTTATATGTTAAGTCTTACGTGGTAGCAGAGTTGGTATGGATGTTGCTTGTTGCGGGCGAGGTTGCGAGGTCAACATCGTCCTCCCATATGAAATTTTATTCCACCAAACAATGTCATTTCGACCTTTGGGAGGGGGCACATGGTGGCCCTTGGCTGCACCACGTGTCCTCATCCCATTGGTTCGTTCAAAAACCAACCAAACTTTTCCATGTAGTCAAGAAATTTTGGCCAACCACAAGTTCACAAGTTTTAGCACACCACTCACCGAAGAACAACTTATTTTGACCAAAAATTGACCCCTTTGACCCTGTTTGACTTTTTTTTGAAAATTTTCCTGTTTAGAAAAGTGGACATCAGGGTCTAACTTTCTCATACGGAGTCAGTTTTTGATGAAAAAGAGTGCATCGGATTCAGGGTGATGAGCACTTCGCGGTCGTTCTAGTTTCGAGCGATTCCGAGCACTTTCATTTTTTAGCAAAATATTTGCCCCCAATTCAGTTTCGGATCACTCCTTCCAACTAAAAGGCTTTTGGACCCATAAAAGATGGTTATCTTATGAGAGTTTAATCTTCTTCACGTTTCCAAATTCTATCGACTTGATTCTACTTGGAAAAATCTTCATGACAACCACTTTGGTTCCTTGACATGCCTACTCTTGCAAATGGCTTGGTACTTAAACCAATTTCCTCCTTTCATTGCTGACCCTTGTTTGTTGCTTGTTGACTAATGAAAAAAATATCATTGTAACAAAATGTTCTAACTATGCTTGGAAAGCTTGACTGATGGCCTTCCCACTGAGAATATTGTTCCTCCTTTGCAAAAACATGAATTTGATGCAATCTTCTACTTGGAAACTCTTTTCCAATTTAAGCCCATATGAGTGAATTACAACAATGAATTCAAATATCAGTAATCACTAGAAATGAAATGACCATTCTTTAACCTCCACGGTACCAAATTCCACATCTGGAAGAATGTCTCCACCATCTCTTTCACTTCTTGGCGTCATGCATCATATGGTCTACAAAAGAGCTGTTGTTTTTGCTGCAAACTTTTGTCATCTTGTCCCTCTTTCCGCTTCTTGATTCCATCATCCTCCAATATTGACATGATGCTCATGCCATGATTTGAGAATGTAGGCCAATCATGAACCTCTCACTCAAGAGTGGACCTTCCAAAATCCTGAGATATCTTTTCACAAACAAAACCATTAACTTGAAAAACACATAATGCAAGAAACACAACTTGACGACCTATTCCTTTTTTTCCTTCAAAGCAACAAATGTCACATCTTATGAACATTGCCATGCATTCTTTCATCTTGGTGTACAAACCCATCAACCAAACACAAGTCGATAAAACATGCGTCTTCAAACCATTGACTCTTAAGTCAAACAAAAGCATGTACAACACTTGACGATTCTTTTCCCAAAACAACAATAATTTCACTTCTCATGAAAAAATTCGTCAACATCTCCATTTCATCCTTGGAGACTAAATGAAATCTTCCAAGTCAATAAGACATACATGTAACAATCAACCGACCAATGCAAGTCGATCTCTCATGCATGTGAAAATGATCAACACTCTCAAGTTGACAACATACATGTTAACAAAGCAATCAACCAAAACAAGTCAATCACTCATGCATGTTCAAGCACAATGAAACTATAAAAAATTCCATTGTTCACACACACAAACTCTCATGCATGTATACAATGTTCAACTCTCTCGCAAGTACAATAAAAAATACATGAATCCCATTGGTATGTACGAGTACTTAAAGAGCTGAAATGACCAAATTTGTTGCAACAAATCGAGTCAACATACTCCACTTTAAAACACCTTCCTGGCGTAAACATGCAACATGCTTTTTACAGAAAAATAAATTCATTCACATGCAAATTTCAGCTACAAATTTCCATATTTGTTACATCTAAGTGAGTCAACATAAATCTGCCTTTCCAACATCTTTCTCCGTGCAATATGCAACATAATTTAAAGAAAAAAAATGCATTCACATAACAAGGAAATGCATCAATAAGGAAAGATTTTCATTAATTATCACAAGAAATGCAAGGCCTTAATTGGTTAATAAATCTAACCATCTCTTTCCAAACCACTTCAATGGTGCTTCTTTTAGCTTCACTTCATCATGTGTATCATCCTGACCCACATCAACTATGGAATCCTCTTTTCCATTCTTATCAAAATATCTCTCCACCTTCTTCAAATGTCGTGGATGACTTGTTGGATACAAAGTACAACACTTGTCTACAAGATGACCGTGCTTATGGCAATGAGTGAAAATTAATTGCATCTTCTTTTCGACATGGTTTCCATTGTCCATTAGACCATTGGATTTATGTCTCCTTTGTTTAGAAAGTTTCCTGTGTATGGCTATCTTCTTCGAACACCTCGAAACAGTATGGTTATTCAAACCACAAAAGGAACATGTAAATTTTCTCCAAATCTTATGTGAGGATTTTCCATGTTTATCATAATTAAAAGCAACTTGATTATAGGCAGATTTATACCTTGCACATTCACCTTTGTTGCCTTCTTGAGGAGGTAGTGGCTCTCTTTAGAATACCAACAATGGCTTCAATGGCTATAGAGCTTTCAACATCCTCTTGTTTGTCATTTCCATTAGTTGCATGCTTATGGGCATCTTCTTGCAAAGTGGGTGTAAAAATTTTGCATTCCTCATGAACAAAAACTTCACAAGCTTGAGGTAATGAACATGTAATGAAAGTATTTCTTGGAACACCTTCATGTGCCTGCTTGGCTTTGGAGCATTCTCCATCTTCTTGTTGTCCACAACCACTACTTGCATGGCTAAAAGAAATCTCTTCAACAGTGGGTGTAAACCTGTTGTATTCTCCACGAACACAATCTTGAGGTAGTGAATATGTAATGGAATCCTTTCTTGAAACATTTCCAAAAGTATCCATAGTTTTTGAGTGCTCTACATAATCTTGTTCACCAAAACCTAGACCCATGTACCTAGACCTTCCCTCAACAATAATAGTGTTTATAATTCCTTGTGCATGTTTTACTAACCCTTTACCTTCATAGCCCATTTTTTTTTAACAATTTGGACCCTATTAATCTTGTGTGTCTTTCAAAAACACCAAAACATTCATCTTGAGAGGAAATTGAAGATAACCTTGATTTGCATACCTATTTTTCATGCACATACTTGGCTAGGGTTTCCTTGTCATAATGGATTTGAATCTCCATCTCATGCATCTTTTCAAGAAACTCTTGCTTCTCCTCTTTCATGGCCATCAACTGCTCCTGAAGCATACTTCTCTCCTTCCTATAGTCAACCATATCTTGCACCATATCTCTCATTATGAAGAGCTTCTGCAACAACTCTTCATCAAAGAGTCTTGCTAAGAAAGATTGATTAGAAATAGTGTTGGATGAAGCTGCCATCTTCACACTTGTAATGCATAAAAAAACCTTTTTTGCAATGATTTGATACCTGGGTCCTCAATCTTGACCTTCTCCTCTCTTTAGCTTACACACAAAAACTTGCACACACTTAAATTCTCCTTGCATAAGTACAAAACCAATAGCTACTTTTCTAGCTAACCTTGGCAAACCCTGAGATAAACTTGGGCTAAAATGAGCTAAACCTTGCTTTGATACAGACTTGATCTGAATGTGGAAAAACTAGTTTTGTTGTGCTAGCTTCCTCATCAGTATAAAATAAAAGCGTGCTTAAGGATTGTGTCAAATAGAAAGTTTATGAGAGGGTTTATGTGTCAAATTTGTCTTTAAACACACATAAAAAATAAAATAAATTGCAGGAAATAATCACTACACAACACACATTACACAATAGTGATGAAGGAGTTCACCCCTCCCAGGCTACATCTCCTTAGACCAGCTTCAATGGTTTGGCCCCTTTGATTATTTGATCAAATGTTTGAGTAAAACCATTTCTTGAGATTTTATGGCTCTCAAACCTACTCCAATGGCTTTGGGACACCCCCAATACCCTTGTTTTGGTTCTGAATGAGTCAAATTCATACTCTCTGGGCAAAAGTTATGCCTCTTTCAATTTTTTCCACTAACTGCTCCGCTAAACTAGCTAACTGGCAGTTCCGCCATTTTCATAGGTCTGCCAATTAATTTTTAAGTGGAACTAGCACGTTAATTAAGCGCGCTTAATGCTAATCCAACGCTTAAGTAAATCCGATTTTAATTTTGGATTAAGCAATTTAAACATGGCTTAAGGTTTAATTAACATAGGTTTAAAACTTAATCTCCGCATTATGGTCTGACTCCCGTCAGTGGTCCTGGGCGGTGGTCCTATGGACTGGGGTTGGCCCCTCTTTTCCCCCGTCATAAACATTGGAAAAATTCAAGTATATGTCGACTGCATTATATGTTAAGTCTTATGGGGTAGCGGATTTGGTATGGCTGTTACGTGTTGCGGGCAAGGTCGAGGGGTCGACCCCGACCTCCACCCGTCCTCCCATATGAAATTTTATTCCACCAAACAGTGCCATTTTGACCTTTGGGAGGGGACACGTGGCAACCCCTGGCTGCACCACATGTCCTCATCCCACTGGTTCGTTAAAAAACAAACCAAACATTGCCATGTAGGCCAGAAATTCGGGCCAACCACAAGCTGACAAGTGTCAACACACCACTAGCCAAAGAAAAACCCATTTTGACCAAAAATTGACCCCTTTGACCCTGTTTGATTTTTTTTTTTAAACTTGCTTGTTTGCAAGCAGGCTCTAACTTTCACGTTCGTTATGGTTTGAGCAATTAAAGGCAATTTCATTTTTTATGATTTTTAGTCGTGAAATTACCACAAGATACGCTTCTTGAGCTCATTGTCATATCGATGTGCACATGCCACCATTTACTTGTACACCGTATAAGCTACAGTACATATGCCTATACCACTACTTGTAATTGTGCATGCCTACATGTACTGTCTTGCTTCCATGTACCTATACCTATACTCGATTATTGCCTATGTCAGAGCTCCATGTACCTTTTATCCTGTTGACCTTCCTGTGAGATATGATCCTATGGATATGTCCCATAAGAACTCATAGTTGCTATATGATTCACCTGTATCTGCCTACTAAGAGCATCTGCAACCATGTTATATTTACCCTTGATGTACCTGATCTCAAATTCAAACTCATTTATCATGCCCAACCATATACCTTGCATAGCATTCAGATTTGGTTGATCAAACAAAAATATCAACCCACTATGATCACTCATTAGTATAAACCTCATGCCAAGAAGATAGTGCCTCCATATCTTCAATGCATGGATGATCATTGCTAACTCAAGATGACGTGTCAGATAGTTTTTTCTGTGCTCATTTAGTTTCCATGATTCATAACATACTATATGTCCTTCTTGCATAAGATCTCCATTGATTCCTCTCTTCCAAACATCTGTACACACCACAAACTATTTGTCCGTAGTTGCAATCTTTAGAACTAGAGCATTTGTCAACAATTGTTTCAACTATTTAAAACTCGTTGCACATTCATGTGTCTATTAAAACTTCTTACCTTTTCTTTGCAACGACGTAATAGGATAAGAAACATGTGAGAAGCTCCTAATGAACCTCCTGTAATAACCTACTAACCCCATAAAGGACCTTACCTCATCCACATTCCTAGGATTTGTCCACTCCATGATAGCTGTAATATTCCAAATTTTCCCTAAGACAGTTGGAGTATTAGAGTTCTTAATAATCTTAATTAACTAATTAAATAAATGGGTGGAGGGACCCATAATCCTCAAAGATGAATAAGATCCACTTTTGATGTGTGAATTTGGATTAATTAGACCTAGATCTACATAATGGAGTAGTGGAGAAACTCATTAATGATAGAGGAGTGGAGATCATGTCTCATTTATGAGGAAGATCATGGAGGTTGAAGCAGTCAACTAAGATCATGGAGGGAATCAAATGTAAGATCATAGAGCATTCATGATGAGATGATGGAAGAAGTGGTGCATTAGTGCACACATGATGGAGAGAGTGACCATTTAATGCAAACATGATGGAGGACATGGAGAGACAAGACAATCAATCATGGAGACTTATGTCCACATGTACAATGCAGTTTTTAGGTGGACCGGGGCTTGGGAAGGTTCACTTTTCATATAAGGAAGATGAAGGCAGAGTAGAAGGCAGTCTTGGATTATTCATTTCTTTGATTTGTTTAGATCCGGATTTGTCTTAGGACATTTCTATGCATGCTTATTTTGTTTAGCTAAGTTTGCATTTTTGTTTAGCACAAGGTGTTTCCGAGTGGAAATCCCACCCTCCCACGAGGGACTTCGAGTGCCTACTCTGGGAAGGTATTCTGAGCTGCTATTCATTATCAGGCATTGGTGCCACTATTCCTACTTTCTGTAGAACACATACACTCAGAAATTACACATTTCTGAAGAAGGGTTTGAGAGGAGGAGGTTGTCTTCAGTATTTTAGCTGAGGAACCGGTGAAGAATTTTTCCTATCACCTTGTACTTCAAGATCAGAATTCTCGGAGCTTCATTTCAGATTTGGCATTAGGCCAAACATTATCCACCTCCTACCAGTATTAGTCCCATAAAGGATAGCGTAGTCCATCATTGTAGATCTAAAGGAGGAAGGAAGTTTTTAGCACTTCAGCTAGGAATCCTGTGAGGGTTCATTCCCTCACCTTTCCATCACTGTTTCCCTCAGCCTGGAGCTTATTTGCAGCATATATTAGTAGGCTTGTGTCTCTACCTCTTGTACAACACATTTTCCCAGCAGCTGCATATTCAGTTGCTGCATTTTGAGGAGGAGGAAGAAGAAGCAAGATCTCAAGCTTCTAGATTGGAGATCTAAGGAAGGGATCAACCCTTCAAGTTTATATCTGTTTTTATCACATATTGCTACCATATTTTGATTAGATCTAGCCTCAAATCTGCATAACCCAGCAGTCAAGGGATCAAACCCTAGGAGGGTGAATTTCCAATCTCATAGATCTAGAATTTCCTTTCTGGGTTACCTTGGGTTTCCATCATAGTGCCCAGATCTTGAATCTTGGCATCATCAGAGCTCCAAAGCTCCATAGATCTACATTTCCATTTTAGCCGGCAAACATATGTTCATCATTCGTTGAAGGGACAACGCAGTATTTCTTCCAGTAGCTCTCCAATTATGCAATGCCTGTTTTGGCATGTTTTCAGGGTCATTCTAGCCTATGTATTTGGCTTGAGTGCATCTATTTGAGCATTGTTGTAATATGAATCCATCTCCTATGAATAAAAGGCTCACCTATTATGTGCATCTATGTGTTGATCATAACTTATGTGTACATAACCTGTAGTTTCAAATATTGTGTTTGTGTATCAATGCATTTTTCCATTTTGGGATATTACAATAACCCTTATATTCTCTGGATCTACTGTTATTCCTTCCTTGGATACAACATACCCCAAGTAGTGTACCTATGTCTGAAGGAAACCACATTTACTGAGCTTAGCATACAGCTGATTCTCTTTTAGCAATCTCAATATTGCTGCTAAATGCTCGACATGTTCTTCCTCATTCTTAGAATATATCAAGATTTCATCAATGAATACAATAACAAACTTGTCCAGATAAGGATGCAACACATTATTCATCAAGCACATAAAAGTAGTTGGATCATTATTCAAACCAAATGTAACTACCAAAAAATCATAATTCCCACACCCGGTCCTGAAAGTTGTCTTGTATGTGTCTCCTCTTCCTTGATGCGTACCTGATGATATCACGATCTTAGATCAATATTTTAGAACACTGCTGCTCCCTTCAACTGATCGAATAAATCATCAATCCTCAACAATGGATACATGTTCTTGATGGTCACCTTGTTCAACTTCCTGTAATAGATGCACAACCTTAGAGTACCATCCTTCTTCTTTACAAACAGTACTGGTGCGCCCCATGATGAAACACTTGGCGTAGTGCATCCTTTGTCAAGAATTTCCTTTAACTGCAACTTCAAATATACTAACTCTGGAGTGCTAATCTTGTATAGTGCATTTGATGTCGGTGTTGCCCCTAGTACCAACTCAATATAAAAATCCAATTCCCTATGGGGCAAAAACTCCGAAATCTCTGTTAAAAACATGTAACACCCTCTTCCCACATCTAGGCAAGTAACTGGCCAATCGGGATAAACATGTGATGAGAGGCTACTATGATCAGACTCAACCTCCTAGATGACCTTAAGGAAGTGGAATCAATGGAAATCTATCACACAGAACTTGTATAGCAACAATAACACCCCCCATGAGCCAACCCAAACAATCAGGCATCATAACCCTGGGTTCCATTGACCTATTTAGCTTCTGAGCCTTTTGACGCATACACATGCATGAAAGCCAATGTCTATGAGGCTATGGATGCATGCATAAGCCAACATGCCAACGACAGGGACTAAATTACTTAGTGTTGTGCCAGCGTCTCCGGGATTTAAGCCAATTTTTCAGGTTTAGAACCCAGTGCACTGCCCATAATTTCATAACAAGTTTAGAGATGAATTATAATCACCAAACAATGATATATTTACAAAAACATCCATGAGGACTAAATTTTACCCCTACTAGCCATGACAGGCATTTCGTCAAACATGTCACAAACATGAAAGCCACAGGGAAAAAAAAACAGAGCATAGCAAAGAGGTCTCATACTTATCTGAGAATCGCTACTAAGCATTTTCTCCCCTACATCATTAGCTGCAATATAATATATTTGACCATAGATACATTGTGCATTAATTTACAAGTTAAAACATGGGGATATCAATACATCATCACTGTTAAAATACATGCTCATAACCAACATACTAGCAACATAAATTCCATGGATAAAACAACAATAAAATCCACATATAAACCAGTGCATTCATATATCAATTACCAAAGGAATGAGATTCTCATTAATGAATGGGAAAACCAACCGGAGATGGGACTACCACGTTCCATCCGACCATGTATTGGATGAGACAAATATCTCTTCAACTAATCACCCTTGTACCGTATTTCAAGCATGAATATGGGATTTAAACCAAAAGAACCAACCGGGGCATCCTAAGGCTAAACCACCTCACCCTCATCAATAAAAATCAGGCTTTATCGTGATCCACACTGAATCACTAGGATAAAAATGTCATAATCGGCTTTACAATGATCTCCACCCGATCATTAGGCCAACACAAGCATGGATACCACTTAATTCTCTCCACTTTCACTATGAGGAATTTTCATGTCTACTAGTATCTTAGGATTTACCGCAATCCATAGTCTGAATTAGGGATCACTAGGCCCTGAACCGATACATACTCTCCAAGCTTTACAATATATCCCAACCCGGGATTCCTTGGCCTGATGGAAGGCACCCACCTCTCAGGCTTTACTGCAATCCAAACTCGAATCACTAGGCCCTAAACCGAGGCAACACATAAACCAGTTTTGTGTCATATCATTCAAAGATACACCTCACTCAACTTTGAATCCAGCTGACAATCCAGCTAAACCAAAACATGATAACTCCATAAGACCATGGCTATCAGAAAATGGCAAGGCTAGGTTGAAAACACTGCCACACCTGGAAAAACCCATGCCATGAAATAAAAGAACCACATGCAATACCATGCATGCCAAATCTAGCAAGGAAATCACACATGTAAAACAATACCTACAAATAATCTTGTTGTAGCTACTTGATCCTGCTCTTCCTTGCTTGCTCCTTCCTTCCTCTTGCCTTCTTTTCCTTTCTTGATCCAATGCCAAAGTGCTCCAAGAAAATTTTGTGTGTCCACGAGTGATAGAGAGAGAATGATAAGAGAGCTCCAAAACTGAACTGACAAAAGGTTTGAGCAAAATATTTCCCATTGATCCTCAAAATCCTTTTTATTGATGAGGCCTCTATTTTCTTCATTTTGCATTATTTTCCTTTATCTGCAACTTGTGACCTTTCGTCTCCTTTTTCTCCTAATTTCCGTTATTTTCATAAATAAATGTGCCAAAATCCCATTTTGCCTCTCCAAATACTTTTCCTTTTCCTTTGCAAATTTTCTTAGCCATATTAACCTAAATGAACACCCACTGGGATGTTTTTCCCAACATTCAGCTTGGAATAAGTGTCTCATAAACCGTGGTTATTATTTTTTACTTTATTACATGGAATTTTCGTCAGGGTTGTTACATAACCCTCCCCCTTGGGGGACAACGTCCTCGGTGTTCAACCACACATATACCTCATCAAAACCGGTGAAAATAAAACATATTTCCCGTGGAGATTTATAACTTAGCTCGTTGCAATATATACAATGAATAAACAACTCAAAAGAAAAAACCATCATGGCAATCATATCGTGTACTGGAGCTTTATAACATAGCTCATTATGATATTTACAATAACAACCACATATATACATATGCACATTTTCCTAGCCGGAAAATAGAAGGATATGATTTCTGCATCCGCAATAAGGGAATCCAAAAGCTCACACCTCCACCCTCAAAGTAATACCAGGATTAACCTCCTTCCTAGGAAGTCTAAAATCCATTGTTAAGTCAAATCTGCATTCAGTGTCCAGCGCTATAATCATGTGCCACTATACCCTCAGTGAACAATTACCAACTCATTGTTCCAGGGCACACTCCCATTGTGCATATGATTCCATTAGGCAATGCTAATGAAAAAAAAAAAGCCATCCTCGACCTTCCCTTCTTCGTTACACAGTCCCTCGTGCAATCTGGTTATCCCCTTCCATGCAGTCACTCACCTTCCAAGTTCCCCAGCATCCCCTATCCTGGGTGATCCATCCCTTAGCAAGGCTTCCTCGCATCGAAAGATAAAACAACCAAGGCATATATCTACCGCAAAACTATCATACTAGTCATAACATGCTCATGAAAATCGGTGAACACTATTGGGTACCATTGTCCCACAATGGCCCTGCTCCTGAAGTGCTTTACCAACATATTGTTTCTTGTTTGAATTCCTTTTGTTGATGCTGCTAATGCTTGCAATCATTTTCAATGTCCCAACTGGGCATTTCCATGTTACTTGTACCAAGCACATGATTCCCATTAGATTCAAGGTACATTAAAATAACTTCAAATCATACCTCATTGGTAGAAGTTCAATAAGATACACTTGTACTTCTGTTTACTTCTTGTCACAACAAGTAAAACTAGTTGTCTAATTAATCATCATGTATAAACATATCACATCTGATTATCTCAAAACTCAACCATCATAAATTAAAGTCAAGAATTGCATGAAATCACCATGAACCATAATCATAAATAACATGTGACCATCATAAGTCAGAATCACTGATCACATGCATAATAAAACTTCAATAAAATATCGATACTTATCCTTCATCGGTCCTTACTTCTGCATTTTTTCTTTTGTACCCATACTGGATCGGTTGCCACACCCGACAAGCACCCAATGCCTTTACTTCTCTTCAATCCCATACACATGCACATAGTGTACATCACAACACGTATACGCACATACGACATACAACACCGTACAATACACTCACCCACACTGACATAAGACACATACACCTACAACCAGTGTACAATACAACACAATACATACGCCTACACCGACATACAACACATACACATACACCCGGTGTACAACAAAACACAATAAATATACATATACATAGTACCACATAACGAATACACGTTTCATGATACCATGACTACGCCAAACACATACATAGTACCACATGCCCTCAAGATAGCATGTACGACATGCACACAATACCACATGTATACCAGTACCATATGCACAACATGTACACAATGCCACCTATACACAACACTACCTGCACAATGTGTGAATTTTTCTAGCATCATTCAACACCCCTGTATACTTGAAGCTCTAAGCTATGGCCTTGGGCACCCCTTTCCCTTCATAATTGATCATTTTACTAAAAAACATTATTTTAAATTCCATTCGCGACTCTGCCCTTCAGAAAGCGCGTACACGTGCGGGTCCATCTATACCCAATATGTGTATATAATTTGAAATATGAAAAAAATATAAAATCCCTATTTTTTGGGCGGGTTTACGTGTTACACCAGAAGCCCACCTACGGGAGCCCGTGGCCTAACTGTATCCCAACTGAAACAACTATTTTGGGGTGGTATAAATACACTTCATGGGAAGGCCTAAAGGGGGAGAGATATAGGATATTGATATTATAGGAAATTGGTCCCTGATCAAGTCTGAGTTTTACCTATGCGTCCTGCACTCCCTATAGGAAACAAGGGTTTCCTAATAGAGGTGTTCATCTCCTTTATATGAAATCTATGTGTATGCATTTTAAAGAGGATTGTTGAGGCTTGCGCTAGACAGATCCGCAGGAAGGTTTCATTTGGAGCCTTGGTCGAATCAGGTTGTATTCTTCCACATTTCTTTGCAGTTATCAATAAAGAAGCTTTTTATTGTTCTTGAACGTTATGATATTTATGCTTTAACTCATGTTATGATCTAATTTTGTATGATTTCATGGTTTATATCCTTATGCTTACATGATCTAACATTCATATCTTGAACATGCTTTGAGCTACTGCTAGTATATATGCTTTTCTGGAATGTGTTGCAGGTTTTGAAGCATTGGAGGAAGTAGAGGGTTTGAACCCTACGGGAATACCTTCAGATGTAGGACCTATGGATACTCTCTCTTCATCCCACTTTATTAGTTTATGCATTAGGACTATCTGTTTTCTTGCTTCTTGTTGGTAGATTCCCTTTGATATGTTTGGGTTTCCAACCCAGACCTTAGGGTGTTTTATCCCGCAACATGCACATCATCACATGTACACGACACCACCTGCACAACATGTACACAACACCAAATGTATACCGCACCACCTATACAATGTTTACACAATATCACATGTACACAACATCACATGTACGAAATGTTCACGATACCACATGTACACAACGCCACATGCAAAACATGTACACGACACCACCTGCACACAACACCACATGTATACAACAGCACATGAACACATCACCACCTGTACAATCATGCACACAACACAATATGTACATAGCACCATATGTACAACATGCACACAACACCATATGTACATAGAATTGCATATACAACATGTGCATAGCACTATACCTACACAACACTGCATATCCAACATGCGCATAACACCATATGCACACACCATCGCATATCCAACATGTGCATAGTACGGTATGTACACAACACCGCATATCCAACATGTACATAGAACCATCTATACCTAGCACTGCATATGAAATATATACATAACACCATGTATACAATAGACATACAATGTCAGATGTACACAATACTACATATGTTACATGTACACATGACCATAGGTACAATAACTGAATATAAAAAATGCACAACATATACACAACAATAATACTACTCATCCATAGACCCCATAAGAAACCTTGCTTCTAGTGTCTCACCACTATGCATGCATGCTTCAACATGCCACCGATCACACTTCTTTCACTTCGTTGATGTACCTCTCAGCATTACCTATCCATAACATAAACATAGGCATAGTACAAGCATATAATATCAATCCATGTCCACATGATATTGACCTTGTAGATATGTCAGAGTTACTCTTCCCACTTGATTCCTCATAATACCAAGACCTCTTCATGCCATTCACCTGCATAAGCATGTTCTTCCACAAGAACGATCCCTGAAAACCCTATCAGATAGTGAAATAGATACATACATACATACATATATAATCATTAGCATAAAACAATCAACATCATGTCAGAGAACGACAGACATACACACATATATACATATAAACATTTAGCATCAAACAACCATGATACATGACGACCCTGTCATACACAACATACATAATACATACATCTATTCATATATAAACATCAGCATAATCATGATCACAACAAAATTGCTAGATATCATAAGGTCTAGGTTAAGAGAACTTCCTTTCTTCATGCATAACGTGCACAACATTGAGAACAATAGTTCCCAACATAGCCAATACATTTAACACCTCAAATCCATTCAATTTACCTTTCGCGTTACCTTTCTCACGACTGTTCTTCCATCGTCCATTTACCTCAATGGATCCAAACAATCTAGCTGGTTGTCATATTCTTACCTTCAGTTTCCCTTATACATGCACTGGGGTTTATCCAATTATTTCATTACCTATTGGGTACCACATATCTCTCCTTGAACTCCATCAACTTTCCTATTTCCCAACCAATTCCCAAGACTCTTGATACATAAAATGAAAGCAAAAGAAACAAAAGAAGAAAACCATGGAAAACCAATAGCAGTACGACACCACAAACAAAGTGGCATGATCATGCACTAGATGCAATCAAGACTGCAAATCAAGCACAAACAAATCCTCAAAGACTGAAAGCACAAAACTAGCAACAAACACCATGAATCAATCCCGCATGGGTTCCCAATGCTTCCAAGGGAAAGCTCAACTTGAGCCTTGTCCAAGATTTCATGGTAGTCTCTTTTTCCATACAATCCCCTGTGTCATACTGCCATAAACACATAACTGTCAGTGTATAATATAAACAAACAATATATCATTTACCTTACCTTGTTATGCCAGGCACACTTCCTTGCACTTGAACTCATACATGTATCATATTTCAAGGGACTCTAATCCATTGATGAATCCAACCATAACTAGAAACCAACTATTATACTTGTCAAATACATGTTCCACATATCAAGACATCATATCTATCAATTTTAAATCAACCCTTTCCAAGACTAACAACCATGTCATAATCATCAAGTAGTCAAAATCACAATACTACAACTATCAACTACTTATACTCAATTACACATCATCTATCTCAACACATATTGCGTTAGTACAACCATCATAAGTCCAAATCATTTCTTCATGCAATCTTATAGACACATACTCATATCATGTGATTAATCAAACATTCAATAATAAATAGACGACATAATAGACACCAACACTCAAACGCCAAATAGATGACGCAATCAAACATTCAAGTACAAAGTAGACGACATAAGCAAACTCATACCTTAATGTATCTCAGGGGATGTTACCTTGTCTTCACAATCAATCTATATTAGCATGATATACTTCACAACATATTAGCTCAATCATAAATAAGCTCATGATATCCATAACAGTAACTAGTTAACACTTTCACTTCACATGCTCATAAACAATTGTGTTTCTTGCATAACAATCACATATGCACAACTAGTCTAGATTAGAATGCCATAATATCACAACATATTAACTCATACATGAATGTCATAACCATAACCATCTGCATGGGCCAATCCAAATGATCACGATGCATATAACATCAAGATATTAATACTATAACAATAATCATCAAGTTAACTAACATATAACAACAATAAGTTAACATATAACATGATCAGCAACAACATATAACATAATCATCAAGCTAGCTACAAGTTAACATATAACATGCTCATCAACAACATATAACATAATCATCTAGCTAACTACAAGTTAACATATAACATATTCATCAACAACATATAACATAGTCATCAAGTGAATACCATGCTTAACTAACAACGCATGTACATATGATCACAATAATTAACTAACATCATGTATGTAACCATAAAATCAATAGAATGAAAGGCATGCACATAACCGTAATGCATATGACTACATTGATCAACTAGAATTTATCACACATGTAACCATAATAATAAAATGACAAACATATAAGTAACCCTAATTCTTACAACTGTAACACCCTCTTCCCACATCTACCCAAGTAACCGGCCAACCGGGGTAAACATGCAACGAGAGGCTACTAAATGAGATTCAACCTCCTAGATGACCTTAAGGAATTGGAATTGACGAAAACCTGACAAACATATCTTACACAACATCAACAACACCTCAAGGAGGTAACCTGACCTCCAAGAGCCTGAACCCTGAGGGGGAACTGATTTTTGACCCTTTTGAGACTTATCCGCAGGCATGTAAGGGCAAGGGAGTGCCTAGAAGCCTATAGTCATGGGCATGCCAAGGCAAGGTTGTGGCCAGGGCCCCAAAAAGTCAGTTTTGTGCTTGCAACTCTGGGATTTGTGCCACCGTTTTAGCCACAGAGCCTAGGTCACTACCCAAAAATTATTGAAACTTTAGGAGAGGATAAATAACTTTTAAAAAAATGTACAGAAACAATCACATCATTAGGAACTCATCTATACCCCTCCCATCCATGATAGGAATTTCGTCAAACATGTCACAAACATTGCATCTACAACTGTAAACAACATATTTAAACATAGGGTTCTCATACTTATCTGAGAATCGCTAAGAATCATTGTTCCCTTACATCATAATTTGTAATACAATCTATTTGACCATGGATACAATGTGCATTCATTTACAAGTAAAAACATGAATAGAGCCATACATCACCACTGATAAAATACATGCTTATAACCAACATAATAAGAACAGAAATATGATGGATACAATAGCAATATAATCCACATAATAGCCAATACATTTTCATACCAAATACCAAAGGAATGAGCTTCTCATTAATGAGTGTAAAAACCAACCGGAGATGGGACTTCCACATTCCACTCAATTATAGATTGGTTAAGCCAAATCTCTCTTCAGCCAATCACCCCATGCCATATTTCAAGCATGAATGTGGGACTTAAACCAAAAGAACCAACTAGGGAATCTCGAGGCTAAATCACCTCACCTTCATCAATCATAAAGTAGCCTTTATCGTGATCTACACCTAATCACTAGGCCAACACAAGCATGGATATCACCGGATTCTCTCCACCCAAACCGTGAGAATTTTTATTGTCTCCTAGCCTCTCAGGATTTACCACAACCCACATTCTAAATTAGGGGTCATTAAGAACTAAACCAAGACACTCTCTCCAAGATTTACCGCAATCCCAAACCCGAGATTCCTAAGCCTAAATGGAGAGTATACCACCACCTCTCAGGCTTTACCATAATCCAAACCCGGATTACTAGGCCCTAAACCAAGGCAACAAATGAATTGGTTCTATAATCATTCAAAGGTCCACCTCACTCAGCTTCAAATCCATTCGGTAATCCAGCTAAACCAAAACATGAGAACTCCACAACACCATGGCTATATGAAAATGGCAATACTAGGTTGAATACAATGTCATCCCTAGAAAAACCCATGCCAAGACAACAAAGAACCACGTGCAATATCATGCATGTCAAATATAGAAAGGTAATCACACATGAAAATTAATACCTGCAAATATCTTGCTGTAGATGCTTGATTCCTGCGCCTCCTTGCTTGCTTCCTCCTACTTCTCGATCTCTTGCCTTTCTTGCTCCAATGCCAAAGTGCTCCAAAAAACCGAAGTGTCCAAGAGTGAGAGAGAGAGAGAGAGAGAGAGAGAGAGAGAATAATGAGAAAGCTCCAAAAATGCACTGACAGAAGGTACCAACAGATCCTCATAAGCATTTTTATTAATGAGGCCTCTATTTTCTTCATTTTCCATTATTTTCCTTCATTTTCCTCCTCACATGCAACCTGTGACCTTTCATCTCCCTTTTCTCATAATTTCCATTATTTTCATAAATAAACGTGCCAAAAATGCCATTTTGTCTCTGATAAACACCTGTGCTACATCGCTAGCTGAGTATGTAGTCTTCACTGGAATAAAATGTGCAACCTTTGTTAACCTGTCCACAACAACCATGATGGAATCATTTTGTCGAGTTGTCTTAGGAAAAACTGTGATGAATTCCATGGAAATGACCTCCCATTTCCACTCAGGTACCATAATCGGTTGTAGCAATCCACCTGGATTTTTACACTCTGCCTTAGACATATGAAAATCCAAACATCTTGCTACAAACTATGCCACATCCTTATTTAGATTTGGCCAATAGTAGAATATATTCACTGCATTCAATTTTTCTGGTAGCCTGGGTGACCCGAATATGGTTTCTAATGAAACTCCCTCAAGATCGCCTTCTTTAGATCACTATCGTCTAATACATATATCCGGTCTCTAAATCTAACCAATCCATCTGTCGTGAGACGATAGTCGAAATCTTGTACCTATAATAACACCTATACATGTGCCTGTACCAACACTTGTACATGTACTCTGCTACAACATGTGCACAATATTAATATACTTGTGACCCTGTTGATCTGCCTGCAAGATCCTATCCTATAAGTCGGTCGCATATGAGCTCATCGTTTCTAAGTGATTTACCTGTACTCACCTGCTAAGAGAATTTGTGACCATATTCTCCTTTCCTTTGATGTACCTGATCTCGAAGTCAAATTCGTTGATCGTGCCCAACCATCTAGCCTGCCTGACATTCAAATTCAGCTGGTTAAACAAGTACCTCAACCCAATGTGGTCACTCGTCAATACAAACCGCCTACCAAGAAGATAGTGCCTCCACATATTCAATGCATGTATGATCACTTCTAGCTCAAGATCATGTGTCAGGTAGTTATGCTCATGTTCATTTAGCTTTCGTGACTCATTGCATACCACCTATCCATCATGCATAAGGAATCTACCAAGTTCATCTCTTGCAAGCATTTGTACACACTACAAAATCCTTGTCTGGATCTGAAATATTTAACACTGGAGCATGTTTCAAAAAATACTTAAGCTGCTCAAAACTAGCCTCACACTCCTGTGTCCAATCAAACTTCTTACCTTTCCTCTGCAATGATGTAATGGAATAAGTAATCTGTGAGAATTTCCTGATGAACCTCTTGTAGTAACCTTTAAATCCCATGAATGATCTCACCTCATATACATTCTTAGGAGCTACCCACTCCATGATGGCCCTTATCTTCTCTGGATCTATTGTAATGCCTTCCTTGGAGACAACATGTCCCAAGTAGTGTAACTCAGCCTTGAAGAAAATGCATTTGCTGAGCTTAACATACAACTGATGCTCTCTCAACAACCTTAACACTACTGGCAAATGCTTCGCATGCTCTTCCTCATTTTTAGAATACACCAATATGTCATCAATAAACACAATAAAAAACTTGTCCAAATTAGGAAACAAAACATTGTTCATCAAACACATAAATCTATTTGGGGCATTCGTAAAAACGAATGGAACTACAACAAACTCATAATGCCCGTACCTGGTCTTGAATTCAGTCTTGTAGGTGTCCTACTCTTTGATCCATACCTGATGATATCCTGATCTCAATTCGATCTTAGAGAACACTGCTACTCCCTTCAACTAATCAAACAAATCATTGATCCTCGGTAATGGGTACCTATTCTTGATGGTCACTTTGTTTAGCTACCTATAGTCAATGCATAATCTAAGAGTGCCATTCGTTTTCTTCACGAACAAAACTAGTGCACCCCATGGCGATACACTTGGTATAATGTACCCGTTGTCCAACATTTATTTCAACTACAAATTTAACTCTACCAACTCAGGTGTGCTCATCCTGTAAGGTGCTTTTGATGCTAGATCTGCCCATGGTACCAACTCAGTAGAAAAGTATACATCCCTGTGATGTCGAAACTCGAAAATATCTGCCAGAAATACATCTTGAAACTGCTGCAAAACTGGATACCTGTTCAACACATCTGCATCCTCAACTTCTTTACCTTTGTCACTAGAGATATGAACTGCAAATTACACACATCCTTTCCTACGAATGTGCTTGGCCTGCATGGCTGTCACCATCCTAACTGATGTGGCTTTCTTATTTCCTTGTAAAAATCTTGGTTCCTCGTTTTCATCTAAGCATTCAATAGTTTTTTCAAAGCAATATACCTTGGTCCTGTGAAGAAATAACCAATCCACACCCAATAAAATATTTTAGGAACCTAGTGGAAATATGTTCAAGTGCGCTATTGTAGGCACACCATTTAACTCAAATGTACAAGATCTTACCCAATGGTGAATTCTTTTCTTCGTACACGTAGTCATCTGCACTAACCAAGATTATGCATCCATTTCCTTACTCAAACCACACTTATCCTCCAAGTCAGGACTAACATAGCTATAATTAGATCCAAGTTCAATCAAAATAGAAATAAATTGATCACAAAGATTACTGTCCATCTCAATGATAGAAGCCTGATGATCTGCCTGGTTGTTGTCCATTGTTGCATAAATGCGAGGAATGCTCTGCCCAATATCTCCAACAGTCTGTGCCTCATGTGCACTTTATATCTTAGACTTGCCTCCTTGATTTTGTGGAAAATCTCTCTTAATACGCTCCTCACCACATGTCCAACACTCCAACCATCCCATACCATTACCTCCATGCTACTATTGTGATCTATGATGTTGTTGTGGCCTATGTCCCTGTCCACCTGCATTAAACTTCTTTTGTGGTGCCACATTTTCTTTCTGTTCTGCAATATAAGGCCTTGCTCTTTTAGTCTTCCATTTACCTTTGTCCTTCCCTTCCATCCTTCTTGAGACTCATTGTTGTGCTTTGATTGTTCATAATATTGCTTCAGCTTCCAAATGACTTCCTCAAGTGACCGAGGCTCATCATACTTAATCTGATCTCTAAATGCTATCAACAACCCACTGAAAAATCATTGAGCTTCCTCATCCTCAAGATATAGTACATACCTCAGTAGCTCCAAGAAATTTGTCATATACTGCTCATCTGTCATTGATCCCATCTTTAGCTCATAAAATTCTTTGGTCTTGTTGTCGTAGTACCTCCCTGACAAATATTTCTTCCTAAAAAGTCTTTTGAACTCGTGCCAACTCAATTTATCTGTCCTGGTGTGTCTAACCCGCTTCTCTTCTTCCCACCAGATGTCTGCCTTACCTCTCAAATTGAATATTGAAATGCGCCTTCATGTTATCTAAGTACTCATGCAACTCAAAGAAATTATTCATCCCAAGTATCTAGGCTTCTGCCTCTTTTGGTTTCTTCAAATCCCCGTCGAAATTAGGTGGCTTTTTCTTCTTAAATTCATCTGGCATGTATCGCCTATCACCTCTTCTGTAAGGGTGATACCGATGATGATCATGATGTCTATTTGAACCAGCACTAGAATGGTACCTGTACTCATCACCCCACCTATCTGGAGTGTTCAACAACCTACCATCTTTCACTGTATATGCTATATCTGACTTTTATCCACTAGGATACCTACTGCCATATGCCCCATCAGTTTTGTCCTTATGTCCATAACTGATCTATTGATCAGGTGCTTAGTATTTAGCTCAAAAATAAAAGTTTTCAGAATTTCTCGAAACTAGGACAACAACGTAGATCTGGTCACCGGGATTCCAACGTAACTCATTTCATCAAAATCTGAGTTTGTATGAGTAAGTTATGGCCTGTTGTTCGCTAAAAAAATTGCAGAATTGTGACAGGTTGCTAACATGGCAGCCCAATCAGAAAAAAGGAACCTTCTAGGAATATTCTTCAAGTTTCTGCCAATGAGGCTGTGACAAGTGGCATTTTAAGATTCTCTAGTTTGATATATGTGGGGGTAAATTTCCTAATAATTCTAAGGTGGAAATTGTGTTTATATATATATATATATATATATATACACACACACACGATATTAATTGTATTGAATTTTAGTTAAATAAAATATCAACGCAAACTTCGCATTTAACCAAATGCCAAAGTCCGTGGGGTCCGCATTTCAAGGGTTGCATAGTCCAAAGTCAGTTTAAACGTTGAATTCGAATGGGTAATATCATAAACAATGCAAATTCCACCAAGGTTCAAGTATATATTAATATATGCGCAAAAGTGTTGCAAAGGAGACGGGGTCAGGTTTTGAACCCAAGACCTCCGCCCCACAAAGCCCATGCTTTAACCAATGTACCATTCCGTTGTAACTTGAAACAAAAGCCTACACACCATTATTTGAACTTTGAACGCGCCTTGGATGGGGTTCAGAGGGGGCCAACCCCCTCCCACATGTTCGACAGCTCGGAACCAGGGGCTTCCACAATTTCGATGGAGTTTAAGCCATGCTAATTAATGTTAATCCGTGGTTTAAGCCATGCTAATTAATGTTAATCTGTGGTTTAAGCCATGAGTAATCTGCATTAGCGCTAAACACGCTTTACACATAAACAATGATTATCTTAATATTAAGATGCGCTTATCTCTTAATTAAGTGTAGTTAATGTAGCGGAATAGTTGGTGGAGGCACCTTTTTAGGCAGATTTCTAATTTTAGCAGTGCTAATTGGCAGAGCTTCCAAATTTAGTGGAGGAAAACTAGGGAAATTTGTTTTTGCCATAATGGAGGCAGATTTCAACCATTTTTGGAAAATGAATAGTCAATTTTAGGTGATTTTGGAATTTCAGAGACAATGGTATAGGTTTTAGAGGTTGAAAAATACTTATACATGTGATTTTTCTATAGGGAAGTTCAAGGGAGCTGAGGGCCACCACGGAAGGAGGTCAAGTCTGGACCAACCAGAGTCATTTTTCAGAAAATGGACAATCATTTTTAGATGATTTGTATATTATGAAGACAACAGAATAGGTTTTAGGATAAATTGAATAATGTACGCAACACTTTTGCCAAATTTGAGCTAATACAAGAGGCCCAAGCTATGGAGCTGAACCAAGGAGATGTAGCCCAAGAGGGGTGAACTCCTTCATAAAAAACTTGTGTTGATGGCTCTGTTTATGGTTTGCTATACATGTTTATACTATTGTTCAGTTCTTACTTATGTTGTTTATTTTTCTTTAATTTCAACATAAAACACAAGACAATTTCATGTTTTGACACTCACCTTCCCCAAGGAAACTAAGGCACCATAAGAAAACAAGAAGCAAATAAATTATAATTTTGAACTTGTAATTAGCACAAAAAAACTAAAAAATCAATTTTCGATGAAGTTGGTATCAGAGCTTGGTTTAGAGAGAATGAGGTTGCTTAAGGTTATTTGCTTGCTTTGCTAGAGTTTGTGGAAAAGAGTTTTAACAGTTGCAATTTTGTGATGCTTACAAGGTTAAGATTGCAGAGAGGAGAAGGGAAGCTATTGGTAGCTAGTCCTGAGATTAGGAAAAGAAGAAAGAGAGCTGAGAAAACATCATATTCATCCAATATTCCACTCAAATCTACACTTGAAGCACCTCAAATTCCATCTCCATTAGTTGAGATTGAAGAGGTACAATTTGTACAAGAAGCTGAAGTGATTGAAGAGGTACAAGCTACAGAGGTTGAGATTGAATCTAAAGCCATTATGTCAGGATATGAAGAGACTCATGAAAATTTTGAAGAAGAGGATGTTAAGAGAGACTTAAAATACATGCAAAGAATGGTTAAAATCATGTTTGAAGCATTCATTGCAGAAAGAGTAGGAAGAGGTTCTAAGTTCCCACATGGAGAAGGAAATTCAAATGATAAGAAGGATGAAGAGAAGAGTTCAAAGGGCAGTGGAGGGAAGCCACCTCCATCTCCACCATCTTCATCATCCTCATCATCCCCATCTATATCATCTTCCACTTCCGCCACAAAGACCACTCACACTCACTCAAAGGCCATAAGAGGAAAAACTCCATTACTCAAATTAGACATTAAGTTTGAATTACCCATGTACAATGGCGAGGTAAATGCAACGAAGTTAGACAATTGGAAACGTCAATTGGAGGTTTATTTCAGAATTCAAAACCTTCATGAACACGACATAAAGATCTAGTTGGCTTCATTGAGGCTAGAAGGATCAACACTAGTATGGTGGGAAGCAAAGACTCAAGAGGAAATGTGAATCCATGGTAATGTATCCATTTCTTGGTTTGAGTTTATTTCTACCATTAAAAGACAATTTTATCCTTTAGCTTACATGAAAAAATCTATTATGAGTTGGAAAAATTTTAGGCAACTTAAGGGTAAAACAGTGCAAGATTATACCCAGGAATTTAGAAAGAGAGCTTTGTTGTTAGGAGTAAATTTGAATTCCCAAGATACACTCTTGAAATACATTGGGGGTTTACATTCCTATTTGAAGCATACTATTCTTATGTTTAACCTAAGAAATTTAGACGAAGTTTGTGTACAAGCCACACACTTAGAGGCAAGGGGAAAATAAGGCATAAAGGAGAAAGAGGAAAGTGACGGTAAAGGGAAAGGAAAGTTTTTTGGAAGAGGAAAAAGTAATAGTTCTGTAAAAAAAGAGAAGGAAAAAATCACATGCAAGAACTATCCAAAGACTGGCCATGATGAAGACCACTGTTGGCAACTTCATCCCAAATAGACTGAAAGCCAAAGAGAAGCGGAAAACTTTTGCTATAGTTGAACAAGACTTAAGGTCAACTTCAGGAGAAGAGACAAAAATTACAGCCATGGGTTTGAAAGGTAAACATGTCGGAAGCACTAGTTCTTCAAATTGTTCAAATCATACTCATGATGAAGATACAAGAATAGAACTTTTCCACATTAGAGTTGTCTCTAAACATATCAATATTGATACACTTTTTGATAGTTGGTCACAAGCTAACTTGATTTCCGAAGATTTGGTAAAGCATCTAGGCATTGAAACAATTAGACATCTAAGACCATATCCATTGGGTTGGATTTGCAAGAATGAAAACTTGCAAGTTACAAGGAAGTTCTTACTAAGATTTTCCATTAAATCAAACTTTCTTGATGAAGTTGAGCTTGATGTGGTGCCGCTTGAAATATCAGGTATTGTATTGGGAAGTCCTTATATGTATGATAAGAAAGTTGTATTTCATCACCATGAGAACAAGTATCACTTATTTAAGGATGGTATTGAGTACATAATTAGAGCACATAAGAAGAAGATAGGTTTCTCTTATGCATGCAAGTGAAATGAAGAGGATAGTGAATGCAAGTCAGAACTTGACATTGTTGATGATAAAAAAAAGAGATGTATTGAATCACACTTTTCATAAGGATGCTTATGCTTGTAATGATTTGATTCAGGATGTTAACAGGTTGCCTTTGAAAGAAGGTGAAAAAAATTTGCAGCAGTAAACATTGGTGTTGAGCAGTGTTGGAAACAAGATGCCGGTGCAAAAGGGTGCAAATATGAAAGAGAAGGTGACAAGGTAGCTTGGAAAATAAGGCATGGGTTCCATAAATGCTGGTTTATGGTTTCCAGAAGGCACATGTGACAATGGAAAAGAAACTTGGTCAAGAGTCGACGTAAGTACAAAGCGAGATCTACTAAAAACCGCCATGGTGACAGTGTGCAAGGTGAGAAAGTTTCTGAGTTTTCTTTGATTGTTGACCAAGGTAGGAACAATGTGGTTTATGAAAAAATATATTGTTGTTCTGAAAATTCGGAAATATTGCAGCACGATGGTGTCAAAGACAGTAAGAGAAGGTTGCAAGAATCGAGGGAAAAGTTGACTTTTTATGAAAAGCTCCAAATTATGAAATTGGGAAAATTTCAGTGGATAGAGACTGGATGGGTGAGGGAACAGTGCCCTCATCCATATAATTAGTAATCTAGAGATATTTTGGGGTCCAAAAGGATTCTAGTGGGGAGGAATGATTACGTGCTCAGTATTTAGCTCAAAAATAAAAGTTTTTCAGAATTGCTCGAAACCACGACGACAACGTAGAGCATGTCACCAGGATTCCAACACAACTTGTTTCATCAAAATATGAGTTTATATGAGTAAGTTATGGCATGTTGTTCACTTTCTCAAATAGTGAAAAAAATTGCAGAATTGTGACAGGTTGCTGACATGGCAGCTCAGTCAGCAAAAAGGAATCTTCTAGGAATATTCTTTAGGTTTCTGCTAATGAGGCTATGACAAGTGGCATTTTCGGATTCGCTAGTTTGGTCTATGTGGAGTTCAATTTCCTAATGATTCTAAGGTGGAAATTATGTATTTATTTATTTATTATGATATATATATATATATATATATATATATATATATATATATATATATATATATATATGGGGTAAATTTCCTAATGATTCTAATGTGGAAATTGTGTTTTTATTTATTTATTATTTAATTATGATTTAATATATATATATATATATATTATTATTAAATTTTAATAGTCCAAAGTCGGTTTAAACGTTGAATTCAAATGGGAAATATCATAAATAATGAAAAGTCTGCCAAGGTTCATGTATATATTAATATATGCGCAAAAGTGTTGCAAAGGAGAGTAGGGACGTGTTTTGAACCCAGGCCCTCCGCCCCACAAAGCCTATGCTTTAACCAATATATCATTCCATTGTGACTTGAAATAGAAGCCCACGCGCCATTATTTGAACTTTGAACGCGCCTTGGATGGGGGTCCGGAGGGGGCCAGCCCCCTCCCACATGTCTGACAGATCAGAACCAGGAGATTCCAACTGCAATTCCGACGGATTTTAAGCCATGTTAATTAATGCTAATCCGTGGTTTAAGCTGTGATTAATCCGCATTAGTGCTAAACATGATTTACACCTAAACAACACTTATCTTAATATTAAGATGCGCTTATCCCTTAATTAAGTGAAGATAATGTAGTAGAATAGTTGGCGGAAGCGCCTTTTTAGGCATATTTCTAATTTTAGCAGTGCTAAGTGGCGGAGCTTCCAGATTTAGTGGAGGAAAACTAGGGAAATTTGTTTTTGCCATAATGGAGGCAGATTTAGATCATTTTTGGAAAATGAATAGTAAATTTTAGATTATTTTGGAATTTCAGAGACAATGGTATAGGTTTCAGAGGCTGAAAATGACTTCTACATGTTATTTTTCTACAGGGAAGTTCAAGGGAGCCGAGGGCCACCAGGGAAGGAGGTCAAATCTGGACAAGCCAGAGTCAGTTTTCAGAAGATGGATAGTCATTTTTAGATGATTTGTATGTTCTGAAGACAATAGAACATGTTTCAGAAGCAATCGAATAATGTACACATCACTTTTTCCAAATTTGAGCTAATACAAGAGGCCCAAGCTATGAGCTAGACCAAGGAGATGTAGCCGAGGAGGGGTGAACTCCTTCATCAAAAACTTGTGTTGATGGCTCTTTTTATGGTTTTTTGTACATTTTTATGCTATTGTTTAGTTCTTACTTATGTTGTTTATTTTTCTTTAATTTCAACATAAAACACAAGACAATTTCCTGTTTTGACACTCACCTGCACCAAGGAAAATAAGGCACCATAAGCAAACAAGAAGCAAATAAATTATAATTTTGAACTTGTAATTAGCACAAAAAAACTAACAAATTGATTTCAGATCATCTGTAATGGCCCTTGTTTCTAAAAATATGATAAGCTCTGAAGAAGTATTGCATTCACCTTTGCTTGTTTCTCTTGTTCATGTATGAGCTTTTCATTGTTTGCCTTAGAACTCCTTATTTCTTCATTTAGGCTTCTCAATGTGTCTTCCAAATCACAAGAATGCCCATCATGATGCTCATATGACTCACGAGGGGAGTCATTGTAGTCTACCATATTTCTATCCATGTTGATATTTCTCCTGCAAGGTATAATATGTCAGCTAAACCAAATAATAATAAACCAACATACCTTAGTGTAATTTGGGGAGGACACTTACTACAAGTTCAATCAATCAACGTAATACATGTATAGATGTAATCATGACAACATATAAACATATAATGTCTAGGCATTTAAACATATAAATGTCATTCTCGTTGGAGTCCAGTCATCCATGCATGACCATACCAAATGCACACCAATGCAAGCTTGACCTCACACATAACCATAAGCACATACCATACATGAGCATAAGAAACATGTAACCCAACATGACCGACCAATGCATATTCAAAATATAACATTACACAAGAAAACATGCACAACCAATACAAAAGAATGACCCAAATGTGACCTATCATAATCAATCAATGCATATACAACATGTAACAATATGTAAGCAAGAGTGCACACACAATAAATAAACAAGAACAACACACAATCACTCATACATTTATGACAACATGTCGACAATAACATCATTAGAACTTCCATGGCAACACCACTACCACCATGGCCAACACAATGCAGATGCAACAACCACATACAACACAGGAGTGAAAACACATAAGAAATCAACATAACACATGATCAGCACACTACCCATATAGTCCAAGAGTTGAACCATGCTCTGATACCACTCTGTAACACCCTCTTCCCACATCTACCCAAGTAACCTACCAACTGGGGTAAATATGTTACGAGAGGCTAATAATATGAGATTCAACCTCCTAGATGACCTTAAGGAAGTGGAGCCGACAGAAACCTGACAAACAGACCTTACACCACATCAAGAACACCTCCAGGAGGTAACCCAACCTCCTAGACCCCTGAACCTTGAGGGGGAACTAATTTTTTACCATTTTAAGCCATAACTGGGGCATGTAAGGGCAAGGGAGAGGCTAGAAGCCTATAGTCGTAGGCATGCCAAGTCAATATCATGACCAAGGCCCCCAAAAGTCAGTTTTGTGCCTGCAACTCCGGGATTTGTGCCACCTTTTTAGCCCTAGAGCCCAAGTCACTGCCCAAAACTTCATGAAACTTTAGGAGAGGATAAATAACATTAAAAAAATGTATGGAAGCAATCACATCATCAGGAACTCATATGGACCCCTCCCAGCCATGACAGGAATTTCGTCAAACATGTCACAAAAATTACATCTACAGGTATAAAAAACATATTTAAACATAGGGGTCTCATACTTATCTGAGAAACGCTAAGAAGCATTGCTCCCTTACATCATAAGCTACAATACAATCTATTTTACCATGGATACATTGTGCATTCATTTACAAGTAAAAACATGGATAGAGGCATACATCACCACTGATAAAATACATGCTTATAACCAACATAATAACAACAGAAATACCATGGATACAATAGCAATAGAATCCACATAATAACCAATACATTTGCATACCAAATACCAAAGGAATGAGCTTATCATTAATGAGTGTAAAAAAAAACCGGAGATGGGACTTCCACATTCCACCCGACCATAGATTGGCTGAGCCAAATATCTCTTCAGCCAATCACCCCCATTCCATATTCCAAGCCTGAATGTGGGACTTAAAATGAAAGAGCCAACCAGGGCATCCTGAGGCTAAACCACATCACCCTCATCAATCATAAACCAGGCTTTACTATGATTCTACACCCAATCACTAGGCCAACACAAGCATGGATATCACCGGATTCTCTCCGCCTAAACCGTGAGGAATTTTCATGTCTCCTAGTCTCTTAGGATTTATCGCAACCCACAGTCTGAATCAGGGGTCACTAGGCCCTAAACTGAGACATACTCTCCATGCTTTACCACAATCCAAAACCTGATATTCCTAGGCCTGAATGGAGATTAAACCACCACCTCTTAGGCTTTACCACAATTCAAACCCGGATTACTAGGCTCTAAACTGAGGCAACAAACGAACTAGTTCTATAATCATTCGAAGATCCACCTCACTCAGCTTCGAATCCATCCGGTAATCCAGCTAAACCAAAACATGAGAACTCCACAACACTATGGCTATACAGAAATGGAAAGGCTAGGCTGAATACACTGTCACCCCTGGCAAAACCCATGCCGAGACAACAAAGAACCACATGCAATACCACGCATGTCAAATATAACAAGGTAATCATACATGCAAATCAATACCTGCAAAGAATCCTGTTGTATATGCTTGATTCGTGCTCCTCCTTGCTTGCTTCCTCTTTATTCCTACTTTGTTTTCTTTCTTGCTCCAATGCCAAATTGCTCCAAAAAATATAAGTGTCCAAGAGAGAGAGAGAGAGAGAGAGAGGGAGAGAGCTCCAAAAATGCACTGACAAAAGGTACCTTAGAAGACTTTTTATTAATGAGGCCTCTATTTTCTTCATTTTCCATTATTTTCCTTCATTTTCCTCCTCACTGCAACTTGTGACCTTTCATCTCACTTTTCTCCTAATTTCCATTATTTTCATAAATAATGTGCGAAAAATGCCATTTTTCCTTTCCAAATCCTTTTCCATTGCCTTTGCCAATTTCCTTATTCATAATAAACCAAATTAACACCCCCCTAGGATTTTTTTCCCAAAATTCAGTGTGGAATAAGTGTCTCATCAACCATGGTTATTATTTTTAACTTTTATTACACGGAATTTGCACCCGGGTTGTTACAACAACAACCATGAATCACATACCTGCATGCCAAACATACAAACTTGTATGACGATATGCTCTTACCCAAAATTACATTGTAACAAATTCCCTTTAATTATTTGCATGTCCTACTCTATCTTAGCCAACACATTAGCATCATATCATACCAATATCATCATGATGACCTAATTGCATACACCGACCTTATGCACAGCAACCTTCACCATGGAATTGCATGCATAACAACATACATACACCGACATGCATAAAAAATGCATATACAACCATACATTGATGCTGACACATCCCACCATCAACCTTCACATGGTGACATCACTACAAATATGATCAACACCATGAAAATGCAACAAGCACATGGACTACAAGCATAAGGGACATATATGCAACCGACTTAAATGCATTTCCAGCACACCACCCATCCAGTCTGAGGGTTGAACCATGCTTTGATACCACTTTGTAACACCCTCTTCCCACATCTACCTAAGTAACCGACCTACCGGGGTAAACATGTGACGAGAGGCTACTATGATCAGACTCAACCTCCTAGGTGACCTTAAGGAAGTGGAATCGATGGAAACCTATCATAAAAACCTTGTATAACAACAATGAAACTCCCGAGGAGCGAAACCAACCAATTAGACATCTTGCCCCTGGGTCCCATTGACCTTTTTAGCTTATCATCCTTTGGATTCATGCACAAGCCTGCAAGCCATTGTCTATTAGGCTTTGGAAACATATATAAGCCCACATGCCAATGTCCAGGGACCAAATTACTCAGTGTTGTGCCAACGTCCCTGGGATTTGAGCCACTTTTTTCAGGCTCAGAACACGGTGCACTGCCCATAATTTCATAATAAGTTCAAAAATGAATTATAATTACCAAAAAATGATATATTTAAAAAAACATCCATGAGGACTAAATTGGACCCTTACTAGCCATGATAAGAATTTCGTCAAACATGTCACAAACATGAAAGCTACAGGTATAAACAACATAACAGAACAAAGGGGTCTCATAATTATCTGAAAATCACTAAGAAGAATTGATCCCCTACATCATTAGCTGCAATACAATCTATTTTACCATAGATGCATTATGAATTCATTTACAAGTAAAAACATGGGGAGAGCCATACATCATCACTGTTAAATACATGCTCATAACCAGCATAATAACAACAAAAATTCCATGGATACAACAACAATAAAATCCACATATAAACCAGTGCATTCATATACCAATTACCAAATGAATGAGATTCTCATTAATGAATGGGAAAACCAATTGGAGATGGGAGTACCACGATCCACCCAACCATATATTGGCTGAGCCTAACATCTCTTCAGCTAATCACCCCGGTGCCATATTCCAAGCATGAATGCAGGACTCAAACCAAAAGAACTAATCAAGGCATTCTGAGGCTAAACCACCTCACCCTCATCAATAGAAATAAGGATTTACCGTGATACACACCGAATCACTAGGCCAACACAATAAACATGTCATATTCAGATTTACCGTGATCTCCCCTGATCCTTAGGCCAACACAAGCATGGATACCATCAGAATTCATTCTAGTTACACCATGAGGAATTTTCATGTATCCTACTCTCGCAGGCTTTACCGCAATCCATAGTCTGAATCAGGGATCATTAGGCCCTAAATCGAGACATACTATCCAGGCTTTACCGTATATCCCAACCTGGGATTCCTAGGCCTGATGGAGTGCACCCACCTCTCAAGCTTTACCTCAAACCAAACTCGGATCACTAAGCCCTAAACCAAGGCAACACATAAATCGGTTATGTGTCATATCATTTAGAGATCCACCTCACTCAGCTTCGAATCCATACGGAAATCCATCTAAACCAAAAAATGATAACTCCACAACACCATGGCTATCCGGAAATGGCAAGGCTAGGCTGAAAAGATGTGATTAATACGAAATACATTTATCTAAATTATGGAAAAAAAAAGTCTTATATCTAACACTATCACACCTAGAAAAACTCATTCCATGACAGAAAATAACCACATGCAATACCATTCATGCCAAATCTAGCAAGGAAATCACACATAAAAATAAATACCTGTAAAGATCTTGTTGTAGTTGCTTTATCCCGCTCTTCCTTTCTTGCTCCTTCCTTCCTCTTTCCTTTTTTCCCTTTCTTGATCCAATTCCAAAGTTCTCCAAGAAAATTCTCAGTGTCCAAGAGTTGGAGAGAGAGAGAGAATAATGAGAGAGCTCCAAAAATGAACTGACAAAAGGTTTGAGAAAAATCTTTCAAAAACCTTTTTATTGATGAGGCCTCTATTTTCTTCATTTTCCATTATTTTCCTTCATTTTCCTCCTCACATTCAACCTGTGGCCTTTCATCTCCCTTTTCTCCTAATTTCCATTAGTTTCTTAAATAAATGTGCCAAAATTCCATTTTTCCACTCCAAATCCTTTTCCTTTTCCAATTCCAATTTCCTTAGCCATATTAACCGAAATGAACACCCACTAGGATATTTTCCCCAACATTCAACTTGGAATAAATGTCCCATCGATAATGGTTATTATTTTTAACTTTATTACATGGAATTTTCACCAGGGTTGTTACAAAACACATCCTAAAACTATTGTAAAACCGTGTACCTGCTCAATACATCTGCATCCTCAAATTCATTACCTTTGTCACTAGAAATATGTACTGCAAATAACACACACCCTTTCCTTAGAATACATTTTTCCTGCATAATTTTCACCATTTTAACTGATGTTGCTTTCTTCTTACCCTGCAAAACTCTTTGTTCTCCATTATCATCCAAAAACTCAATGGATTTGTCATAATAGTCCACTTTGGTCATGTGAAGGTATAGCTAGTCCATACCCAAAATCATATTATATGATCCTAACGACAATACATTAAAATATACCGATGTAGGCATACCATTCAACTCAAATGCACAATCTCTTATCCAATTATGAAATCGATTCTTTGTACCTGTAGCTAACTGCACTAACAAAGACTCTGCATGAACTTATTTACTCAAACCACACTTATCGAACTCGTCAGGATTAACATAACTATAATTAGATCTAGGGTCAATCAAAATAGAAATAACTTGATCACAAAGCTTACCTTCCATCTCCATAATAGATGTCAGGTGATATTTTTTCCTATTATCCAACGTTGCATAGATCCGAGGAACACTCTATCCAACATCCCCAACTATTTACGCCTCCTGAGCACTGTAAATATGTGGTATAACACCCTGATGTTGTGGATAATATCTCTAATGATGATCTTTTCCACAAGTAAAACATTGTACAGGCTTCCTATCATCACCCTTGTTCTTATCAGACATAAATTCATGTCTTTTGTCAGATGCATTGAACATCTTGTGCGACGTTGCATTCTATTTGTTACTTGTGTCCCGAGGCCTTGCTCATTTCTTGTCCCATTTCCCCTTATTCTTATTATTACCTTTCCAAACTGGTTTAGTCTCAGATCTGTTCTTTGATTGCTCGTAACAATGATTTAGCTTCCAGATGGACTTCTCCAATGATATATGCTCATCAAACTCAATCTGTCTTTGAATGTTATCGGAAACCTGGTGATGAATCTTTGAATCTTGGATTTCTCCTCCTTGAGGTAAGGCACATATCTCAACAACTCTAGAAATATGCTAGTGTAATTATCATATGTCATAGACACCATCTTTAGCTCATAAAACTCTTTTGACATGTCTTCATAGTATCTCTCCAATAGATACTTTTTCTTGAATAGTCTCTCGACTCCGAGTCAGTTCTTCCTCATAAATATCTCTAAAGTTGTTTACATCTTCCCACCATATATCTACTTTACCTTTTTGGTCGAATGTAGCTATTATGGCCTTCATGTTTTCTGAATAATCATGTAACCTGAAGAACTTATTCATTCCAAGAAACCATGCTTCTGCATCCCGTGATTTCTTCATTTCCCATCAAATGTAGGTGGTTTTTCTTCATTAAACTCATCCGAAAATATACCCTATCACTCCTCTTGTAAGTATTATAATGATGATGACAATGATACATGTCAGAACCAGAATTAGAATAGTACCTGTGTCCATCACCTCTTCTTTCTGGTGTATCCAAGAACCTTCCATCCTTGATCATTTCATCTCTATCTGATTTGTGCCCACTATGAGATCTCCTACCATATGCCCCATTAGTCCTATCCTTGTGTCTATAACTAATTGTAAGTGGTCCATGTCTCTGTAATTATGACAAGCTCTGAAGAATTACTGCATTGACTTCCGCTTGTTTCTCATGTGCCTGCATGATTCTATCATTGTCTGCTTTGCCACTCCTTATTTCTTCCTTCAAACTTCTCAATGTGTCTGCTAATTCAGAAGAGTGCCCAACACCATGCTACTCATCTGATTCATAGGAAGAATATTTATAGTCTACCATATTGCTATTCATATTTGATCTCTTGTTCCTGCGAGTTGTATTATTTCAACTAAACCAACTCATAAACAAACTAACGTACGTTATTATTGTTCGAGGAGGATGTCTGATCTGCAAGACTCACAAAATTAGCACAATACATATATAAACATAATCATATCAACATATAAGCATATTTTCAGCCATTATCTAGTTATCCATGCATGAATATGTTGACCACATACCATTACTTCATGCACAACGACCATCATCTAGTCGATGCATTCATAAAAACATATAAACAATGACACACCCAACCAATGCACGACCGACATACACTCACAACAAATACATTAAGCAACAACACCATAAAATTTCACATGATGACACCACTGCAATCACGACCAATGCCATACGTACACAACAAGCACATAGACCACAAGCACAAAGAACTATATGCAACTGACATGTACATACGACAAAAAATTCCTCCAAGAGAAACATAATCCATAAATCGCCCAAGGAGAACGAAGCCATGCTCTGATACCACGCTGTAATACCCTCCTCCCACATCTACCCAAGTAACCGAACAACTGGGGTAAACATGTAATGAAGAGTTACTATGATATGATTCAAATCTCTATGTATAGTTAAGGAAGCGGAACCGACAGAACACAACCAACCTGACCTTCTACACTTGCAACATAACCCCTAGGAGCCATCCGACCAATCAAGGTGACTAGCCCCTGAGACAAACTAAAATTTTTCTGAATTGAAGCCTCAGTCGCTCCCTTAACATGGGCATGCATGTGATTGGGACCCTCTAGTCACTCCCACAACAAGGCATGCATGCAAATGGGGACTTTTCCAGGTAGTTTTGTGCTAGTGACTCCATATTTTGTGCCACTTTTTCAGGGCTAGGAATCAGACCACTACGCAGAACTCCATGAAACTTTCAGAAATGAAAAGTAACATCGAAATAATGATGTTGATGAAAATAATTGAATAAGGACTTGACTGGACCCCTACTATCCATGACATACATTTCTTCAAACATGTCACACATATGCATTCTATAGGTTTAAACAACAATATGAGCATAGGGGTCTCACATTTATCTGAGAATCACTAAGAAGCATTGATACCCCGTCACAATAACTACATTACCATCTATTGTTGCGGGAAATGTTACCCTAAAGGTCTTGTGTTGATGAACCTTCACAAATCAGGGGCATGTCATTACTAGAAGGACTCACTTAGCCAACTTATATGCATTAAACTAGAATCTACAGGTTGCAGACCTTACTTGGATATCCCTCGGTTGTAGTAGACCCCGTGGGGTGCAAACCCCTTGCAACTCTTTGTGCTCCGTAATTTGTAAATCAACAAAGAAGGAACACGAAATCCTAGTTGTACAAAATGTATATGTTCTATATGTTAGTAAAAAGCATGCATAATCTTATAGAAACAATATTAAATGAAAAATTTAAGATCATTACACATGTATAAAATATTATTGACACGTAAACATAAGGAACAATATGGTACTTATGTTATTAATGACATGTACAATAAACAAACGTGGAGATATCACCTGAAATCTGCCACGGCCTTCGAGCATACCATCCTCTAGATCCGTCTAGCCCCAGCTTCCCAAGATTTCTTCCAAGGATCGTGCACAACGGATGTCACATAAGGTGAGTGAACATCTCAAGGAAACAAGGGTTTCCTGAAAATATCTGGGAGGTGCAGGAGGCACAAAAATATATCAGACTTGGATAGGGCTCCAATAGCATATAATATCTATATTTCTTTCTCTCTTCCTCCTTTAGGCCATTTCCTTGAGGGGCTTTTATACTCCCTCAAATTAGTTTTTGCAGTTGGGAACAGTTAGGCCACGGGCTGGGGTGGTAAAGTTACTGGAACAACCGTAAACCACGCCTCTAAAATAGGGAAATTACATATTTTTTAATGTTTTAAAATTGCATACGCGGTTCTCTATGTATGGACTCACGTGTATACGCGGAAAAGTTTTGGCAGAGTCACATATGGGTTTTAAGAAACTGCTTTTTGAGAAATATGTCCAAGTATGAAGGGAAGGGTTGCCCAAGGCCAATGTCTAAATCATCAAGTATATGATGGTGATAAATGATGCTATAATAGATGTACCCTAATATATGAGGTCAGAAGGGGTACATAATGGCCGAAATGTATTATGTGCATAAAAAGAACCTTGCGAGGACTAGAGAGGAATTCACCATATTTCAGCCTGCCAAAAAACCAGTGAGAGAGATCAGAAAGATAGCTCATGTTTGAGGCGGGCATACCCATGCTTAGTGAAAGAAAAACATGTCTGCATATGAAGTATAGAGCGGATCCAATATGTATACAGTAAAATGTAGAGTACATAGTGAATCATCTGATCATTGCCCAGAAGTACAAGTCAAAGTCAGGTCCAAGTATCACATATAGAAGACTGATCAATGATGCTGCAATAGATATATGATCATAAAAGTCACAACTGAATCTCCAAGTACCAAATCATAAGTGGTGGAACAAATGGTACAACACGCAACTTGAGAGCCAACATATAATATGTTGTTGTGATGAAACTGCAACATATAAGGGTGGATGGTGTCACTGACAGAAAAATGAAGGAGCTGTCAAAGTGAACCAAAGCATGCTGACGCAAACCCGAGGTCTTCACCGATCACCATGGCACAATTCTACACAATGGGAATAAATGAGATGAAGTCGATCATGTGAGAAATTGTTTGATTACTGGTCATTGATGTATACCGTTAACAAACGCGAGACAACCCATTGATAATGATAATGAGTGTCAAGGTGCCCCAGTACAATCTAGCAAGTGTGAATGAATGAGTTGAAGTCGAAAAATTAAAAGAATCTACCAATCAGGAGGCAAATATTTATCCTTACTATTGATAGCGAAGAGTCTGCCACTGATCACTGCAAACCCTAAGGTACTGGAAAAAGGAATCTAGACCTTATTCCTAGAGCAATGAGTCAGATTCGATGGGAAAATATTTGTTGGAAGGAAGGCATAAAGGCGTCCCACATTAGTCCAACGCGAGTGTAACCCACAGGCAAAAATTTGGAAGGAATCGTATGAAGTAAAGTGAAGTAACCAACCCGAAGTATGTTTCTGGCATGCACAAGATGAAGCTAGTGCACAAAAGAAACCCTCCGAACCAAACAATAATGAAAGCTGACAAAGAGGCGAGATATCCACCGATAGGGTCAAATGGAAATCAAGGTACTACACGAATCCCAGGTGTGATAATGTAAGCTGAAGTCGAACAGAAGGGAAACCACTCAATCAAAGACCCATGATGATGATCAAATGCTGAGCACAAGGCCACATATCAATGATGTAAATAGGGCCAGGGTGGAGCTCTAGGTTTATTCTCAGAGCAATATGTAGTAGCCGATAAGAGACAAACCCGCCATAAAGAAGTTAGTGGAGACCTTCTCAAACCAACACGAGCAAAGGACCAAATATCTGATGTGATAGAACAAGATACTGACAAGACCAAGAAGTTCGACTGAAAAATGAGTCAAGAGACACTGCAGAAAGGCCGACTCAGGTTAACTTCCCTTGAACAAAAACACGACTTATGTTGACTATGGCAGCAAATGATAAATTTGTATAAGTTTGGCATGCAGGAGGCATGAACAAACCCTCCATATGATTGGAAGAGATAACCAACCAGGGGAGAACTGACTCATGAAACAAGGTTATGGCTTCTCCTAAGTAAAAAACTAAAACCATCCCAAATGGAGAAAAGACTTAGCTTTTTTGTGCTTTGTTCAAGGGTGACATAACTGACACTTTAGCTGCCATCAAGTATGGAAGTAATATCCCGTTCCCGCTCTTTTTCAAAATATTTAATTTTTTTTGTTTTTTTCATATTCCAAGCCTGAAAAATAATAAAAGAATGCTATAGTACAATGGATAGAACGAGTGTCGTGAAACAGATGCACTAGTTCCTAGGATAGGAAAAATACTATGCTCAATGCAAGGTGGCGAAAAATGGTAAGTGACACTCAGAGGAATGTTCCATCCATGGGTAAAGGTGTCAAGTCGCAGAAACTAAGTGATTGCATGGTTAACTTGTACAGAAGACATGGTCAAAACATGGCTTAAACATGAGTCCAAATGAAGCCGGATAAAGGCCAAGATAAACAAGTAGTCAATATGCAATGCCGTAATACAACTCGACAACATAAGGGAGCCTCTAGGATAAACGGCCAGAAAATGATAGCGAAGAAGGAGAAGAATGAAGCTTAAATGCATAAGACATGGCGGGACTAAAGAGGACTCCCGAACCTACATAAATTGCAACATGGGCGACAAATTATAGCGAGGAACTAACTAGGAAGCCCATGTAAAGGAATGCTCTACCACCAAGTCATGATTAAAAAATCGGCGAGTGAAATGGGTTAAGTACTCATGACATGATGGGATCGACCCTATAGCAAGTGATAAGAATGGAGGCTAGGATGCAAAAATGCAACGGAAAGTGAATTCCCTAACCTATATGCCAGTTCGAAATCATATACCTGCCATGACAGGTCAGCGGTCATGGATTCGAAGAAAAACTAGGAAAATCTCGAATTCAACAAAATGTACCTGAAAAAATACCTTGCCTAACACTTACAAACCAAACGGTTATATAGCCTTAGTCAAATTCAAAAAATAAGCACAAGTAAAATTTGTAATTTTTTTTCAAATTCTAGGCATAAATACACAATTTGACTCACATTTGGATCATTTTCACATTGCAAAAGTGGAGAAAAAGCTTTGGGGCAAAAATTCCTCTACTCAAATCCGGAGCAATTAGCCATAAAATCACGCCAAATCAATCAAGTAAGATCTAAAATCATCTTTTTCATCAATTTCATTCCTGTTTAAGGCAAAATTTTGGAAATTTGACTGTAGAAAAGATATTTTTTGATGAAACCCTCTGCGCACATGCAGGTTCGTGTGGACGGACCTGCATATCATACGCGACTGTGTACAAGCAAGGTCACGTGTGCGCAGAGTGAAAATTTAAAACTTGTATATAATCAATCATTCAATGATTTTTCCAAGGATGTCCATTAGTTGGAGAGTGTGAGATTAGTGCAATTGACAATGAGGTGATGGAAGATCAAACTTCGCTAGATATTGTTCGGAATTGCGGATTGCTCAAATTTTTCAAAATGCCCAATATGAAAAGCAATGTACGTTTTCTTCAAATTTTGGTTGATCATTGGGAGCTGGAAGAATATTGTTTCATGATTGATCAGGTGCCACTACACATAGAAGTGGAAGATATATACTTCATCACTTGAATATCTTGGAGGGGAGACCCAGTAGACTTGCACGGAAAGCCTGTTGGAGGGCTGACCATAGAGGATTATGTCCAAGTCTATTGTGTAGAGGATGCACAAAAGGTAGGAACACAGATTCCTATCAGAGATATGAAGGATTTATACATGAAGATCTTTCTCTTTACCATTGGCAGAGTAGCAAGATCAGCTTCTCTGCATCAGGCTTCACAGACACAAATGAGCATAGAAGTGGAATGCTTGATTCATCTCTTTGATTGGTGCACAACCTTCCTGAGCAATATGAAGAAACATTAACTTCAATCCGAAAAGCAAAGACAAAACACTTCGGGTATGGTACAATCTTGCTGACATTATTCTTCAAGAGGGTCCCAGGGCTTCGGCCCAAGGTCATCTCAACTATCAGAAGCTCGAGAGATCCAAGAATAGCCCAATGGGCTGATATGATGAAGGGATTAGGGGGAAGTGAAGCTCCCCGGACCACTTGGGATGATGAGTTCTTCCAATGGTGGGAAGAACAGGTCATCGCAGTGGAATATTATCCCTATGCTGGGATGGAATTTCGTGCAGATCCAGATCTAGTCCTGCCACCCGGTGCAACATGGGGTGCAATCAGTGAAATTTCATTTTTTATTTTTTATCATGTGATTTTTATGATTTTTTCATGAAAAAATATTTTTTATTGGACTAAATGAATTACAAAATTATGATGATCATGATGCAGACATGGGACCAGTCAGACCAGAGGGGTACCCAAGGCACAAGCATCGCAGAGGTGAGGCAGATGCTGAAGACCCTGGCAGGACACTCCATGTAGTACAGAGGAACTTGGAGAGCTTGACTCACCAAGTGCCCATGTCTTCTATCAAGGACCTACCGGAGGCTATCCAGAGACGGGTGGTAGGAGTACCATGAGACTAGGTGCGGTTATTCCGCCGTGTAGCGACTGCCGTTGTGTTCTATAGGAACACAAATGTTGGGCAGGGACCTCAGGAGTAGATTTATAGATATGATCGGATGACTGTAATATTTTTTGATGATAGACATGATCGGGCATAAGCCCTAATTTTGTAGGACATGATGGTCCAGATTTTGTACATTTTTTAACACTCTGATCTATATATATATATATATATATATATATATATATATATATATATTTACGATGATTTATAATATGTGATGACTCAAATGTATGATAATGAATGATATATTTGATATATTTTTTAACGTATTGATTAATATGCCAATCAATTGCTTGATTAGCCAATAAGTTTTCCATCCAATTGTTAGCTCGAGGAATATGAATGAATGTTGTAAATTGAAATGATATTTGTAACAAACGTACCCTAAAAAAAAATTGAGGTAAAAATGGGTCTCAGACACGATATGTGTTGTTCAACTGTGAAACCACCAGCTGTGAATCCAAGAAAACTACTAACGAATCAACACCCAAGGATATTCCTTCCGAGAGTAGATTGACCACTACAGTGTATTCTGCTATGTTGTTCGAAGCAACCAATGTAGACACTTCTTGAAACTAAAAACTGGTTGGATGGATAATGGAGTACCCAAGCCGCGGAAGCTAAGTTCCGGGTATGTCTGCTCGCACCATTGGCGAAACCAAAGTGACTCATGTCATCGAAAACCCAGATATGTACAAAAAACAAAATATATACAACAAAGAAAGATGCTACGCCAAAGCCTAGGCATAATAATTTTTCAAATAGAGCCCATTTCTGGGCTCCGCCAACTCATTTCCATCAAATTCAATCAAGGCATAGGCTCCTTTCTTTAGGACATTTTTAACGATAAAGGGGACATACCACATTGACTTGAACTTGCCTGCCCCCAAGGCATCCTTCTATTGGGCATAAACCAATACAAGATCACCTTCAGAGAAAACCCTAGGTTTGAACGCCTTATCATACTGAACCTTTTACCCATTTCTTATGTGCCTCATTCATCGTAGCTGCATCTTGATGCTGCTCATCAAGATGTTCTAGATGAAGAAGGCACTTTTCAAGACTAGAAGTGTCAGGAAGAAGCTCAACAGCTAACTTAAGAGAGGGAATTTTTCATTCAATAGGAAATATATATTCCCAACCGTAAGCCAGCTTAAACAGAGTAAAACCGGTTGCAGTTTTGACTGACATACGGTATGCCCAAAGTACAGGATACAACATAATATGCCAATTGGATCTGGCATTATCAATCGTCCGTTGAAGAATTGTCTTCAAGGATTTTTTCACAGCTTCAACTTTCCCATTGGCTTGAGGATAATAAGGAGATGAATTCTCCTGCCGGAAACCTAATTTCAGAGCCAATTCAACCATCATGCTGTTCTGAAAGTGACTGCCATGGTCAGTGACAATATCTTTTGGAATACAAAAATGAGAAATGACTTGATTGAAGAGGAATATAGTTGTTGTCTCACCGTCATTCCCAAAAGTAAGCATAGCCTCAACCCACTTGGTGAAGTAGTCTACAAATATGATAATGTACTTGTGACATTTAGCTGATGGCGGGTTACAAGTAGTATAATCAATGCCCCACCTTGTAAAGGGTCTGATAGTAATGACAGGAAAGAGCGGAGCTGGATGAGCGCACATCTTTTGAGTATAAACTTGACACGGATGACACTTTTTGACTGATTCCATACAATCTTTGAAAATTGAAGGCCAAAAGTATCCTGCACGCAAGATTTTTTGGGTTGTAGCAAGCCCAGATAAATCACCACCACAATCTCAACTGTGACAATCATTTAGCACAACCTCAGCTTCTTCGAGAGTTAAGCAGCGTCTAAGGATCGAATCGACCCCGCGATGATATAAAGTGTCACCAATAATCAAATAACTTTTGGCTAAGTGACGTAAATTCTGGCGCTCATCTTTCGAAAAATTTGAGGGAAACTTCGCAGTCTAGAGATAAACTATGAGATCTCCATACCAAGGATCTTGTGAAGAAATGAGAAAAATATGTTCATCAGGAAATGATTCGTCATAAACAATCTCTTCCCCACATGGAAACTCATAAATAAATTCTGCAAAAACTAATGATTTCTTGGACTTGGTAGACATAAATTGAAGATCAAATTCCTGCACAATCACAATCCATCTGTTGTATTTTCCCCCAACCACTCGCCTACTGAGAACACACTGAAATGGATTGACTGCTGCCAAAACATATGTTTTGCGAAGGATAATATAATGTCTGAGCCACTGCACAACATGGACAACTGCTAAAGCAAGCTTCTCTATTGGATAATACCAGAGTTCAGGACCTACCAAGCCTTGAATAAGGTGGTATATAACATGCTCGGAAAGAGCATCATCTTCCTAATCCAGAACCATACCAATGGTAGATTCTGTTGCCGCGAGATACAACAGGAAATCCCTGCTATAATCAGGTGGACTGAGTAAAGGAGAAGAGGTCAATGCTTTTTCAAAGAATCGAACGAGCGTTGAGCAAAGTCATCCCAAAAGAATGGAACTCCTTTCTTTAATAATCTTATAAATCATTTTGTAATCTCAACACAATTTATGATGAATCTCCGCAGGAAATTAGCTTTTCCTTGCAGACTTTGAAGTTGACGAATTGAAGATGGGGGAGGCAACTAGAGTATAGCCTTAGCCTTGAAGGGATCTACTCGAATCCCTTCCGTAGACACGATGAATCCCAACAACTGACCAGATGTGATAGTGAAAACCCACTTGTTTGGGTTCAAACGAATTTTGTAATACCGACATCGTTCAAAAACTTGATGGAGGTGAGAAGGATGATCAATTATCTTGCGAGAACGAACATCTAGATCATCCAAATATGCCTCGATAATATGTTTGATGTCGTGGAAGGCGTAAGACATGGCCCACTGAAAAGTAGCTCCAGGATTTTTGAGGCCAAAAGGAATTTTATTGTAAGCGAAGGTACCCCGGGGACAAATAAATGCAGTCTTATGCTGATCTTTAGGACATATAGTAATTTGATTACACCCAGAGAAACCGTCCATGAAGGAGAAAATTTATTTCCCCGCACACTCATCGATAATATGATCTATAGACGGTGTGGGGTAGTTATCTTTAGGACATGCTTTATTTAGGTCCTGGAAATCGGTGCAAAAGTTAATCATTCCTTGTTTCTTGTCCATGAGAACAATATTTGAAACCCACTCAGTTAAAGGAATGGGGTAAATGAACCCTGCCTTAAGCAGCTTCTCTACCTCAGCTTTGATAGATACAACCTTCCTAGGGTTGACCAGACAAAGTTTTTGCCTGATAGGCTTAGCATTTTCGTATACCTTGATCTCGTGCTGGACAATAGATGGATCTATACCCAGCATTTCCTCATAAGACCAAGCAAACACATCTCTAAAATCTCAAAAGAGATCGGTGTAAATTTGAATCTCTTTAGGGGAACACTCGGCTCCGATGAAGACATTATCTATGATGTTGGGATCTTTGGAGATGTTCACCGGGATAGTAGGAGAAATCACAACCATGTTCCCTTCAGCAAAAACCTATGCTGGTGCTAAAGGGTTCAGGACTGGGTGAACATGACCAGAACACTGAGGGCTAGGAAACTTGATTCAACTTCGTGCAAGTTCGCTAGAAAGTAAGACCGATGATGAAAATCATCCCACGGTCTCTCCACACCAGTCATTGCTTCAAGGATGGCCTCTTCATATGGAAGACTGGTATTAAGGCAATACTGAGCCGAAGATGAATTGAGAGTCCAAGCTGGAGCCACATCTCCATCCAATTCCTCCGGTGAAAGAGAAACTGGAATGGAATCTGCAGAGTCAACAATAGAGCTATAAGAAATCTCAGCTGCAGACATAGGAAGTGCCATTCCACCCACTTAACCTTCCTCTAATGTGGAGGTGGGAGAAGGTAAGGTCCAAGGGTATGAAAAATAATGAGTTCCGAATAACTCTCTTCGGATAGGAACCTTAGAGGATGAAATAACATTGATATGAACCAAAGGAGGCGGAAGATCAAAAGTAACCATCAAGGAAGTGTACATTACAACCCCCATATTCTCAACAGGTGGCTTGGTATCCTTCACCAAAGGAATGGTTGAGTCAGAAGATACATTCAGATCTACAGGAGAATAATCCAGTTGGTCAATTGTGACAATTCTCCCTTCGTGAGGGAAACAAACAATGCAAAATAATGAGGATGCTATGGCATCCATATCATAAATCTATTTTCTCCCCAACAGAAGGTTATACTCTAAGCTTGCATCAACTATCTCAACTTCGATATTAACAGTCTTGCCCCCAACACATATGGGTAAAGCTGGAACAATACCATGCGGCCTGTGAGAATGACCATCAAACACAGTCAGAAGAGTGGCTAAAGGAACATCTGCGGGAGATCCAATACCCTTCCAGCATGCAAGATACATTGCATACGTGGAAGCGCCCTCATCAACAACCGTTCGAAATATATTGAATTTTCGATAAGTCAACCTAATATGGAAAGCCATATGATGAGGAAGTCTCTTTTTAAAATTTGACATATCAAATGTAATCATCAGAGAAATCTTTGGATCGATAGCCCCAATATCAGTGAGAAACGCACTCCACTGAGCAGGAAAATACTGGAGCACCTCTAACGCAGACATAGCACAAGGAATTTAAGCCAGATCTTCTACAATCGAGTAGTTCTGGGTAGCCTTGGCATTAGGATTAATAGTCGTACGCTTTGAAGCCCCTTTCGGCATCCGAGGTATAGGCTCAATGGTCGGCCTCATAATATGAAGTGGCTTAGTACTATCAGGAGCACCCTTAGCTTTCGAAGACTCAGCTTCGCCATAGTCACAATATCTCGTAGCGATATCTGCATGAGCACTCATCATGTATATGTTTGATGTATTTTCCCCTTCCTGGCTGCCCCTAGAGGGAGCCTCAATATTTGGATTCACGCTAGCAAGTAATTGTTTCCCTTGGGGAAAAGGGTTTGTTAGCATAACTTGGGAACTAGAAGAACCATGTTGAGCTAACAAGCGCTGCACATCTTGAATTTTAGGGCAAAGGTGCGTAAGATGGTCTCCAGTGCACAATTTTCATGGAAACTTCACTTTCTTTTTATTATCCTTTTTTACCCTCTCCAACATGATCGTTGGATTTGTTTGCATTCCCCTTCCCATCCTTGTCTTTTTTCTTTTTATTCTGTCCTTTCTTCTTCCCATCGGATTGTTGATTTCCTTTGGGGTTGGAAGTTTGGACAGCATTAATTGCCAAGTACTGGGAAGGAGTTGACATTGAAGGCACAACCTGACCAGAAGAAGCAGATTGTATGGAAAACTGCTAAATTGACTTAGCAGGTTAGCCGTACAGCTATCAATCGAACCGATAAGCCTGTCACCATGAGGACCAGGTTTAGTTTTGGCTAAATCCAATTTGGAGTGAGGATCATCCGAATTTTTTTTATTAAGGACCCTAGACTGAGAATAAATCAACTCTAGCTGCTGAGCCATAAAAATAGCCTGCTCTTCAGAGAATACCCCTGAAAGGGATACATCCTTAGAAATTTCTGGTTGTAAGGATTTCAAAAACCATTCGAGAAGGAATTCATTCGAGATTTGGGCTTTAATGAGCCTCTTCCTCCTTTTACATTCCTGAATATGGTCAGAAATGTGAGTTGCTTTGTCTTGCTGAAAATTGGCCAGGAGGTCAGTCCTAGCGTCATAATGGATAAGTAATTGAAAATGATTTAAGAACATTGGAGCCAATTCTCCAAAGGTAGCAAAACTGCCCCCAGTTAACTCTATGTACCATTTGGTCACATTTCAAGTTAAGGTTCGTTGAAATAATCTCAACCTAATCGAGCCATCGATCAGGGAGTTCAATGAACACCATAAATGGAAAGTGGTGATATGATTTGCCGGATCCTCGCCAGTCTTCCCTTCAAACTTTGGAATGTCTGAGGGGAGCTTGGTGGGGACCGGAGGCCAACCCGGACTATACCGAATAGGATCATTAGTCAATTTCGATAGATATGGAAAGTTTAACGTTGCCATAAATGGTAAGCGTGGAGGAGCCTGGGAATTCCATCCCCCATAGGAAATATTCCCCACGTTCTGAAAAGAATAACCTGGATTTGTTGAGACACCAGGTTGCTAGATGTTGTTCGTAGAAAATTTCGGGCCATAAGAAAATCCTTGTGACCCAACATTCGGAGAAGGATCCCCTCCCAACATAGAGTTACTATACGCAGGAACATTCCCTCCAACCGAGGTATTGAATGGAGAAGAAACCCCTTAGTAAGGGTTCCAAGCATTTGCGAATGGAGAAAAATCCTAAGAAGTACTCAATGAAGGGAAAGGAACATTCCCTTGCTGACCAGTGAAGAACTAACTCCCCGCTCCTAACGTTATAAAAACAGGGTTCCATCCCGAAAAGACATTAGAACTCCGACCTCCAGAAAAAGGATTGAAACCTTGACCCTGAGAGGTAAAAGATAAAGATCCTAAGGAAGGGGTTGAATGAGGGATATGCCCACTTCCAAAGGAGAACCCTTGAAACGAATCTGATCCACTAGCCATAGAAGGTATGGGCGTGGAAATAGCTGAAGCAACAGAAAAGGAGAAAGAAGGAATTCCACTAGTGGGCATTCCATAAGAAAATGGACCAGCTTGAGAAGCATGTGCTTGGGTGTTTCCAGAGCCAAACACAAAAACACTAGAAGTGATTTTCAATATAGAAATAGTGCCCCCTCCTTCAACTGAAAGAGGAGTATGAACACTTGCAGTGTTCACAGCCGAAACTGTGTTCCCAGTCGTGGCCATCGAAAGAAAGGGATATGATGGAAAAGGACTAGCCGGTCTCTGAGACTCGGGCCCGATGTATTGAATAACGCGAGGATAAATAGCATGAAGAGGAGATAGAAGAGACTTAGCAGGCTGAGGAACTTCCTCTATTTATACTTCTTCTGTTGGAAATAAAACTCTAGAGATGAGTGGATCACTCCTCTCTACACTGGCACTGACACCAGAACTACCCACAAAAACAACAAGCCCCAACGGAGGATCACTCTCCGCTACGCTTGAAACCACCAGGTGAAAATCACCCACCGAATTACTCGTACGCCTTCTTGAAGAAGGCTTGTCACTCGTGGGAGAAAGCCCACAAAGCCTCCTCGATCGACGAGGCAATCGGTCAACCACTTTAAGAGATTAATTTTAGACTCAAAAAATATAAGAAGCTAAGCAATCTAGGAGAAAGGAGAACGCTTTAAAAAGTTCCTAAGATACATCCAGACAAGAAGATATCAAGTATTTCCGCTCCGCGTGATGAGGACCGGACACCAAAATACAAGAAAGCGAAATAATAGGGCCTTCCGAAAATAGTCTGGGGTAATTACGCCCCAGGCCTACTAGTGAAGGTAACAAAAACAGTTACGCTGACCTCCTAACAACAACCTTTGCTGGTTCAAGTCCCCAAGCTTTGCAAGGGCACCCTCCAAAAGTACTGATAGAAGTGATGCAACGTCTGTCTCAGGTACCACGGGTATTCCCCCCCCCCCCCCCGCAGTCACCTTTGTGGTCCCTAGGATAGGCAACTAAGGGCACCAATCCGTATTGGCAGTCGGGCGGAACGGTCTTAGGTCAAGATTCAACAAATAGGAGAGGGGGTATCTCTCTTCTCTGCTTGCACTATCCCTCGCGCTTGACTCTCTGGAGGAGAGATTTCCTGGTCCACTTAACAGCGTTGGATTTTGCTCTTAATAAACTTTCTATGTTTAACAATTTGAGCGACCTTGGAGAGTTAACTCTCCACTCACCTAATCTAAGGCCCTACAACCTAGCTAGTTGGTGTATGATTAATGACAATGATACAAAAACTTCTAGTTTCTTTTAATTATATTGCTTGTTTTAAATTGGTTGTTACTTATGTCAAGGGTATACAGAAGTGAAACTGATGGTGTTTTATGACGCAAAAGAAATCAATGAAAACTTAGTTACATGCAATTGAAACAACTTCCTTTTGATGAAAAGCAATTTCTACATGGGTTCTACGAAACTAATAAAGCAAAAAATTTATTTTTTATTTTCAGACATTCACACTTCACACGATCCAGAAAGCTATGAAAATACTAAAAATTATAAAATTAATTTAATGAAAACTACCAATGATATGCAAATCCTAAGATGCTAACTCTAAAGAAGCGAAAAAGAGTCTCTAGAAACTAAATGGTTCAATCACTTTTTGATAGAAAAACAAGGCTACTTCCAAACAGAACTCCTATGCATAAGAACGTCAAAATGCACTTGATATAAAAGAGAGAAATCAAGAAAATATTTCCTTCAAAATCAAGCCAAGAATCAACGACTAGAAACAAATGAAAAAAAGCTTCAAAAGATATGATGAAACTGTAAAAACAAACTCGAAGCAAAAGCTACGGAAAACATAAAATGTTTTTTGGCTTTTCACTTATAATGGAAGAAAAAATATTTCAAGAAGACAAGCATAAACTACCCAAGAACCGGAATCAAGAAAAATGAGTCTCAATAAGGCTTCAAAGTGCTCAAGCCAACTATGCTACTTTCGTAGCGGGATGCAAATAAGAAAAAGGAAACACAAAACTCAAATAATTGATTCAGTACAGTAGCACAATCTTTTAGCGAACCACAATTCAAGAAAAACCAAAAAGAGATTCTTCAAGGTCCGCAAAAAGACAAGTCCAAGAAATCAAGAAAACCAAGATTGACCAAGGAGGCAAAAACCACAAGTGGAGAAATTCATAGGGCCAAGAAGAGAAAACAAGCAGAGGCTCAATGCCCTGAATGGTCAGAACAACCAAGAACTTCAGGAAAAGAACTTAGTGCTTCAACCGCAATTGCAAACACACAAAACAGGCAATTCACCAAATGGCTAGGTTTTCACAAAACAAGAGAGAAAAAGATATTCAATCACCATAAACACAGTCCAGACACCTTAAATATAACACAGGAATGGTTCATCATAGACAGAAAATACTACAGAGGCTTAAAACCCAAATTTTCAAAATTTTCCATGCATACGCGGTTTTGCAATGTGCAACTAGCGTGTATACGCGACTGTAACCAAGGAAACTCACGTATACGCGGGTCCCTTTGGAAAAAACAGGAGGTATACGCGACTGTGTAGAGACTAAGTTGTGTATGTAAATAAAGATAAGGAAAAATAAAAAAGTCAAGCCTGATCAAGGGACCATGTCTTTTGTCTGATTGAAAAAAGACTTGCTAGACTGCAAAAAGTGATAAAACCTGTTAGAAACCTATAAGATAGATAAAACAACCCATACGAGAATCAAAAGAAGGTGATCCCCAGCAGAGTCACCATTTATGTTTCGGGAAATGTTACCCTAAAGGTCTTGGGTTGATGAACCTTCACAGATCAGGGGCATGTCATTACAAGAATGACTCACTTAACCAACTTCTATGCATTAAACTAGAATCTACAGGTTGCAGACCTTACCCGGCTATCCCTCGATTGTAGTAGATCCCACGGGGTGCAAACCCCCTGCAACTCTTTGTGCTCCGTAATCTGTAAATCAACAAAGAACAAACACGAAATCCTAGTTGTAAAGCATATATATGTTTTATATGTTAGTAAAAAGCATGCATAATCTTATAGAAACAATATTAAATGAACAATTTAAGATCATTACACATGTATAAAAGATTATTGACACGTAAAAATTAGGAACAAGTTGGTACTTCTGTTATTAATGAAATGCACAGTAAAAAAACGTGGAGAGATCACCTGAAATCTGCCACGACCTTCGAGCATATCGTCCTCTGGATCCGTCCAGCCCCAACCTCTCAAGATTTCTTCCAAGAATCATGCACAACGGATGTCACATAAGGTGAGTGAACATCTCAAGGAAACAAGGGTTTCCTAAAAATATCTGGGAAGTGCAGGAGGCATGGGAATATATCAGACTTGGATAGGGCTCCAATAGCGTATAATATCTATATTTCTCTCCCTCTTCCTCCCTTAGGCCATTCCCTTGAGGGGCTTTTATACTCCCTCAAATTAGCTTTTGCAGTTGGGAACAGTTAGTCCATGGGCTGGGGTGGTTAAGTTACTGGAACAACCATAAAACCATCCTCTAAAATAGGGAAATTATCTATTAATTAATGTTTTAAAATGGCATACACGGTTCTCTATGTATGGACTCGCGTGCATACGCGGAAAAGTCTGGGCAGAGTCGCGTATGGGTTTTAAGAAACTGTTTTTTGAGAAATATGTCCAAGTATGATGGGAAGGGTTTCCCAAGGCCAATGTATAAATATTCAAGTATATGATGGTGATAAATGATGATATAACATCTATTAAACCATACATTCATTGTACATTCAATGATTAACCAAAACATGATGAGAGTCATACATTATCACTACCACAAAACTCAGTCATAACCAACATATAACGAACATAAATATCAAGGATATAACAACCATATAAACCACATATAAAAAAGTATATTTACCCATAGAATACCAAGTAGAATAAGCTCTTAATAATGAGTGCAAAGTCCAACCAGGTTTGGGACTTTCACGTTGCACCCAACCATATATTGGCTAAACCAAATCTCTCTTCAGCCAATCACCCCCATGCCATATACCAAGCATGAAAGTGGGATCTCATAGAACAAATATATCAAAACCAAACCAAGGATTCTAGAGGCCAAACCACCTCAACGCTCAACTAGTGATTCTGGTCGGACATCATTAACCATCACCATATCAATCTCTACCCAAGATGTCCATGGATCTAGTGTTTGTTCCAACTAAGGCACCATGACTAGTAAATCAACCCACAACTAATGTCAAGATCCATAGCGTTTGTCCAACCAAGGCTCCAGGACTAGTAACTCAACCCACTAAGGGTTCCAAAGCGTTTATCCAACCAAGGCTCTTAGGACTAGTAACTCATCCCAAGATGTTACAGGGCTCTAGAGCGTTTTCCCAACAAAGGCTCGAGGCGCTAATAACTTAACCCACATTGAGAACCAACCAGAAAACAAAAGATAAAAACTCCCACAACACCATGACTATCCAGGATATGGAAAGGCTAGGCAAAATCACTATCAATCTAAGAAATCCTCCATGCCAATGATAGATCATGACCAAGAAACCAGTAACCACATGCATATGCCATGCATGCCAAAACTAGTAAGGAAATCAGACATGCAACTCGATACTTGCAAGCAAAACTCGTTGTAGGTGTTGATCCTGATGTTATCTTTCACTTTCCTGCTCTTCCTTTGCCTTCTTGTTCCAAATCCCAAGTATGCCACACAAGAGTGCTCCAAAAAAACTCTAAGTGTCCAATAGTATGAGAGAGAGAGAGAGAATAGAATGAGAGCTCCAAAAATTAACTGACAAAAGTCCGTGTACTCATCCTCATAAGCCTTTTTATTGATGATGCCTCTAATTTCTTCAATTTTTCATTATTTTAATTCATTTTCCTCCTCATATGCAACCTGTGACCTTTCACCTTCATTTTCTCCTATTTTCCATTATTTTCATAAACAAAATGCCAATTAATGCTACTTTTCCTTTCCAAAGCCTTAGCCATTGCCTTTGTGTATTTCCATAGCCATAATAAACCAAATGAACACCCACACTAGGATTTTTTTGTGCAACATTCATCTTGGAATACGTGTCCTATGACCATGATTATTTATTTTCCTTTATAAATTGTATTACATGAAGTTTTAACCTGGGGTTGTTACAAATCAATATATTCACAAGCATCAATATGTTAATGAACAATGAATTGTAATTAGTTTCAGTTTTTCTTGTATGGAGCGTAATCATATTTTTTTATTGTAGCTAAACAATAGTATAACTCCTTTCTCTAGAAGAACAAGTAGAATTATGTATCTGTGAAGCATATTGAAGTAACCAACCATCAATTTGTTCGATAGAGAAGGAGATGTTTTTTTATCGATAAGGAATGTCTAAGCAACTAACCAACTATGCAAAATGTGTAACAATATTTAGTTATTGTGGAGCATTATCTCAAAATATTTGAAATGTGACATAAAAAATAAACATAACCCATATATACAAAATTGTTGTAATATTCAAGACCTTATGAACATTTAGATATAAAAACAATTGTATATTTACACTCAACACTACCATGCACATGATCTTTAATACAAAGCTCTTATTTGAAACATATAAATGGAGCATACCATCAATGGTTTATCAAACCACTAAAAAAATAGAGCACAGAATCCTTGGGAATGCTCCTATGTGCAATGGATAATAATATGTCATTTTAGCTTGCATGTAACTTCAATGTAGTTTAGAGAAGACTATAGATTCCACAATTAACTAGTTTTAAAAGTGTAAGAAAAATTTTGTGATAACACATATGGTGGTGTAGTGATGATAAACTGGAGCCTATAATGAGAAACAACTCAATTCACAATTGTATATATTAGGAATGAGACATCGTATATATTTAAAGGAAAAAAGAAGTTGTACAAAAAATTTTATCAACAAAAGGACAAACAATTTAAACAATATCAAAGTAATATGAAAATAAATATATATATAAAGGCGAGAACACAAGTGCCTCAATTGTACTGTACAAGTTTTTTTTTTTTTTTTTTTGAAACATGAAAGTCGACTTCATTCAGTGCATTTAGAAATAAAGAAACACACACACATATAGTTCTTTCTTCTTTTGCTTTCACTTAACAAAAATTCAGAATTTGTAGCAAATGCAACTTAAGTCAGTAATGCAACATAGGATAAAAGAGGATGTGCATACAGATAATATGGTATAATAAGTTCATTGGAGTTACATTATGTTGTTCCGGAACAAGATGTTGTGATTTCCAATAAAAATTCTATATGTATCTGAATTCTCATATTGCATATTGTGCATCTAGTTCTTTGCATTCATCTGCATGAGAAAAAAGTGCCTAATTCAAAAGTTCAAAAAGGAGAGAAGAAGAACTGATCACTAAAAACATAGTCGTTGATAGTATACACAACAACAAAAGTCAACGATGCAGTGAACATAATGTCATTGTATATTGTAATTTTGGAGCTTGCAACAAAAATAGAAGCATACATTATTGTCTCTATAGAAAGTTATAAATTATGATCCAGGGAAATGTCTAAGAGGACAAATGCAAAGAGGACAAATATCTTAACCATCAAAATGTATAAAGCTTATGTACATAAGAAGTAGCTTTTTGTTGATCAAAATTCTTTGACTTTACTAATTATGTTGTTAATTGTTAATGTGAAAAGGCCTCAAATATAGAGTTTTTTAAGATGGAAAACCGTAGATGATATGTTGTGCATGTATTGCTGGAAATATTTTCAGCAATAACTAAGCAATGTTCTTATAGTTGCGGAATTTGTAACATGCAATGAATTTTGCATCCATATGTTTCCATTGTTCACTTAACACTGTGCTCATAACTAAAAATTGTGCTCTCTTTACAATGTGTACATCTAGTCATGTTTGAATGAACAAGTTGTTTGCATTTGCTGCAAACTTGTTGGAAAGGAGGAGAGACAACATTTTTTACTTTTTACTTTGTGGGAAAATTTGGTTGTTAGCTTGGAATATGTTTACTTGAAGATGCAAAATTTTGTGTATTGGAAGAAAGTTATTCTTAATAGAGCAAGCAAATAACTAGGAAAGATACATGTGTTCTTGATTTGACAAAAGATAGTAGATGTGCTCTTGAAAACTCATCATTCAAAGGACCAACAAAATTTGTTGATCCATAGTGTAATTATTGATTGCCTTTCACGTTATTTATAACAATGGTTTTGAACAAGTATAGTGGAGTGGTATTTTGATGCTAGTCCATGTTGCATTTTGAAAAAATGATCCCTTTGCATATCATTTAGTTGCAACTGCAGTAAATAAGAGAATAAATTTTTTTGTTACGCAATTTTTTTATAGGAAATGTTGAAATAAATGCTAATTGCACTATGGTGGAAAATAAAGACAAGTATGTAGGGGAACATAACTATTTAACTTTTGAAAAACATGAAAATTTTGTTATTGAGCAACAAACTTACAATTGCATTGTCAAGTGGCACTTCACCATATTTTATAGTGAGTTCAAGTTGTTCGTTATTTTGTTTGTGACAACCCTGCCATGAATGGCTCGATTTGGCCATGTAATCTCATCATGTAAATTGAATTTTTTTTTAATAATAGATGGGTTAAGGGACACAAATTCCAAGAGGTCTAGGGAGGTCAAATTACTTGGGAAAACCAACTTGCTTACTAAAGCAAGGAAAATTTTGAATTATATGACAACCACTAAAGGCTGGTTGTTGAGATTTAAATGCACAAGATGAGACTATTGTTGGAAATTAATTGGGCTACAACATCAGGGACAAGCCCATGCTAGCTTGGAAACTACAACAAGGCTAACCGACAAAAGGGACAGGAAAATTAATGAGAAGGGGAGTGTTGGCAGGGAATTTCACAACAACATAAATAGAAGGAGAGGAGACTCATTCTCATTCATTTAGGCATGGAGACACGAGACTCATTCGGGGAAGGAACAAAAAGTGAGAGAAGGTTCAGTTCTTTCAGAAGAGAGAATTAGATCTCAGACTTGAGTGTGCAGAGAGAGAGCTCAAATTTCTGCAAAAGGAGATTCGAGTTGTAGGAGGCAGCGCAAAAGAGAGGAGAGTAGCAAGCCTATGGTTTTATTTGAAGTGTTGTTGTCCTTCAATGGATATTTATAGGGTGAGGCAGGTTTTATTGGAACTCCTTGTGCATTTTTGAACTATTGAGAAGCTGGCGGGTGGAGGAAGAAGAACCTCCAGAGTCCCTATTTCAGCTGGTAGATTGGTGTGTATTCCCTTAAGAAATACCACCTCAAACCCTTGGAATTTGGCTAAGGGGTGACAACCGCAAGTATCTTGGCAACAATTTTTCTATGCTTGGGTGGAGGGTTGAAGTATCGAACTCAGTTGCCAATCTTCATTATAAATTCAAGATAAGTATTTATCATGGGTAAACATTGTATGGAATCCAGAGTAAAATGTAAATTATTGGTACATTGGTGGTTTGCATGATAAATCTTGAGTCATTGTGTAGATATAACTAACAAGTTATGGCCCATATGAGGATGTATTGATAAGCATGAATGTTTCATAGGATCGATGGATTTATGTTAACCTTCTACTGTAAAAAGGGTTCACTAGTTCTAAAACTGGGATTGCATTGGTGAAACGCTTGCCTGGTGAGGCCAATGGGGTTGTTTCTCAGGTTTGAGTAACTTGGGTCTATGTTGTGTTGTTAATGTATGAACATGTGGATGCATCTTTATACAAAGATGGCGTTTATTGATATGATAAATATATATGAATGTGTGTGCTTCTCTGAAACGAATGATATTGTTAAGTAAATTGAGTGTGTGATTCTGAACTGGAAATAAAGTGTTGCATGAATAGCTTATTGATGTTGATCATAGAATAAGTGATGCACAAAATGTGTAATAAGCCACATGATAATAAGGACTAAGATACAACAATGAGCTGAAGCTTGATATGAATTAAATTCTTAACTGTATTGAGAACAACACATTAATAAATGGCATAGAAACATAGTGCCATGCTACAAGTCATAACAAGAGCCATAAGAAATTGGAATGAAGCATGTAATACTGGGCCTAGAGACCCTTTTCATTAATATGAAACAATACATGGAATACTATTTGCTTAGCAGGGTCTGCATTTGCTTACATAAACTTATTTTCCTAAGTTATAAATTGTTGTGTCGCACAGAAAGCGTTACTTTAACATAGAAGAGTTTATTTCCCTTGGGGTCATTCGAACCCCATATGCTATACCTAAATGTATTTTTAGCCATGTATCAACAATTCCTGGATATATTTCACTAGCACCCTAGTGTTGTTGTTTAGGCACCTGAGGGATTTGTGCAGAAACCTAAGAGACCTTAACAAATCATCGGTGTTGGCATGCCAACCATGTCATTGATCTGGTCAGTCAGACCTTTAAGAAAATATATGGTCAAAAATAATGGCTCACGGAAGTTTGAACAACAACAGATCTTGTTTTTTGGGAGATCGCGAAGATCCTCATCTACTTCATCACAAAAGGAAACGCTGGATTCCCTTAGTCACGCCATGACATAGATATAAGAAATACTTGAAGGGATGCAGGAGGGTAAGTGTAATATTATAACAAGGATTGAGGTGAGCCTCATCCTTTCACTAATCAAAACCCCATTCGTGGAGCATTCACACTGGTAAGACTAGATTCCCTCCTAAACGTGATTAACCGTGAGAGTATTGGCATGGCCCAGAGGTGGAAATTGGAAGATTGTTATGAGAAGAAATGGGGGCCAATAATGATAGAACTTGTCGAGATGAGCTAGCAGACATAACAACCTAGAAGTTTCATGATTGGTCAGAGGTGGACCCTCATGACAGGGCGGCTTGCTTAGGTCCACCCCAAAACATTTCGAAAGGCACAAGTAGAGAAGAGCCAGGTTAGAGTGACAGGATGATGCGAAAAAAGGACATGTGCCCGGATGTGTTGCTATTGGTTGAAGGGTTGTCCCACAGTCCACATAATCTTTGAGGCTTAGCCTAGAAGGATGAAGGGGTTGTGCTCTAAGGAGCACCAGGAACGGAAAGGCAAGATGAAGTCACCTTGGTGGTCTCACCTCGGAGGAATGTTGGTGTGGAAGAGTCAAAGGCGTTGGGTAAGGCCTAGTGGCATGACATAAGCGGGTGTGTGGCAGGTCCCACACTATTGTTGTGATGCTATTGGTCAGGGACTGGACCAGCTGCCGAGTTAGGCTAAAATGTTTGCCTCAGGAGATTAAAGTGGGAAGTCATTTAAAAGTGTCGAGAGGATATTAGCAGGATGACGTAAGTCATACCACGTTGGAAGAGAACGTACCCTATTGGTGGAGAAAGGGTCCTGTCAACTGAATTAGCCCGACAAGGTGACCCCAGAGGAATAAAGGAACATAGAAAAGGAGGCTCTAGGGTAAGATAAGCGGGATGACGTGGGTTAGCATGTGGTGGTAGTAAGAGAAATAAGGTAGACCAATGAGACAAGAGGCCATATAGCCCCACCATCCATGCAATTTGGGTAGTATGGCCCGATGGTTAGCAAAGGGAGCTCACTAGAGTCCATCAGGAGGGTCCTAACAAAATTGTGTGGGACGGTTGCGCTGGACTTACACACAAGCTCGACAAAGTTTCCATTGGTAGAAGGAGGACCCACAACGAGGCCAAACTGACACTACAACCTCGAAGAAATGAATAGGTGTTGTAAGAGAAGATTTCAAGATAATGTAACTAGGATGATGTGAGCCAATAACGACGACGATTGGTGGGCATACTTCACCCCAATGAGGAGGTGGCAAAGGGATCATTGTCTAGGAAAGCCCTAAATAGAGAGCCTGGCAGTAACCAAGCGTGCAATTTGGGAAACATCAGGAGAGGGTAAGCGAGGTGACGTAAGTAGGGTGACGTGTCTAGTGGGATCCACCTGGAAGGCATATAAGCGTTGTGTTTAATGGCATTGGGATGGCGTGGAGAGCGAAATTCGTTGAGTTTCAACAAGCTTAGTGAAGGATGTTATATATATATAATGTGAAGTTATGAACTCGTCGGTTAGACAAAAGAAATGATTAACCCATTCCTCTATCAGGACCTGAGGGGTTGGGTGATGTTACTGAGTGGTATCAGAGCATCCAGGTTCAACACTTGGACTGGATGGGCTCTATCATGAGTAAGTGAAGATTTTTGAGGATTGTTTAAACAATTTGTTTAAGTGTTAAAGGTCATTCTAAATAAATTAATAAACAAACCTAATTGGGCATCAATTCATCTTGTGACATCGTGGAACGACATAAATTTAAAATCGTTGGATCACTGTCGATGATCTGACGGTGTGCGCACCCCCCCTTGTAGTGACGTCAGTTGGGAGGGGACCCCCCATGCACATTGTTAACCAACTGATTGATATCAACGATATAGATGGTGTCATGCCCCCTCCATAGTGATGTCAACATGGGCTTTACCCCTTGCACAAGCCGTAGATCTACCCTGACAAATCCATATCGTCGGTTCTAATGGTGGGATGTAGGGACCATCAATTACGATTTTTGAAAAAATACTATAGGTGTCAGACTCAAATTATTTGACATTACAACTTGGATGGGATTATCACAAGTAGGAAGTCAAATCCATCATTGGACTCTACCATGATCAAGAAACAGTAGGGGCTCCCCAAGGGGGAGGGCCTCATTAATGATTCCTTTGAAGAATTAATAAAACAAATGTTGAGGTGTTAAAAGTTGGTTGTGAATAATTATTACATGCATGATTGATGCATTTACATGGTGCTCTAGTAATGTGGCATGGTGGAGTATATGATTGCTTTAGTGTGTCATCAATGTTGGTCATATGACGAGCCTTTGCATGCTTGGAAAAATATGTATGAGACTATCAATATGCTGCAAGAAACCTTAGGAAAACTCCTTGTGTTGCTTGCATTATGTATATTTATGAAATTTTGTATTTATGTGTATGTTAGCTAATTGAGATGTGTCTACATGAGAATGTTCACATGATCCCATGATTGCTTGTGTTGCATAGCATGGTTGTTGCTATCGACCTTATATGCATATACATGTATGGATATGTCAATTGGATGGGAATGTCTAATGACCCATACATGAAATAGGTGCCTCAAGAGATCAAAGGTATGGTATTGCATAGTTTTCAGGAAGCCAAGTGATTGATAAATACTTGGTTGCGGGCATTTGATATATCATAAAAAACCATGGTTAGTTATTGACTAGTTTCATGAGCAAGGTGCATGCTAACTATGGAAATGAAACGAATGGTGTTAACTTGAGTTACATGTAGGCCCTATAGTGCATATGTGTGAACATGATAATTATAAATATGATAAGAATTAAGCTAAAATGGGATTTTCGATAACTGATCCTTTGAAGTTGGATATGCCATGGATGTTATTGACCTTAATTAGAAGGTCAAATTATTCTTGCATTTAAAAGGTTTATTAAAAGCAATAATGTGGCCTCCATGGAGAGGATGATTTCAAATAGTATTGTTAGTATGGATCAAAGATTGAACTCTAAATTTTTATTTGGCATAACGATAATTATGAATAATATTAATACACATGTATTACTAAAATATGAAAGCAAACTTATGTACGCGGTAACAAGTGTCCTGGTTTATGACATGTGATTTATGATGATCTTAAGGATGTATGACTGTTGCAAGATTACATCCTTGGCCTAACATGGTAAGGATGGCAACCAACATAATTGTTGTTAATTTATTTTATGAACTAACATCTGAGCATATGTGGCAGCACATAACAAGACTCAACGGAAACAAAAGAAACATGTATCGTGGCATGGTGCAGCAAGATATGCTATAATTCCACAGGCATGAACATAATTTGATGTGCCAACTGAAACTTATGGTAGCTTTCCCAAAACTAGCTAATTTTTAGCCTTTTCCCACAAGAAAAAACTTGTATACTGTGTCACATGTCCAATTCTTCAATATTACTTTGAAATTTGTACCCGGAGTACTTCTGTATGTCTTCTAAATTCCTAAATATTTAACAGTTTGAAAAAATCCTAGAAATGAAGATATAACAAAAATATTAAGCTGAACTGTTTAAAATTTCTTTCATGATTATTCAAAAATTATAAATTCTACAAGGTATAATTCTGAAAATGTAGCAAGCCATATTCTGAAAATTGAACCATATGTTCCCTAATATTTCTACTTAATATGATCCAATTTTCATTGTTTGAAACCATCGAAACAAAAATTATCGCGAAAATGCCAAACTGAGTTGTTTGAAATTGATTTCGGGAACATTCAAAATTTAGAATTCCTTATATCATATATATGATATTGTAGCAAATAAAAATCTCAAATTTGAAGCATATGTTTATATTTCAAATCAATGTGATCTACTTTTTATGGTATGAAACCTTACAATAAAAAGAATGTCATAATGAAAATGTCGAACTGACCTATTTGACATTGATTTCAAGAGCATTCAAGAACCCTATATTCCTTGGAGCATATCTATGGAAATGTAGTGAACCAATATCAGAAATTTGAACTAGATGCTACTTGAGATTTCTCCTCAATATTCTCCAACTTTGACCATCTCAAAATTCCCAAAAAAAAATATAATGAAAATTCCATGATGACCTATTTGAAATGGAAAAACCATAGGATCATGAACTCTGATACAAAATATTATGAACCTTGTGCCTAAAAAATGATAAGAAACTGATAATTATTGTCCACTTCGAGGGGGAAACCTCCTTTAACATTATACAAGACAATATGTGATGATACTAAGACTAGGTATCCTTCGTATATATATAAGGGAGACAAAGGGTACAATTATAATAAAATGAGACCATGAAAGGTTCTATCTTACATAATAATAAAAATATAATCACTCCATATCTAGGGACTAATAAGGGGTTTTAGGGTTAATATGGGCCTTATATAGGGCTTAACAAATAGGAGGTATATTTCACTTTCCTCTATCCCTTTCTTAAAAGTAGCGGGGCTTGTTATTCTTAGATAGGTAGAATCTTTTTCCCTTTCTTATTAGTGGTGGGAGATATAATTTGTGGACAACATGGGCCCCAACAAAATTACTTAATTCCAAAATAGTTTCGACCCCATTACAAATGGTTCCTTTTAGTAGCCTCTAACTCAGAATCCTTGAATCTTTTCATATGGTTAAACAATAAATTCTTGAATCTAATATTTATGATAATAATTTTGATCCAAACTTGTTTTGACTAGTTTGGATCTAAAATTTATGAATAATAACTATTGGAAAATGCCATCATTTAATAATATTGATCAAATGCCGTTGTTTCCCTCTATTCTTTTCATACTACTTGCAAATGGGTTGATCAAACTAAAAATTATGCAAATATGAATAAATGAGCTAGTAATAATCCCAATACCATCCCGTATGTTGTCTAATTAGTTGATGCCATGGTAAAATTTGGTGGAAGGCTTAGATCAGATCTTGATGCCAAGATTATCGCTATTAATATATATGAAATCAATATCTACAATATATTAAAGCTTCTAGTATTTAACTTCAAGAATCTCATATATGAAGCAACAATGAATATTGTAGAGCATTCTATAATATGTTATCTTGATTCAATTATATATACTGACAACATTGTATTACATTATATTTGTTAGCAATAAAGAGAATCTTATCGAGCTATATATTCCTCAACTCCCATTGTGTAGAGCACCAACTCTCTAGGATTTACCTTCAAAGGAAAATTGAAAAGAGAAAGGAAAAAGAATAATTAGATCTTTCTACAAAAATAGGAAGGACTATATTCTATAAGTTGCCCACTCATATGAAGTGGTATCGCAACAATAATTTCATTATGAAAAATGGAAGAACTTACAAAATAAAAATGTGCTTTCTTACTCTCAAATATTGTTATTATGTATGCCATAAAAAGGGAATCTTTCTAAATATATTCGGGCTAATGTTTCTAGGAAAACCTTGCTCTTAAAAAAAATACAAATCAAACTCGAAAACAATTAATGATTTTTTGACTTAAATACTGATGATTTTTCCATGGTATTGGAATACACAAAAACTCCTCTGAAGAAGAAGATCTTCAAATTTTACATCCAATAGAAAAAATGAAGAAAAGACATTCCAATGTTAACTTTGCTCAATTTTATGTTGGATTTTTTTTATGATGACTTTGAATTTGATCTAAAAATTATCAATATGTATCCCTTACAAAATTTGTACAAAATATTAATATAATATATATATATATATATATATATATATATATATATAGACTTAAGAGATTATTTATCTTTCATCAAATTTGGATTATTATCTCATAAAAAAACTTATATATATATATATATATATATATATATATATATATATATATATATATATATACTCATGAGATAATAATGCAATTTCGGTGAAAAATAAATAATATATATAATTTCAGATGAATTAATTGAATTGAAAGGATTTTTACCTTTCACCCAAATCAAATTATTATCTCATAGGAAAAATAAAATAAAAAACTTATAAATACTCATGAGATAATAATGCAATTGCGGGTAAAAGATAAATAATTTCTCAAGTCAATTAATTAATCTAAAATTAATTGACTTGAGAAATTATTTATCCTTCACCGAAATTGGATTATTATTCCCTAAGAAAATAAAATAAAAAAAGATACTGATAAATACTCATAGAATTAATCATCCCATATATCATTTGGATATGTGCTCCCATGACCAAGACGACTTAATTTCTATAACAAAGTTTATTGTAGATATCTACCATGGTAATATGCAATATGAAGACATAGACCTTGGATTAGATTTCATTGATAAGTATATATCCTTCCATATAAAATATGATTTGAATTAGTTGATATTGCATAACAACAACATAAGGTTTCTAATTAAATTTGCTTTTAAAGATACCTTTTCTAATGAAGTTTGTTTTAATTATTTTTTGAGTATTGGTTGTAGTGGTGATAAATGATAGAAGGAAGCCCAAATCCCAAACAGTTCCCTATCATTGATGGAGGTGAAGACTAAAATATTAAGAGACGGGAAAACTTATAATTCCAATTGATATTTTTTTTTGTTTTGGAATGAATCATTATATAATTTGTTACTTATTCGAATTGATATTTTTTGTTTGTTTTGGAATGAATTATTATATAATTTGTTACTTGGTTTTATTTTTTATTTTTGTGTAAAAAAAACCATTCTAATATATATTTATGAAAATTTATAAATCATATTGATATCAACACAGTTTTTTTTTGAGTTATTTGTAGAAAGTTGTAAGATCTAGATATAGGTTTAATAAGTAAGTCACAAAACCCTAGAGATGGTAGATGAGTTTGCTCATAAAAACTCTTAAGTTGCAATAAAAGAGAAATTTGCAGTGTTGGAAGAGAAACAAACTAAGATGTCTCACAAGACGACCATCGTCATTGCAACTCTAGCAAGTAAGTTCGGACCTTTTGCAGAGTTTGGTGGTTCTAACTCATAAGTTGGATTGAATGAGAATCCAAGAGATAGTGAAGACCTAGAAAAGAAGTAAAAAAAATAGATTGAGAAAGAGCAATTAAGATTAGTGTCATTGCTTCTTCTCAACCTCTATTTAAAATGGAAGCAAAAGTGGACATCAAACACTATCAAGGTGAGATCAATGGTGCTAAGTTAAATCATTGGTTTCCATAGTTAGAATTTTATTCCAATGTCTATGATATAAATTAAGAAAAACAAAATTTCTTTTGTTTGACTAAAACTAGAGGGCCATGCACTAATTTGTTATAAAATCCATATGGAAAAATTTAGTTAGAAACTCTATATGGAGACACATATGATAGAGGGTGATCCATGAATAAATAAGTGGGATGATTTTCAAACTCTCATTAGGTCTTCATTCTACCCTATTGGATATAGAGAACTAGTGGATTTGTTGGCATCACTTTAGGTAGAGGCAAGGGCAGAGTGTCTAGGTTTTAACCATGTACATAAATGATTTGCAAACGAATTCTTAAAGACAGAAAATAAACAATAATGAGAGCATAAAACATAAAATAGATATACACAGAGGTTTTCCCCTAGATCCTAAATCGGGACTACCATCTTGGTTTTTCATTATATCTCTTTTAGTGTTACAACACATATATATACATGTCGAAGCATTCATAAACCCCAATCCATTAACCCTGGATTAGAACATAACCATAGTTCTCTTGACTGGATCTACAAAATACCAGGGGCCGAAAACCATCATGCCCCAAAACCATGTGCAAACCCATGCACAAAACCATAGGTGGGTCCGCCCACCGAAAAATAAGGAAAAACAAATTTTCCTGGGGCACTGCCCCAGACCTCGTATAGGGGGCTACCGCCCCTTGAGAACCCCTGGATAGGGGGGGCTGTCGTACCCCCCCTGTGACCCCCTGTTGCGTCCGGCGCAGCGTACAGGGGGGGTTGTCGCCCCCAACACCCCCCGCCCCCCCTTGTGATCCCCCGCTGTGCTCGACACAACATACAGGGGGGGCTGTCACCCCCCTGTGACCCCTTCGTGTGTGCGACTAATCGTGGAAAGAATATAACACATACCCAATAGAGTGTGCAACAATAAACCATCAAGTTTATAATACTCTAGGGAGAAGGTAGATGAATTTATTTTCTAACCTCATTTAATAAATTTTTGGGGGAAGTATGATTCAAAATGGATCATTATATAATTCTCACCTCCCCTGGTACTTTATGGGTGGAAAAATAGGAGGAATTGGCTTCCAGGGCCCATTTTAGGGTTTAGAATCTTCCATAGCCATTTTTAGTCATGGAATGGATTTTCTTTGTGGTTAAAGTTTTAAAAGCATAGCTCCATAACCCCTTAGTTTTATTCTAAACATTGATACCTTTCAATAGCGTGAAAATCACTTTGATTAAACTTTGTATGTAAATTTATGCCTCTTACAAGTTGACCTACCTTATTTACTACCATGGTGGCAAGTGGATGCTATGTTAGCATCCATCATTAAAAAATGTGGGGCAACTCATATTTGGACTTTCAAAAATATTATGGAAGGTCCAAACATTATCACTAATTGAGGATTAAGCCATGTGAAACCCTAACCCTAGATGACTATTTGCTACATTAAATATCGAAATATTAGGAGGAGAGGGGGTTCCATTATTTAGTATTGTATTTATTCTATAGTTTATTAGAGAATCCATGAGAGGAATTTGAGAGCATAACTGTAATGTCTCCATTTTCATTGATAAATTGTAATTAATTATGATCTATGGTGTCCTATTTCAACACATATATTTCATTATCATTCCAAATTGAGCTAGATAAATCAAGGCAATGCATATGTATTTTATTTAAAATTAATGAAGATACCAAAAAATCAACTGAGGCATAAGCACCTATAGGGACCATGATACCATGAGCAAGGAATAACAAAGGGGCCTTTGGGGGTTCACCTTGTAAATATTCCAAATCACCCTTGTCAAAACCATTTTGGCTGATATTTGAATTTGAAATGCTCCACTGATTTTTTCCTCTTGTTTACATCATTAAATTTGAAATCTAGTTGCTTGAAGTGTCTCATCTTAGTAGTTATTGAGCACAAGTGGTAGTTGCAAGAATCCTCTCAAAATAAAATATAACGATTAGGGTGAGTATGCCTTTGGGGTACTCAAAAATTTCATGGTGAAAGGATAAAATCATGTAATTGGGGAGGAGGAACAGACAAATGGGTGAGAGGGGAATTTTTCATACAAAGGAGAGGGGACTAGGAGATGTACACAAACTAAGATGAGATGTGAGTTTAACTAGTCAAAATTCCCTTGAAAAAAACTAAGGGACTATGGGATAGCCAAAGGGAAACAAAACTCAAGCAAGTAAGAAGAAGGGGTTAGCTCATCGAGGGGAGAGAGCAGGGGTCCAAAACTAAGGATGAGGGGAACTGTGATAGCGAGGCCAAGTAGGGTGGAGAGCATATGAGCTAGCAAAATTGACAGTGGATAATCCTTTCACAAAAAAAAAAAAACAAAACAAAAAAAAAATCTTTGTTGATCCGAAGTAGAAGGGCCCACCTAGACAGACCAGAGAAAGCTAAGAAAATCCCAACATAGTAAGGAAATACAAAGTAGAGAGAGAATTTAAAAAATAGTTGTAGAGATTAATTTCTCAAACCTAATCAACTAATATGAGACCACTTTATCTAGATTGGATCATTATATTATTTTTCATTCTTTTGGATGCTTTCAAAGTGAAAAATTTGAACTCACGGGACCATATTTATTAATGGGTCAAAGTTTGGAAAATTAGGGTTTGAAACCTTTCAAAAGTAGTTTGAGGCATTAAACAATATTTTGCAAGAAAAAGATTACCACTTAAATGCACGCCCCGTAGCACTATTCGACACTCAAATACCTTTCCAATGGTGCAAGAAATACCTAAAATGGAGTCCATATAAAAAAATTATGCCATTTGGAAGTTGACCTTAGGGCTACAATTAGGATGATTTCTCTTAAACATGATAACTGCTTGTGATATCTTTTTACTTTTCTTAATTATTAGCTTCTTCTCTTATTATTATGTGGTTCTTGCTATAAAAAACTACCAAAAAAAGAAGATCAACAATACACAAGGACTCAGAATGTAGGATGCAAGCAAGGGCCAAAACCTCTCCACTTGAGAGGAAAACCCATAAATCTCTTATCTTCTTATAGATTCTTCAAATGAAGAATTCCAAGACCTATAGACCAATACCAATACCCTTCCATGAACAAGTCATACCTTCTTGATGATGTGCTCCTTCTATCCAAGTCAAACACAGTTAAATCTCTTCCAGCTGCACAACTTCGACCCCTAGCTACAAAATTTTGGCTTCTACAGTATGTCTGAAATTTTCGGCCATTGCAACAACTATTGCTTCCATACGTGTGAGAAATTCTATGGCTTCAAAATCTTCTTTGAACTTCACTTTGGTTGCTTCTCCTTCCAAGGATTGAAGGTGACCTCATAGTCCTTTCTTCAACCTTATTTCTGCAATTTCCTCAAATTCGACCTTGCAACATCAAAACCCTAGCCTTCCTTCTTCGCATGTGAGAGAGAGAGAGAGATAACCCAAACCTTCATCCTTTGTCCTTCTTTCGTTAGCCTTCTTTTGCTTCTCATTTGCTTAGATGATGAGAAGTGAGTGTGTGCCCATAGGAGGTCAAGTTTCCTCCTCTATATAGAATTCCTAAGAGGACGACATGCCCTAATGAGGTTGACTTCTTAGCTATTAGACCGACTTGGTCTTGGAGGGAATTTTGACACTTTTAATAATTATTTTGACATGTTACAATGTGCCCAATGGGGTATTATTCATATGACAATGACTTTTTTGACTTCTTGACCCTAGGAAAAACCCTATAAGCACTAAATGGGTGCTTGACCTCTAAATAAAACGACCTTGAGCATGAAACCCATGCTACAAAAATAACATTAATAATTTTCTTTCATTTTACAATATACAATAATCAAAAGTACATTTCATATTTATGAAGACCGAACCTAGTTACACATTCAACACCTAATTTAACCACCATGATTCGAGAGGATGCCATATTAGCCCTCATTATTCATGGAAAAAGGGCTAGCCACATGGTCATGATGAAGAAAAATATAGAGAATTCAATATTGTAACTCTAGCTAGGAGTTGAAGGAATCATACTTAACCATTAATAAGCTATTGGGTTGTGTTAAAATTAGGCCACTAGGAGGAAAGGTGTTCCATTCTATTGGAGTGCATTTTGTTCCATAGATGAGCAGAGTAGCAGAGAGTGGATAGAGAGAGAGAAAACATAGAGGGTTTGTGTATTGAAGCATCCCATAGACCGCGAGACTCACTCTTTTGTACTTGCATCCATTTCCATTCAATGAAAGAGAGAGCAGAGTAACATCACCTTCCTAGATCATATCTTGTGTTTATTGTGGTTAATAAGCTTTATTTCATTGTTATCTATTTTCTCTAATTTATTTATTGCATGCATAAGTATAACACAATAATTAATGAATCCAAATATATATATATATATATATATATATATATATATATATATATATATATATATATATATATATATATATATATATATATATATATATATATATATATATATATAAAGTTTAACCTTGTTAGTATATATTTCGGATTTTCGAATATATTTTCGTAGATCTATGTGAGTTCAAACTGTTGAGTGGAATATCCACAATTGTTTGGGTATTCTGTTGGAAGTTGTAGGGGATCTTCAAGGGATAGTCATACTTGAAAGATCATGTTCAAAACCAAACAAGGTTTGTATGAATGGTTAATTATGCCATTTAGCCTATGCAATGCACTGACTACACTGATGAGGTTTAAAATGAATGATATACTATGTGCTTTTATAGATTCATTTATTATTGTTTATTTGGATGATATATTGGTATATAGTGATACTTAGGAGGAGCACATCTCACATTTGATACAGGTGCTATAGACATTGAAGAACACCAACGGTTGGCAAAATGATCCGAATGGAAAGTGGATACCACCCATGGCATTTACTCATGGCATTAAATGATGAAACTCAACAAGGCATCGATAATACTATAAATAACGAGCATCGTTTTGCAAAAAGACAGATTGGACTTCCATAAGGGTCTTCTTCTCAACTAATAAAGTTATCTTTTGTATTCAATGTGGGTATTTTTATGTTACTATTATTAGTTGCTACGTAGATGTATATGCTCCTCCCCTCCTCTCTCAACAATTATGATTTATGGATCTTAGCTCAATGATCGAAGAATGCCAACATATCTCTTGCCTTGAGCACATCTATTGCTTGTAGTGTTCCCATGAAATGAAATGAAAGACATATAATGTCGTCGCAACTTACCCTATGTAGCCATCTTGCACCACCACCTTTCATTAAGCCTATCTTTTTGATCTAAGACATTGCACTTAACCATTGTGCCAATTAATAGCTAGGTGAAAACTGTCTTGAAATGTTGACCACCCCATACATTGTTTTGCTATTAATGCCAATCAATCCCATCATGTTCACTTCCTCTGTCGGGTGAGGTCCTCTAAAACAACGATGATATAATGTAATTTGAGAATGTTTTCTATCTATCATTCCATTGGAATGAAATGTTGACCACCCTATACATTGTTTTGCTATTAATACCACTCAATTCCATCATGTTCATTTCCTATGGGGTGAGGTCCTGTAAAACAACGATGATATAATGTAATTTGAGAAATTTTTCTATGCTATCATTCCACTGGAAAATTCAAAATTCATCTGGAAAATCATGATTATTTCTTTTATATATATATATATATGAGAAAAACTAGAATAAAATAAATTTAAATTTTCAATACAATCAAATGACTGCTCAAAAATTATATTTGTGTTCCCATGTTCCAAAACTCTGGGTAGTATGAATTGAGGTGATAATTTAAAAAAGAAACATAAAGATAAACCGAAGTAATTAGAAATTTCAGGCTGGCGTTTTTCCTTTCCATTGGATTCGGAAAACACCCAAAATAAACTGCGTCGGGTGCTGAATGACATTATAACCCAAAAGAAGAAGAAAAGAGAGTATATTTATATACCCGGAATCCACTCACGTTTTCTGAAAACTAGAACTGAAACGCTCGACCATCGTCCAAATCTGACGGAATCCCCACTCGTTTTCTAAAACCATAACTGAAACGTAGAAAATCGGCCAAATCTGGCGATTTCATCTTACACGCGTGTTTCGAGTATGGACCTACTCCATATTCGCCAATATTTATGGTACGATATTTTTAAGGCAATCATTACGGATGATGGGCGACGGCTGTCCTTTAACTGATTTAGCAGATTTTGCAATTATGGCGTTTCGAAGTGGGATATTGGAGGCGGCGCCGGCAAGTCGGTTCGTAATTGCAGCTATCAAAAAGTTAATATGTTCAGGAATTAACATATTAATATGGCGTGAAATAAAATATGGAAATTTAATTTGTATTTACAGTAAGTTTATATTTACAGTAGAGAATGACTCTTTATTTTTATTAATTCCGATTGAATTATTATTTATTTTGATATAGCATTAATTGTATTTTTTATTTATTTAGGATGGTATAAAATAAAATATATAAAAAGATATTGAATAAAATATATAAATTTAATTTATATTTGTAGTGGAATTTTTTAATCTATTTTTATTTACTATCTACAAAAATAAACATAGATTTATGTTTTTTTTAATTAATATATATATATATATATATATATATATATATATATATATATATATATAAGAAATTTAATTGTATTTATGAAAATTTTATAAACATGGATTTAATGTGCAATCCTAATAGTTTTCATCGCTTCCCTTTATGCAATAGTAATACAACTTGTATACCTATTTGCAATTGTTCATCCTGCAATGCTAGTCAAGCGTTCATTATGCATTAGTAATATATAATATAAGCATTAGTAATATAATTATAGGCAATTTGTGATAGAGAGAATCAAAATTATATTATTTGATTAAATTATTAATTATATTGATGATATGTTGTTTTTTGGATAGTAAAATGAAATTGTATTTTATTTTTATTTTTATTGTAATGGTGTGAAATAAAATAATTAAATAGAATGATGTGAAATAAAATATGGAAATTCAATTTATATTTATAGTAAGTTTATATATGTAATGGAGAATTACTATTTATTATTAAGTATCCATTGGATTTTTATTTTATTTTTATTTATTTAGAATAATGTGAAAAGTATAAAAAATCAATTTGTATTATTAAATATATATTTATATTTGTAGTGGAGAATTTTATTTATCTTCATTGAGCATCCACAAAATGAGTATAGATTTTTGTGTTTTTTTTTTAAATGTATTTTTTCTTTTTCTAAAATTATATAAATAATAATTGTATGTACGAAAAAATTATATAATGATTTTTGCTATAATAATTATATATTTACTTCAACATAAAATTATTATTTATTTTGGTTAAGTATTTGAAATTGTAATCTTTATATTTTTCATTGTATGAATAAAAAAATTATATAATGATTATATATTTATTTTAATATAAAATTATTATTTATTTTAATTAAGTTTTGGAAATTGTAATCATTGTATTTTTTATTATATATTTCTTTTGTATTGAAAAATCATTTCTCTCCATTTAACATCTTATTATAATTATTATTTTAAAAATATCATTTTTATTTTTATTTTAAGAATTGTGTCTTTTTTAACGAATGTAATATTTATCTTAGTGATCATGGTTGTATATAGCATAATGTTTATAAGAAGTTTGAGTATGAAAATGATTGTTTTTTTATTTTTATTTTTAAAAGGTGTTTTTATTATTATTAAAATTAGGATTTTTTAGCTTATTAACATGAATGTTGTGTTCTTTTAATAGTATTTTGATTGTAATGGACCATATATATGTTTTTCAAATTGATGAATTTAAATAGGTGCCTAACTCCTGAGACAACTTATCATTTTGCTGATATGGACCCTCATTCGCTCTCATGCCAAGCCATGCATGCGACTAAGGCCTTCTAGTTGCTCCCATGGCAAGGCATGCCAGTGATTGTGGACTTTTCTAGGAAGTTTTGAGCCAACCACCCGAGATTCTATGCCACTTTTTCAGGGCCAGGACTCAGGCCACCACCCCGAACTCCATGAAACTTTAAAATATGATAAATAACAATGCAATAAAGTTACTAATTCAATTGTTTGATCAAGGACCTGACCAAACCCGTACTAGCCATGACAGGTATTTCGTCAAACATGTCACAAATATGTAATCTATAGGTCATAACAAAAGATCCCCGCATAGCGGTCTCATACTTATCTGAGATTCGTAAAGGAGAATTGATGCATTACCATCTATTATGTTCTTATATTAATTGTACATTCATTTTCTAATCAAAACATGACGAGGGCCATACATCAAGTATGTAATAAAACATACTCATAACCAACATATAACTAACATAAATAATAAGGGTATAAAAGCCATAAAAACCACATATGAACTAGTACAGTTACACATGAAATACGAAGGAGAAGGAGATCTTATTAATGAATTCTTAAGCCAACCAGGTCTGGGACATCCATGAACCACCTGAGCATAGATTGGGCTAAACCAAATCATTCTTTCATCCAATCACCCATGTGCTATATTCCAAGCATGAATTTGGGACTTACAACAACAAAAAACTAGGGATTTATCAGGATTTACAGTATATCCCACCAAGGTATTCCTAGGCCCGAAACCCTCATCAATACAACCAGGCTTTACTGCAATCCCCACCATATCGCTAGGCCCAAAACAAGCATGGATGCCTCTGGATCTCTCCACCTAAACTGTGAGGAATTTTTCTGTCTCAGCTTCTCGACTTTACTGTGTATCCCGCCATTACCGTTTAATGGATTCCTAGGCCTATGAGGTCACCACCCTCTAGGATTTACCATGTGTCCTACCATTACCAGTCAAGGGAATCCTAGGCCCAATCAAGGTTATTCACCTCTAATATTTATCGTGTATCCCCTCATTCACTGGTCGAGGATTCCTAGGCCCAATCAAGGTTATTCACCTCTAAGATTTATCGTGTACCCTGTCATTCATTGGTTGAGGATTCCTATGCCCAATCAAGGCGTTCATCTCTGAGCTTTACCATGTATCCCACAATTCATCGGTCAAGGATTCCTAGGCCCAGCCGAGGTGTTAATAACCAAGCTTTATCGTGTATCCCATCTCGAGATTCCTAGGCCTTGTGAATAATCTTGAGACCACCCCACTTAGCTTCAAATCCATCTGAAAATCCAACTCAATCAAATACAAGATAACCCACCACTCCATGGCTATCTGGAAATGGAAAGGCAAGACTGGAGAACACTATCACATCTAGAAAAACCCATTCCAATGACAACAAGAGAACAATGAACACACATGCATGTACCATGCATGCCAAATCTAGCAAGGGAATCACACATGAAAATCGATACCTACAAGTAATCTCGTTGTAGCCACTTGATTTTTCTATTTCTTACTTGATCTTTTCTTCCTTTGTCCTTATTTTCTCTTCCTTTTATTTTCTTGATCCAATGCTAGAATGCTCCAAGAATGTTCTAAGTGTCCAAGAGTGAGTGAGAGAGAGAGATCCAAAACTGAACTGAAAAAAAAAGGTACCAATTGATCCTCATAAGCCTTTTTATTAATGACACCTCTGTTTTCTTCATTTTCAATTATTTTCCCTTCATTTTCCTCCTCACATGCAACCTATGACCTTTCACCTTCATTTTCTCCTAATTTCCATTATGTTCATAAATAAATAGCCAAAAATATCATTTTGTCTTTCCAAATCCTTTGCCATTGCCTTTTCCAATTTCCTTAGCATAATAAACCAAATGAACACCCACTAGAATTTTTTTTCTCAACATTCAGCTTCGAATAAGTGTCCCATGATGTTGGTTATTATTTTTCCTTTATTAAATTTTATTACATGGAATTTTAACCAGGGCTGCTGCAACTGGATCCTTGAATGAAACCATCAAAACACATTCACTCCTCCTGTGTGAGCAGAAGCACATATTTCCTACGCCAAATGAATTACTAGAGTTCAGGACCTTCCTTAACCTAAAACTGCCATAGTTTCATACTTTGGGCGTTACTAATAAATTATGGATCACATAGGCCCAGCATGCCAGTAAATTTTGATCTAATCAATTTTCCCCACCCTCAAAGAGACCATTTTCGTGCTTTAAATGTTCCCCTCTGCAGGAAGTTGCTCCATAGAGAAAGAAGGTGATGAAAAACTATTTTGGGCATGGGCATAGCCACCATCTAATAGTTTGGTATTGCCTACAACACTGATTTGGCAATCACAAGTCACCAACGAAGTTAAGGGCCTAGAACACCAAATTACTAACCCTTCTTCTAACCCTTTCTACAAGGTCTTCCCAAGTTGACACATGGTTATAATATACAACCATGGGGCACTCCCAAATATTTGGACGACAGATGAGCCCTTTAAAAACCCAACATCTGAGTCAAGTGTGCCTATATAGCTTCATGCCAATTAAAAAAGAAGATATTGGTTTTATCCTTATTTACTAGTGTTCCAGAAGCCTCCATGAAAGTATGTGAAATATTTCATAATACTTTCACTTCCTTTAAAGTGGGTGGCCCAAAAAGAACAATTTCATCAACAAATTTTTGATGTGTTACAAGTAGATATTCACCAAACAACCATATACCAGAGATATGCCCAGAGAACATGATTTCTTATACATTCTCTCGAGCCTTTCCATAGCCAAAATGAAAAGAAAGGGTGGGAGAGGGTCACATTTCCTCATACCTCATGAAGAGTTGGAGGTGACCCTTAATCAGAATAGAGAAGAAAGAAAAGGAGATAAGAGAGGCTACCCAAGAGATCCACTTCCCAAAGAATCCAAAAGCCTTTAAAACTTGTAAAAAATAGTCCCAACTAATCCAATCATAGGCCTTGGAAAATTCTAGTTTGATTATCATACCTGTACATTTCGTTATCCGTAAGGAATTTATAATTGTTTGTGCCACAATTATGCCATTGGTAATTCTGTGCCAATCCAAAAAACCAATATGTTTTTTTGATATTAGAATTGGAAGCAGGGGTCTCAGTCGATTCACTATTACTGTTGAAGTAATTTTATAGATTATATTACAAAGGAAAATCACACAAAAACCACTAGGGTCCTTCGAATTACCTCATTTCAAAATAAGGGTGAAGAATCTTTCATTAAGAGCAAGAGAGATTCACTGAGTCTGTCTCGATTCTTCCACCAATTCATGAATATTTGTACCTAGGAATCACCATCATGGATTGAAAAATTATGAGGTAAAGTCGTCAGGACCTGGTGACTTATTCTTGGTATATTCATAACCTCAATTTCCACTTCCTAGAGTTATATTGGTCTCATCAAGGCAAGATTCTAATCCCTACTAATAATTCGAGGGATATGCTGAAGAACTAAATTAATGGTTGGTTGTCTCGTAAGAGAGTTCTCAGCCAAAATACCTTGGTAATACCTTACCAATTCATATTCGATTTCTAGATGTAGGGATTTTCTCTCCCCATCAACACCAAGAATATAGAATATTTGGTTATTATGATGACGACGTAGCATGGAGTTGTGGAAACTTTTGGAAATCCTTTCTCCCTCCTTAAGCCATTGTACCCTAGGTTTCTATTTCCAAAGTATTTCTTACTTTTTTCATCATTGTTCCATCTTATAGAGAGTCAATCCTTCCTCTACTATGAGTTCAAGGGATTTGCCCTCCAAGATATTACGTTGTTGCATCCTTTGCATTTGACCTTCCAATATAGCCTTATCTTAAAAAATGTTACCAAAGTCCTGCTTATTCCACAATTTTATCTGTTTCTTTAAAGCCTCAATATTCAGCTAAAACATTTTCATTTTAGACTTAACTTGAACATTAATCTCCAATGACCATTTGTTTAAGAGCTCCACAAAACCAGGCTTTAGCAGGAAAACACTTTCAAACTGGAACGAACGATTTAGAGGGGCCTCCTTCAAATCCAACTCTAACCTAATCGACAAGTGATCCAACCCCATGCATGGCAAGATAACGACTTAAAAATATATATATATTTGTGCAGAACCTCCTTATAAAGAAGAAAATGATCCAACCGACCTTTTATTTGATGTATTACTCCCCGTCAATTTTTCCACGTATGTAGACCATTAATGGTTGGGATATCAACCAACCGAAGTTGCTCTATGCATCTGTTAAAGGAGGTCGATTATGGATCTAGTCGACGCACTCCTCCTCTTTTATCCTTCAACAATCTAATGAGATTAAAATATCCTCCAATTACCCATAACTAATCTTCGATCAATTGTTTAGTAGCTAATATTTGCTCCAAAAATTGAAGTTTGTCCCTCGTCGTGGAAGAACCATACACTGTTGTTAAAATGACTTGTGCTTTCGTCCCTACATAGCTAAACCTTTCTATCAATATTCGTTGGTTGGTCATCCAATATTTTAAAACTACCTCTAAAGGGTTCCACAAAATTTCCAGGCCTCCTTCACTACCTTTCGCATCAAGGGACATAGCTTGACATCCTCTCCAACATTTTTCAACAATTGTAAGCCGTTTATCCTCCATGAGTTTAGTTTCCTGCAAAATTACAATTGCTTGATTTTCCACCCTAATCCCATCTCTAAGATATCATTGCTTCCCCTTGCTATTTAGCCCCTTGATTTTCCATGATAAAATATTCATGATGAAGGATTCAGTCGAGGTAGAAATAACTCTGGTAAAGCAAATACTTGGTCAGATTTAACTAAGTTCTCCCTTGTACTCTACAATGCTTCCTTTTTGGGTTTTCTCCCTTTCTTTTCGAGTCCTTTCGTTACGTATTTAACGAGGAAATCTTTTCCTTTCTCCTTGAAATATTGAATGGACCGAGGCCCCTGTCATTGTCCTGAGGATTGTTGTCACTTTGTCATCCAGTTGATGTAAGTGACTACATATTGGTCCCAATTTTATTTAGATAATTCCCCAAGGTCCCGTTATGCCCATTCATTATCCATACCAACCAAGAGTCACTCTTCTCCTGAGATATCATTCTGATCTTGATTCATCAACCTCGATTCTTGATAATCCAAATTAGTTAGTCCCCCTCTTGAATTGCATCGTCCTCCAATTTCCTTTTCTAGTCTTGTTTATATTGAGCAGTTACCAAAGATTTATCATTCATTTGAATATCTTATGAGTTATTTGGGTCTTCTTCCATTGCCTCTAAGGTCGAAAAGGAGTTATTTTCCTCCACTGGTTGTAAGGGTTGAATATTACGACTCTTTTTATTCCTTCTTCTTATTATAAACTTGGTGAATCCATCAGAACCAAATGCACCCCTTGCAATTTGGTCCTTTCTTCGCAATGGACAATCCCTAAACAGGTGGCCATGCTCATGACAATGGCAGCACCAAAAAGGTATATGTTCATAGTCAATTGGTTGATTCCATATATCTCCTTGGTAGTCTAGCTCTATAGATTCTGGTAAGGGTTGAGAAATGTTCATGTATACATATAAACATGCATAAAACATATTTTTACATCGTTTAGTGACCTGAATATCTTGATAAAACGCCTTAAAGTGTGGCCAATTCCTTCTAGTATTTCTAGTATCCAAAAATCTACAGGAAGGGAGTACAATCATACCCAAACTGGTGCAACTAAAAACTCTTTCTCTGGGTTAAAACAAGCTTCCCAATATCTGACATAGAGGCCAACATTACTATAGAAATAGGGCCCTCCCTCAAAAAGTTTGGCTTTATTCTCCATATTTGAAAATATTACCATGAAAATTCCTTTTGGCCCCAATCTTAGGTCGAACTCCCTTTTAGGTTTCCATTAAAATAAAGAGAAGTAATTTATTTAATTAAAATAACTAATTAAATTTAAAAATGAACATTTTATTTAAAAATAAAATTATAAACGAGAGATATTTTCACCATTAATTACTAATTGATAAATAAAGTTTATTATAAATTAAGTAATATTTAAAAAATACATTTATATTAATAAATAAATAACATTATTGTCAATTGGAATTATGGTTAGATAGTTATATTTCCCACATAGTTCCCCGATGAGGTTTCATTAACTAATCTTGGAATGTCATTAACTAACCCATTGGGACACGAGATGAGGTTGGACATTTGTCGATCTATGAATATGGCGTGACATGGTGGTGGAGGTTGGACTCGGGCTTTACACCTGACGTCCCTTCATGTTAAATTCATGCGTGTGGGGTGGCAACGAGAACCTGTGAGTTACATTGGAGGTGGGGTACACCACCCACCCCCACATTTATGGTCTTATGAAGGTCTACTGCAAGGTTGTAATGGCATAGGTTTAGGAGTACGTTATCCTCCCATCGAGGTTTTGGTTGTGGCGATAATTCTAGGAGGTGTGGTACCTTTTTTGTCGTTGGTTTTATTCATGGTGGTTCATGCGACGAGGCCATGTATTTCGCTTTGTTATTGCACTCTACAACGCAAGGGCTGGTTTTTAAATTGGTGGCAGTTCTGTCAAATTTGCATTTTTGGAGTTGGAGTTCTTAGGCATCTCGTACCCTTATCCAATTTTGGTTTATGGTTGTTGGCATTCTAGTGAATTTTCAGTTTGGTTATAAGTCTTGGTCTTTATTTCTTTAATGGATGCAATTTCGCTTCATAAGTTGGGCTCCTAGTAATTGTTTCTTGTATTTTCTGTTATGGTGTTAGTTGTTGGTGGCTATGGGTTTTATTTGGTCGTCTCTGTCTTTCACTATTTTGTCTCAGAGTATTAGGCATGTGCTGCTAGAGTCTTAGGGTCGAACTGGGGGGAATTGGGTTCCATTTTGATAACTGTCTTTGCAATCATTTTCTCGGGGTTGGTATTTTAGTCCTAGGCGTTGTTGGGTATGTGTTATATTCTTTTCATGACTAATCACGCACAGGGGAGGGGGGGGGGGTATGAGGGGGGGCAGTAGCCCCCCCTGTCGCTCCCCGACGAAAATTTTTGGTCCTTAATTTCCAGTGGGCGGTCCGCGCCCATGGTTTTGCACATGGTTTTGGGGTACGATGGTTTTCGGCCCCTGGTATTTTTGTAGATCCGGTCAAGGGAACTACGGTTATGTTCTAATCCAGGGTTAATGGATTAGGGTTTATGTATGCTTCGGCATGTATATATATGTGTTGTAACACTAAAAGGAAAATAATGAAATATCAAGCTGGTCATCCCGATTTGGGATCCAGGGGAAAATCTCCGTATTTATCTATTTTATGTTTTATGCTCTCACTATTATTTATTTTCTGTTATAAGATTTGTGTGTAGATAATTTCTGTTCAGGGTTAAAACCTACATTTGGTATTAGAGCTGTTTCAGCTTCAAGGGGACGCCTTTGCTGCTGAGGGTTTTTTGCTCGGGCCTGAGGTAGACCCTGTTCAGTGGGAGATCTGTGGGATCAATTCTTGCGGTGAAAGAATATGGCGAGCGGCGGAAAGATAGAGATCGAGAAATTTAATGGTCAGAGTTTTGAGTTGTGGAAGCTCAAGATGGAGGATCTGCTGGTGGATAAATATCAGTGGATCGCGGTAGATCCAGGTACTAAACCAACGACAATGTCAGATGAAGACTGGAAGAAATTGGATCAGAAGGCTAAGAGCACAATACAGTTGTGTGTCTCAAATTCAATATTGTTGAATGTATCTGGGGAAGCTATAACGAAGAATTTGTGGGAAAAAATTGGGACTTTGTACCAAACTAAGTCTCTGGTGAATAAATTGTTCTTGTGGAAAAAGCTGTATAACATGAGGATGAAGGATGGAGACTCAGTGACAGAGCATCTGAACGCCTTCAATGCTGTGTTAAGTCAACTGTCATCTATTGATATTAAAATCTCAGATGAAGATAAGTGGATCAATTTGTTGTGTTCTCTACCAGACTCGTGGGACAGTCTGGTTATTGCAATAGGTAGCAATACAACTACCTTGAATTTTGATGACATTGTCTCAGCCTTGTTGTCGAAGGAAATGAGACAGAGAAATATGGAGGGCCAGAATGGAGATGCCTTATTTGTAAGAGGAAGGTCCCAAAATAGAAACAATAATAAGGTTTCGAGTGGGAGATCTAAATCTAGAGGGAGATCTAAATCTCCTAGAAAGTTTGTAAAGGTATGCTGGAAATGCGGAAAGGAAGGGCACTACAAAAGGGAGTGCAGATCTAAAGCTCCTAAGAAAGGAAAGGGATCTGATGATGCTCCTTCTACAGAGGCAAAAACCACCTTGGATGAAGGTGGGGATGTGTATTTGGCTTCTTCTTCAAATACACATGTAGATCATGAGTCATGGTTGATTGACTTAGGTGCATCCTTTCACTTCACTCCCCATAGGGAGTGGTTCTGCGAGTATGAGAAATATGATGGTGGTGATGTCTTCCTAGGGGATGATAGGAAGGCCAGAATCATCGGACGTGGAAAGGTCAAGCTGAAGCTGCAAGGTGGAAGGAGAGGAAAACTTCTTGGTGTTCTGAATATTCCTGCATTGGCCAGAAATCTGATTTCTGTAAGCAAGATGGATGATGCAGGTGTAAAAACAGTGTTCGAGAAAGATGCTTGCAAGATGGTTCAAGGAGCACTGGTATTAATGCGAGGAGTTCGGACTGGAACTATGTACAAGCTACAAGGTAGCACTGTTATTGATGGGTGTAACAGTTCTGTGGTTCCTGAAAGTGGAGCGGAAAGCCTAGTTGTCTTTGGAGAAAAGACCATGCTATGGCATCAAAGGCTTGGACATATTGGAGAGAAGGGCCTTCGGATATTGCATAGAAATGGTATAGTAGAAGGTATGTCTAATTTCTCTCTGGATTTCGATTTCTATGAACATTTCATATATGGGAAGCAAAATTGGGTGAGTTTTCCTTTTGGTGCTAAGAGGGCGAACAAGATATTAGAACTTGTGCACAATGATGTGTTTGGACCTGTGTCAGTTCCATCACTGGGAAAGTCTGTGTACTATGTTTCATTCATAGATGACTTCTCAAGGAATACATGGATATTTCTTGAGGAAGAAATCTGAAGTCTTTGAAAGATTTAAAGAATTTAAGGCTCTGGTGGAAAACCAGACAGAGAAGAAGATAAAGGCGCTAAGGACAGATAATGGTGGGGAGTTCTGCAAGAAGGAATTTGAAGAGTTCTGTAAGAAGTGTGGTATAGCACGACAGAAGACTACTCCATACACACCTCAGCAAAACGGAGTTGCAGAAAGAATGAACAAAACACTGATGGAAAAGGCGAGAAGCATGCTTAGTGGTACCGAGTTAGGACAAGAATTCTAGGCAGATGCAGTGGAGACTACATGTTATCTGGTTAACAGATCACCTTCATCAGTGTTGGAGGATAAGACTCCAAATGAGGTATGGACTGGTAAGAAACCCTCTCTTTCACATCTAAGGGTATTTGGGTGTGATGCATATGTACATGTTCCAAAGAAGAAAAGGACCAAGTTGGATAATAAATCTGAAAGGTGCATCTTTATTGGGTATAAGGATGGTTTAAAAGGCTACAAGCTTTGGAACCCGGAAACAAGGAAGGTTGTGTACAACCGAGATGTGGTGTTTAGAGAGGTGAAAGATGTTGTTAAACATGACGTCATACCAAAGGAACCTGAGAAGATAGAGTTTGAGCTAAAGGAGTATGAATCAGACTCTACAGTAGAAGAAGATTCAGAAGAGGAAGAGCCACAAACTCCAACTATGAGAATATCAGTTCGGGAAAGAAGGCAACTAGAAAGGTATAGTCCATCTGCTTTCTGTTCAGGTTTTGCCTTAACTATAACTGATGATGATCCCAGAACTGTCAGGGAGGCAGTAGATTCAGAGGATGGAAAACTCTGGAAGGAGGCCATGGTTGATGAAATGGCATCCTTGCATGAAAATGAGGCATGGGATCTGGTGGAGTTGCCGGCTGGAAGGAAGCCCATCGGGAGAAAATGGGTGTTTAAGAAGAAGATGAATGTAGAAGGCAAGGTGGAGAAATACAAAGCTCGGTTGGTAGCAAAAGGTTATTCCCAGGTGCCGGGAATTGATTTTAGTGATATTTTTTCTCCTGTTGCCAAAGTTACTTCTATTAGATTACTTTTATTTGTTGTTTCTGCATTTGATTTTGAGATAGAACAGATGGATGTGAAGACAACATTTCTTCGTGGGGGTCTAGAAGAGGAGATATACATGAAGCAACCTGAAGGCCTTATGGTGAAGGGTAAGAAAGAACTGGTATGTAGGTTGAAGAAGTCTCTGTATGGGTTAAAACAATCACCAAGGATGTGGTATCAGAAATTTGATACCTATATACGGGGACTTGGCTTCACCAGAAGCAAGGATGATCACTGTGTTTATTTTAAATTAATTGGTGACCATGTTATTTATTTGGTCTTGTATGGATGATATGTTGTTGATTGGAAATGACAAAGAAATTATCCATGATTTTGAAGACCCAACCGTTCTACAAATTCGCATGAAGGATCTTTGGTGTCAAACTAGTGACAGTTTTGGTGGAGGAAATTAAGAGATCGTTAAATTGATTGCTCAAGCTGGAACCAGAGGAAGTATGTTGAGACTATATTGCAGAGGTTCAATATGCAGGATAGTAAACCAGTGAAGGTTCCTATTCCTGTAGGTGTAAAGTTGTCTGCTGAACAGTGTCCCAAGACACAAGAAGAAGAGGAGTATATGTCCCGTGTTCCATATGCAAATGCAGTGGGTAGCCTGATGTATGCAATGGTCTGTACCAGACCAGACATTGCACATGCAGTGGGAGTATTGAGCAGGTTTATGTCAAACCCAGGGAAGGAGCATTGGACAGTAGTGAAGCGGGTTTTCAGATATTTACATGGCACTAGTGATTATGGCTTGTGCTACCAGGGAAGACCAGGATTGGAAAGAATGTTGGACATTCGTGGTTTTGTTGATGCAGACTGGGCTGGAGATCTAGACCAAAGAAGATCTACAAGTGGGTATGTGTTTAGCCTATTTGGAGGCGCAGTCAGTTGGATGAGTAAAAGATAGTCTGTAGTGGCTCTTTCAACTACAGAGGCAGAATACATGGCGCTCAATTAAGGCAAGTATGGGGCTAAAGCTAATGGGCAAGAGATTGTGTTCAAGTATGGGGTTATACAATGGTTATATGATATGATCAGGATAACCAAAGTGCAATTTTCGGGTGGGTTGAAGAAACCCTACTTATCATTCAAAGACAAAGCACATTGATGTTCAATCTCACTGTTAGAGACATGATTGAGGCTAAAAGCAAGAAGTGGTAAAGGTGACACTTTGGAAGAATGCCGGCAGACAGTATTGATGAAGTCTCAGGAGCACTCAAAAGTTCTCTTGGTGTAGAGAAACAATGGGTGTTGAAGAATTGGGCCAATGACTAAGCTCTCCTGTGGCCCCCTGCGGAAAGAAAACAACAAGTGGGAGAATGTTGGGTATGTGTTATATTCTTTCCACGACTAATCACGCGCGGGGGGGTAAGAGGGGGGCGATAGCCCCCCCTTTGTGTTGGGTGCAACGGGGGGGGGGCGGTAGCCCCCCTGTCGGGGTCCGGGGCAGCGCCCCAATGAAAATTTTTGGTCCTTAATTTCCGGTAGGTGGTCCGCGCCCATGGTTTTGCACATGGTTTTGGGGTACGATGGTTTTCGGCCCCTGGTATTTTTATAGATCCGGTCAAGGGAACTACGGTTATGTTCTAATCCAGGGTTAATGGATTAGGGTTTATGTATGCTTCGGCATGTATATATATGTGTTGTAACACTAAAAGGAAAATAATGAAATATCAAGCTGGTTGTCCCGATTTGGGATCTAGGGGAAAATCTCTGTGTTTATCTATTTTATGTTTTATGCTCTCGCTATTGTTTATTTTATGATTCTGTTCAGGGTTAAAACCTACAGGCGTGTCCATCAGTGGTATGCTACAAAATTGGGCCCTTTGTTCTGGTCTTTGGGGGATGATATTATAGTATTTTGGTAAGATCTTAACGGGTCAACGATTTTCCCTTTTGCTTGCTTTGTTAGTCGCAACCCTTCAATTGGTTGTCTAATTTGTTCTTTGGCATTGGATGTTATGTCTCCTGTCAACGCATGGTAATTCATAGGGGTGGTTTCAGTCATGTTGCTGTGAGGCAGAGTCCAAGCTTTGCAAGTGATTCCATTGCATATTTATTTGATATTGTACCTTTGTAGGCGTGCAGAGAGATCATGTTCCTGGAATACAAGGAATATAGGGAACACCCATATTTCTTAGACTCAGAGGTCAACCATGATAAGTTACTAGGTATTCCTAACCCTGGAAAAATTAAAAAAAAAATGGTTGTTTTTCTTGAATTCCTTATCCATGCAACTACAACTTGATTCTCTACTTCAACTAGTTTTTAAAGACAAAAAAATCTATAACTACAACACCTTCTTTGGTCTAGAGGACATGAAGAATATTCTAAAAAATGTTCTATTTAAGGTTAATGACAATGATGCACACATGTGTAGGGTGGAGAAAAAGTTGGTGTCTGATTCAGCTTCTAGGGATCTCACAAACCCTCTTGGAGGTCCAATTGGAACTCCATTTGTAATTTCTTTAGGCCCTTCTATTCCTATGGCATACTAAGAGGAGGATTTTCTATTTTTTTGGTCTTACCTCATTTTTAGATGGATGCATATTTCGCTCGTTGTGGTTTCTTCTTCTGGGTACATTTTGGACAACTCAGTATTTGGAGTATTGGACAAGTGTGTCTGGCACTCTTAGTCTTCTCTCTCTATGATGATATGTTGCCGACCTTTACTCCCTTTTGTTGGTTGTCATGATTTTTGGTATTGGCTCTTTAGATATGTGGGATGGTGCTTGAATTAATTGTGATTGGTGTCTGGAGGAAGTATTTATCTAATATATGGCTATCTGGACCGAAGTTAAATAGGCTTCTTAATTTTCTATATTTGTTAAATGCATGTTTTGAAGAATGGTGCTGGCAAGCTTAACAGAAATTTGACATCGAAAACTTTGTGGCTGTCGGACTATTTCCCTTTATGTTGGCGCTTTTAGTCGATTATGGTGATAATTATAATGTTTTGTGTTCACTATTTGTAGTGGATAATGTTGTTGTTGTTTGTAGTGGTTATTGTTGTTATTACCTTTGTGTACTCCAAAGTGTGGTAGTTGGCTTTTCTTAGGCCTATTTTGTTATATGGCTTTGGTCATCCTTATGATGATGTTCCTTATGTAATCTTGTTTCACATAAAACACTGTTACCGATGAAACGAGAACTATTACCTCAAAACGGGAACTCTAACCCAAAAAGACTCAAAAAACATGAAAAAACGTACCAAAAACAAAAAGTGTGTATTCCAGAACACATTTGTTTTTTTCTCAAGGTCAAATTTCAACATTTTATAAAATTATGCTAAAAACGAAATTGTTTCTTGAAAAAAAGATTGAAAAAACACCCTCAAAACAAAACGAGTTGATGCTGGAATAACAAAAAAAAACATTGTGTCACACTTTTGACACATTGTAACAATGGAATTAAAGAAAACATATTAGGACATTGAAAAATCGTAAAATTCTAAATTTTTTGATAGATGATGTTAAATATAAACAAAATCATGTCTGAAGGGCTTATCATTTCGAACAATTTTTATCCATGTTGTTAAACATAAAATATTTTGACTCTAAACAACCCTAAAATTGTAATTATTTTCAACCATAACATTAAAGATAAAATTTTGTAGCGCATAAAAACCTTAATGACAAGTTGTAAATCTCAAGTTTTTAAATCTTAAGTTTTCAAGATACTTGAACCATGAAATTATGGAGAAATTATATGACTTAAACAATTTTTAAAAATGAACAAGTAAATGAAAAATTTATTATTCATATATTTGTTTGTTTATATATTAAAACATATTTTTAATTTTTTATTATTATTTTTCCATATTTTAAATTATAATTGTTTTAGTTATAAGAAAATAAAAATTAAAAATTAAAATCTTCATATATGTCTGTTTATATTTTAAAACATATTTTTTAATTTTTTTTTATTGTTTTTTTATATTTTAAACAATAATTGTTTTAATTTAAAAAAAAATTAAAATTAAAAATTAATTTTTTTTTTTAATATTTGTTTGTTTATTTTTTAAAACATATTTTTTAATTTGTTTTTATTGTTTTTTTATATTTTAAAATTTTAATTGAAGAGCCATTTTTTGTTTGTTATATATATATATATATTAAACAATACATTTTTTTTTTATTATAGAAGTTTTTGTTAAAAAAAATTAAAAAAATTAAAAAAATAAAATAAAATTTTGATATAGTTTGTGTTTGAAAAAAATAAAATAAAATAAAATTAATTTTCCACCTGCTAGGGGCCGGAGGCAAGCTGGGTAGCCCTCGACGGCACCACCCGGCCCTCGGTTGGGCGAAGGCCGGTCGGGTGGCACCGTCGAGGGCTACCTAGCTTGCCTCTAGCCCCCGGCTGGGCGGAGGGCGATTCCGAGAATCGCCCTTCGCCCAGCCGGGGGCCAGAGGCAGGTTTGGCAGCCCTCGATAGCACCGCCTAGCCAGCATCTGGCCCCTGGTTGGGCGGAGGGTGGCCGGGCGGCACCGTCAAGGGCTACCCAACCTGCCTCTGGCCCCTGGCTCGGTAGAGGGTGATTCTCGAAATTTCCCTCCACCCAGCCGGGGGCCAGAGGCAGGTTGGGCAGCCCTCGATGGCGCCGCTTGGCCAGCATCTGGCCCCTGGCTGGGTGGAGGGTGATTCTAGGAATCACCCTCCACATAGCCAAGGGTCGGATGTCGGCTGGGCGACACCGTCGAGGGCTACCCAGCCTGCCTCTGGCCCCTAGCTGGGCGGAGGGCGATTCCAAGGATCGCCCTTCGCCCAGCCGGGGGTCGGAGGCAGGATAGGTAGCCCTCGATAGCGCTGTCGGGCCTGCCTCCGGCCCCTGACTGGGCGGAGGGTGATTCCGAGAATCGCCCTTCGCCCAGCTGGAGCCGGAGGCCGGCTGAGCAGCGCCATCGAGGGCTTCCCAGCCTGCCTCCACCTAGCCGGGGGCGATTCTCAAAATTGTCGTCCGCTTAGTAGGCCAGACGCAGGCTAGGCATGTTGAGATTGCAACAAGATGATGAGCTTAGTGAAAAGAGTCGCCTTCACTAAGTGGGCCCACAGGCTATTTTTGGCGCAAGTCTATTTTTAGACATGTCGATCATATTCTAGGAGTTGCAGGATGCTATTTGTGGATGGTTGGTCAAGTTGGAAAAATAGATGGACTTCTATTTTTAGACATATTGGGCAGAATAGATTGCCAATCTAAAAATAGATATGTCGAATATTATTAGCTCTTAATAATATTTGGACTCTAAACATTATCTTATTCTCTTGGATCACTTCAGTTAAGTGCACAGATGTGGCACATGAGCTGACAAAAGGAATTACGCTATTCCTAAGGGTTAAGTGGAGCTATTGCATGGACACTTCAGTTAGAACTCATGTGACAGAGTTTGGTGGAGTTAGAGAAGTAGTTGGTGGAGTCGTGTCCATTTTAACTCAGTTAGACACAATTGAGCTAGTTGTATCTAGTCTAACTGATTAATAAACTAGTGAGAGTGGTGTGAATTAATTATTAATTAATTCACTAAATATTAACTCATTAATCATCTGAAGAATACATCAGTTAACTACAGTGCATGGACAGTTGCAGGGGAGACCAGTGGAGAGGTAGGTGAAAGAGCAGGTTGACTATCAGTTGTGACTAATAGTGTTGCATGATTTGCAACACACAGTGATTGGAGATGCCAATGAGGATTGCATGAGCAAGGCTAGACCAATTCGAGTTCATTCAGAGCTATTCTTCAGTAGGGATTGCGCAGTAGAGGCAGGCTAGCAAGTGGCAAAGATCGGTGCAAGGATTTGCAAGATCAAGCCTAATTAGTGTGTAGCGATTGTATTGTACTAAGAGCTTGTGAGAAGCTTTGTATGAGGATTTTTACATGATCTCTATGACATATATTATATACATATAGTTTGGGTTTTAAACTTTAAGCTTTCCCCTTAAAACACTGTGTTCATATGTGTGAATTTTTATGGTTTCAATGTGTGCATGCAATTGATTTAATTTCCGCATGTGATGATCAATAGTAGAAGAGATTCTGTATTGTGCATGAAGTCAAATAGTGTGTGATCAGGAGAATATTGGATGTATAACGCATTAGTTATATATAATTTCTACATGGTATCAGAGCTATATTGATCATTGGAGCAATTGCAAATTATTGAAGCGGTTGAGTTTTGTGCTGGTGGAATTTGAATTTGCAGCAGTGTTTTCTTGGTGTCGAAGTTGAGATGTCTTTCAACGGATTGTGATTGGAGTATGCCCTTGAGGGCAGCTCGAATTATATTGCATGGAAGGACAGGATGGAGGCGGTGTTAGAGGATAATGGGTTGAAGGAGTTCATAGATGCAGAAATTCCAAAACCTGCTTCTAGCGATGCTGCCGCACTTGACGCATGGCAAAAGAAGACAACAAAATGTCGAAGGATTCTGTTGGAAGGTGCGAAGGATCACATAGTGTCTAGCCTTCATGGTAAAGCTTCTCCATTCTTGATGTGGAAATATTTGACAGATTTTTTCCAAAGCAAGAGCGACCAGAGGAAGTTGGCGCTCAAGGATAAACTCAGGAAGATAAAAATGGAGAAAGGCGACAGTATACCCAAGTACCTCACGAAGTTTGTCCAATGAAGGGATGAGCTGGAAAGTGTGGGGCTTACTGTACATGAAGAGGACTTGGTGAGCTTGGCTCTCCTTGGGCTTCTGAAGAGTTGGCATTCCTATGAGGACTTTGTCAATGGTCGGGAGAAATTTCTAGGATGGGAGTGACTTTGGTCGGATCTTGTGCAAGAGGAGATAAGGCGAAGTACCAGGGATGGATCTTCATCGAAGAATGAAGATGAAGAAAATTGCACTTTGGCTGCCAAAGCAAGGAAGGGGAAGGGAAAGAAAAATCCTTCTCAATCCGGTGCGAAAGGCAAGAAGCAGGACATGTCCAAGGTGAAGTGCTTTCACTGTCACCAACCCGAACATTATGCCACTAATTGTCCACAGAAGAAGAAAAATAAGCAGGTTGTTGGATCTGCAGCTAGAGAGGTCTTAGCCTCACAGTTTGAGCTGGATTTTTCGCTGATCGCATGCTTGGTCTCAAGTATGATGGGATCAGTGTGGCTTATTGACAGTGGTGCATATTTCCACATGACCGGAGACAAAGATTTGTTTGCTGATCTGAATGAGAAGGATCTTTGAGTGCACATCGAGATGGGCGATGATGGTAGATACAGTGCGACCGGTATCGGGACCATTTCCTTTGAGAGGGAGTCTAGTAAACCCTTCATATTAAAGGATGTCATGCATGTTCCAGGATTGAAGAAGAATCCTATCTCTGTGGCGATGTTGGAAGACAAGGGATATGATGTTGTCTTTAGCGAGGGAAAGGCTTTCCTGCGCAGTAAGGCAACTAGTGAAACCCGGAGGATAGGGGTTCGAGTTAAGAACCTTTATCAATTGTAGGTATATGGCTGCGCAACAATGGCAGGCAAAGCAGAAGGAGTGGTGAGCCGGGATGAGGGCGAGCTGTGGCATAGGAGATTGGGCCATCTTCACCATGGAGCTTTGAAAATTTTGCAGCAGATTTCTACTGGGCTTCCCAAGGGCACACTTGCGCAGTCAGATCAGTGCAAGGGATGTACTTTGGGAAAATTTGTGAAAGCCACCTTTCATGAGAAGGATAGTCACGCCACGACGATCCTTGAGTGAATTCACATAGACGTGTGTGGACCTTTCTCAGTATCTTCGACAACAAAGCACATGTATTATGTGATCTTTGTTGATGATTTTTCTTGTAAGTGCTGGATCTTCTTCATGCAGAAGAAGAGCGAGACACACTCAAAGTTCTATGAGTTCAAGGCACTGGTTGAGAAAGAATCGGGGAAGCAGGTGAAGGCTCTTAGGAGCGACAATGGTGGTGAATTCATCTCTGGCGAATTCAAAGAATTTTGCAGCGCAGAAGGAATTCGAAGAGAGCTCATAGCACCTCATAACCCATAGTAGAATGGGGTCGCGGAGTGAAAGAATAGAACGATCGTGGGTGCTGCACGGGTGATGTTGCATGATCAGGGCCTTCCCATACACTTGTGGGCAGAAGCATGCAACACAGCGATATATGTGCAAAACCGTTGTCCTCATAGGATACTTGGCATGAGTACACTCGAGGAGGTGTTTTCTGGTAAGAAGCCTGATATTTCTCATTTGAAGATTTTTGGCTCACTTGTTTACATTCATGTGACAAAGGATGTCAGGAAGAAGTTAGATCCGATTGCAGAGGTTGGGATATTTTTGGGGTACACAGAAACACCCCACAACTATTGTGTGTATTTTCTAGACAGTTGGAAGACTGTTGTGCGACGAGATATCAAATTTCATGAGGAGAAAGCCATGAAGTGTTCGCTTGAGAGGGAGCCACACTTGCATGCAAATGAGGAGCTATTAGTTCCTAAGGATGAGCCTCAGGATGTGGATCAACCACAAGAGGAGGTTCATGGATTGGAAGAAACCACTCATGTAGTGCCAACCATCAGAGGGCGGAAGCGCACTACAGAAGCTGAGTGACTGAATCATGATGCAGCGCAGAATGTAGGAGCCCCTACATCACAGCGTAGACAGAGACAATCACTTGACCGATATACTAGATACATGGCTCTGATGAGCAAGTGTATCGTGACAGAACCATCTTCTTTCGAGGAAGCTGTGGAGGACCTTGCATGGGTAGATGCCATGGTGGAAGAGTATGATTCGATTGTCAGAAACAGTGCATGGGAGATTGTTCCAAGGCAAGAAGGGAAATCAGTGGTAGGTTCGAGATGGATCTACAAAGTGAAGCAAGCAGCTGACGAGAGTGTGGAGAAGTACAAGGCAAGATTTGTTGCCCAGGGCTTCTCACAGATTGAGGGGATCGACTATGAGGAAACCTTTGCACCTGTCGCAAGGTATTCTTCCATACAGACAATTCTTGCTCTCTCAGTGCAGATGGGGTGGCACATTCATCAGATGGATGTGAAGACTGCATTCCTCAATGGAGTCATTGAGGAGGAGGTGTACATAGAGCAGCCCAAAGGTTTCGAGATCTTCAGCAGCGAGTCGCATGTGTGCAGGCTCAAGAGAGTGTTGTATGGGTTGAAACAAGCACCTCGTGCTTGGTACACACGGATAGACAATTATTTCACCAGACTTGGATTCTCCAAGAGTGAGGCGGATCCGAACATATACCAGATTGTGGTGGAGGGTAAGTTGCTGGTCATTGTACTTTATGTAGATGATTTGATTTTGATGGGTGATGAAATGTTGATACACTCATGCAAGGCTGATCTTGCAAAGGAGTTTGAGATGAAGGACTTGGGCCTCCTTCATTATTTCCTGGGATTGGAATTTTGGCAGTGCAGTGATGGATTGTTTGTGTCTCAAGGCAAGTATGCCCGAGAGATACTAGAGAAGTTCAACATGCAAGGCTGCAAGCCTATCAACACTCCTCTTCCTGGTGGTTGGAGGAAAGAGGATGCTACATCGGCAGAGGTAGTGGATGTCACTGTTTATCGACAGTTGGTTGGTTCGCTCATGTATCTAGTCTATACACGACCAGACATATGCTATGCTGTTAACCAACTTTCACAAGCTATGGTTAAGCCTACCAAGCTCTTTTGGAGGGCAGAAAAGCATGTATTGAGATATATCAGAGGCACATCGGGATATGGATTATGGTACAGACAGTCGGATGAGGTGACGCTGCATGGCTTCACGAATGCAAATTGGGCAGGGAGCCCAATGGAAAAAAAGAGCACATCTAGAGGGATTTTCAGTATCAGGTCGACAACAGTTTCTTGGTATAGCAGAAAGTATAGATCCATGGCACTTAGTTCAGCGGAGGCCAAGTACATGGCAGCGATTTTGGCTGCATGCGAGGCTATATGGATGAGGAAGATTCTGGTCGGGTTGTTCGGTTCACACTTAGATCCTACTGTGATATATTGTGATAATCAGAGCTGCATCAAATTCTCGGTTAATCTAGTATTTCGTGATAGATCTAAACACATTGACATCCGGTATCATCATATCAGAGATTGTGTTCAGCGGAAGATCATGTTACTTTCTTACATTCCCACGGAGGATCAGGATGTTGATATCTTGACGAAGGTGCTCACCAGGAGAAAATTTGAATACCAGGGAGGCAGGATCGGGGTGGTAGATAATCCCTATCTTGTTGAGAGGGAGTGTTGAGAATGCAACAAGATGAGGAGCTTAGTGAAAAGAGTCGCCTTCACTAAGTGGGCCCGCAGGCTATTTTTGGTGCAAGTCTATTTTTAGACATTTCGATCATATTCTATGAGTTGCAGGATGCTATCTGTGGATGTTTGGTCAAGTTCGAAAAATAGATGGATTTCTATTTTTAGACATATTGGGCGGAATCTATTTTTAGATTGCCAGTCTAAAAATAGATATGTTGAATATTATTAGCTCTTAATAATGTTTGGACTCTAAACATTATCTTATTCTCTTGGAGCACTTCAGTTAAGTGCATAGATGTGGCACAGGAGCTGATAGAAGGAATTACGCTATTCCTGAGGGTTAAGTGGAGCTATTGCATGGAGACTTCAGTTAGAACTCATGTGACAGAGTTTGGTGGAGTTATTGAAGTAGTTGGTGGAGTTGTGTTCAGTTTAACTCGGTTAGACACAATTGAGCTAGTTGTATCTAGTCTAATTGATTGATACACTAGTGAGAGAAGTGTGAATTAATTATTAATTAATTCACTAAATATTAACTCATTAATCAACTGAAGAATACATCAGTTAACTACAGTGCATGGACAGTTTCAGTGGAGACCAGTGGAGAGGTAGGTGAAAGAGCAGGTTGACTATCAGTTGTGACTAATAGTGTTGCATGATTTGCAACACACAGTGATTGGAGATGCTAATGAAAATTGCGTGAGCAAGGCTGGACCAATTCGATTTCATTCAGAGCCATTCTTCAGCAGGGATTGTGCAGTAGAGGCAGGCTAGCAGGTGGCAAAGATTGGTGCATGGATTTGCAATATCAAGCCTGATTAGTCTGGAGCGATTGTATTGTACTGAGAGCTTGTGAGAAGCTTTGTATGAGGATTGTTACATGATATCTATGACATATATTATATACAGATAGTTTGGATTTTCATATTTAAGCTTTCCAGTTAAAACACTGTTTTCATATGTGTGAAATTTTATGGTTTCAATGTGTGCATGAAATTGATTTAATTTCCGCATGTGATGATCAATAGTAGAAGAGATTCTGTATTGTGCATGAAGTCAAATAGTGTGTTATCAGGAGAATCTTGGATGTATAACGCATTTGTTATATATAATTTCTACAAGGCAGCCTGACGGCGTCACTTGTCCGGCCTCTGGTCCTCGACTGGGCAGAGGGCGATTCTCGGAATCACCCTTCGCCCAGTCGGGCAGCATCGTCGAGGGCTGCCTAGCTTGCCCCGGCCCCCTGTTGGGCAGAGGGTGATTTCGAGAATCACCCTATACCCAGCCGGGGGCCGGAGGCAGGTTGGGCAACCATCAACGGTGCTGCTCGGCCTGCCTTTGGCCCCTGGCTGGGCGGAAGGCGATTATGAGAATCACCCCCGGTTGGGCAGAGGGTGATTCTGAGAATCACCCCTGGCTAGGCAGAGGGCGATTTAGAGAATCTCCCTTCGCCCAACCGGGGGCCAGAGGCAGTCCGAGCGGCGTCGTCAAGGGCTGCCCAGCTTGCCTCCGGCCCGCGGCTGGGTGGAGGGCGATTCTCAGAATTTTCCTCTGCTCAGCCGGGGGTGATTCTCGGAATCACCCTCTACCCAGCCGAGGGCTGGAGGCAGGCTGGGTAGCCCTCGATGGTGTCGCCTGGCTGGCCTTTGATCCCCGTCTGGGTGGAGGGTGATTATGAGAATCTCCCATCCTCTGCCCAGCTAAGGGCCGGAGGCAGGCCGGGCAGCGCCGTAGAGGGCTGCCCAACCTGCCTCTGGCCCCCGGCTGGGCAGAGGGCGATTCCGAGCCAGCCTGCCTCCGGCCCCCGGTTGGGCAGCCCTCGACGGCACCGCCCAGCCTGCCTACGGCCCCCGGCTAGGCGGAGGGTGATTCTCATAATTACCCCCGGCTGGGTGGAGGGTGATTCCAAGAATCACCCCCGATTGAGCGGAGGGCGATTCCGAGAATCACCCTCCGCCTAGTCGAGGGCCAGAGGCGGGCTGGGCGACGCCGTCGAGGGCTGCCCAGCCGAGGGCCGGAGGTAGGCTGAGCGGCGCCGTCAAATGAAGGAGATTGGGTTTTGGATCTATTCTCTGGTTCAGGTAAGTTTTATTATACAAATTTAAATTTAAATATTTTATTTTTTACTTTTTATGTCTTTAGTCTAATTTTCTTACTTATTTTTTTGTACTTGATGATTAGGTACAACACTAGAACGTTGCCTACCAAAAAGGAAGAAATTGCATTTCCATTGAGAAAGACCCAGTGCAATGCAAATTTATTCAACAAAGAATTAACGCTCTTGAATTCCATCCAGATGCGAAGCAAGAAGTTGGTTTGACGAAAGGGAATTTTAATGAATCACTTGTGGCAAAAAAAACAAAGGAACCTCAACCACCATTATATGGAATGATTGGAAAGGGACACTTTGGAAGATTTGCAGACATGAAAGATCCATTAGAAGATGACAATCACCAAAATGAAGCAGAAAATTTTGCGGAAGAAGCCATCAATGATGTTCTAGATGATGTTGAACATGTATTAGTTGATATTGTTGATGATCTTTAAGTTATGCTTGCAAACAAAGCTCATTTTTGAGATCTATTAGTTAGTTTTACTTGTAATGTTTAGACTTTGATACTTTATGAGAAGAATCCTTATTTTTTGCAAAAAAACATGTGATTACTATTATTTTTTTGACATAAAATTCGATAAAAATGCTATTTTCTTAAGGTTTTTTGTTAAGATTTCCCAAAAAAATAGTTTATTTAACATGTTTTTTTAAACAAAAAGTCTCTAAAAGTGTATTTTTTTCATTCTATTTATATTGAAAATTTGCATTTTTTTGTCACATTGTTCAAAATATTGGTTTTTTAGCGAAAATTATTTGATGTGCATTGAAAAATTAATTATATCTATGTGAAAAGGTGAAGATATCATTACAAATTTTTATTTTAAAAAAAAATATTTTTTTCCTTTTTAAAACACAAGTACATAAATGCACTTAAAAATAAACATATCACGAAAGAAGAAGACATTAGAAAATGTATAGTGTCAAAATCTATCCTCTAAAAAAACGTTGGTGATGATACACCACCACTATTCAAAATCAACATAAAAAGCATCACAGAAAAGAAAAGAAAAATAAAAAAATAATTAATTAAAGTGCCAAAAACATGCTAAAAAAAAATGGTTCTGCATCACCATTTTTCAAAATCGGGTGTTTTTCTTGTTACGTCAAAAATTAGGTACCAATGCAGCTACCTATTTAATCGGTAACAATGTTATAATGTAATATAGCATTTTTATTCACAAAAAAACAAAAAATATTTCCCACGTAGTTAGAATCCCCACTAGCAACATAATGAACTATAATGCATTGATAAATATTGTTGTAATGACACTCACAAGTATAATGATTTGATAAATATTGTTGCATTGTTATATTGGAAAATATTATTATAACAACTCCCTGCCAATGAATATTATTGTATTGCTTCTAAATTTGTGACCTTTTGAGTATACTTAAGGCCTCTGAGCTAACTCCACACTCCAAACTTACTCCAGCCCTAGGGTTGAGAGGGAAGCTCATTTGTTTCCCCAATAGAAAACAAAATAGACATTATTACTGCGAAATTTAACAAAACAACAAAAAAGCAAAAAGCCATTAGCATTATTTTTGAGTAAAATATTTAAAACAAAATACATTAACAAATAAAAATTATTAATTTTAAGTAAAAATAAGATTGAAACAAAATCATCCTAAAAATTTATAAAGAATTTCCCTCTTTTATTAATCATGATTTAATCACTTAATTAGCAAAATAAAAACACTTAAAAGTAGTTATTCATTATTACTAAATAAAAACTATTATAGGAAGGGTTGGTTGCCTCTTGAAGGGTCTGTAACTCCTGAAGAAGGTCAGAATGGTTGTATTTTTTTGGTTCCAATTCCTTAACTGTACACGGGGATTTGAATAACATCACAATATCCTCTCATCACATGTTTACGCCAATGGATTGGTTAGCTTGGGTAAATGTGGGAGGAGGGTGTTAGAGAGTTGTATCAGAGAGTGGTTCACCCCTTGGACTGGATGGGTGGTTTGTTGACCATGCATACATATTGGTTGCATATGTGTTATTTATGCTTGTGGTCTATGTTCTTGTTGTGAATGCATGGTGGTGGTTATGGTTACAGTTGTGTCATCATGTGAAAAAATGATGGTGTTGTTGTTGGATGTGGTCGTCACGAGTGTATGTCGGTTATGCATTGGTTATGCATATCAGTGTTTATATGTTGTTATGCATACATTGACATGGTGATATTTGTTGTGCATGAGGCCATGGCATGTGGTCAGTATGTTCATGCATTAATAACTGGACTATGGTTGAAATTATGTTTATATGTTGCGATTATTATGTTTATACATGTATTGCGCTAATCTGGTTGATCTTGCAGAAGATATATCCTCCCATGAACTATAATGAGGTATGTTGATTATGTTATGTTTTGATTTTAGCTGACATGGTATACTTGCAGGAAAGAGATAAAAGATGACTAACAAGATGGTAGACTACAATTCACAAGATTCTCCCTATGTATCAAATGAGAAGTGTGGTGGTGGGAACACTTCTGACTTAGTAGACACATTGAGAAGCTTGAAGGTAGAAATTAGAAGTGACAAGGAAAATAATGACATGATCATTCAGACACACGAGAAACAAGAAAAATTTAATGTAGTAATCCTTCAGAGTTTGACAGAATTGCAGAGACAGGGGCCGCTTTAGATCAGTCATGGGTAGGAGGATAGGACTAATGGGGCATATGGAAATATATCTCATGGTGGGCACCAGTAAAATATGGATGGCATGATCATATATGACAGACTCTTGGATAATTTAGATGGGAGAGGTGATGCCACACAGGTTCTATTTTAGTTTTCGTTCTATCAGGCACTATGATTGTCATCATTATCATCCTTACAGGAGGAGTGACAAGGGACATTTTACATATGAGTTCAAGAAGGCTAAGCCACCTACCTTTGATGGGGATTTTAAGAAGCTGGAGGATGCAGAGGCATGATTACTTGGGAAGTTCTTTGAGCTACACGATTACACAGAGAATATGAAGGCCAAAATAGCTATCTTCAGCCTCAAAGGGAAAGCCAAAATTTTGTGGGAAGATGTGAAGCGGGTTAGAGACATCTGGACAAAAGACTTGACTTGGCATTAATTCAAGATCATTTTCAGAAAGAAATATTTGTTAGAGAGGTACTATGAAAACAAAGCTAAGGAATTATATGAGATAAATATGGGATTAATGAAATATTTGGAGAATACGACCAAGTTCTTGGAGTTATTGAGGTATGTACCGTATCTTAAAGTTGAGAAAGAAAAAGTTCAAATATTTGTCAGTGAATTACCATTAAAATTTAGAGATCGGATTGAATATGACGAGCCTCTATCAATTGAAGAATTAATTGGGAAATGGAAGCACTGTTATGAGCAATCAAAGCGTAAGACAAAATCTCAGCAAGGTTGGAAAGGGAAAGAAAAAACTAAAGGTAATTGGAAGTAAAAAAGAACAAGACCTTAAAATGCAGAAGAGAAAGAAAATGTTGCACCTTACAAGAATTTCAACATAGTTAGACATGAACATGGGTCATATCTTGGAGGGAAGCATAATAAAGGTGATGGTATGGGACCATTTTAGTGTTGGATATGTGGTAAGGAGTATCTCAAGAGAGATTTTCCACAGAATTCGGTTGGCAGACCTCAGATCTATAGTGCACATGAGGCGTAGACTTTTGGGGATGTTGGGTAGAGAATTCCTCGTATCTATGTAGTGTTGGATAACATGAATACATATTACCAGGAATCTATTATCGATATGGATGGTAAGCTTTGTGATCAAGTTGTTTCTATTTTGATTGACCTTGGATCGAATTATAGTTATGTTAACCATGAATTGGTGTATAAGTTTGGTTTTAGTAAATAAGTGCATGCATAATCTTGGTTAGTGCAGTTGCCTACAGGTACAAAGAAAATAGTTCATCGTTGGGTAAGAGCTTGTGCATTTGAGTTGAATGGTATGCCTACATCAACGCAGTTGAATGTACTTCCATTGGGATAATACAATATGTTGTTGGGTATGGACTAGATGTATCTTCATAGGACTAACGTGGATTTTTATGATAAGGCAACATTAGTTAGAATGGTGACAACTATGCAGGCAAAGTGAAATCATAGAAAAGGGTGTGTGTTATTTACAATACATCTTTCTATTGATAAAGGTTAGGAGGATGATGATGGAGAGGTATTAAAAAGGTACCCAATCTTGTAGCAGTTTTAGGATGACTTTCCAGCAGATATTTCCTCATAGAGAAGTAATATTTTCCATTGAGATGGTACCAGGGGCAACATAAGCATCGAAGGCACCGTACAATATAAGCACTCCAAAGTTAGTAGAGTTGACGTTTCAGTTGAAGGAAATGCTTGAAAAGGGATACATTAGACCAAGTGTCGCTGTGGGGTGAAACATTTTTGTTTGTAAAGAAGAAGGATGGCACTTTTAGGTTATGCATTGATTACAAGTAGATGAACAAGGTAACAATCAAGAACATGTATATGTTACTGAGGATCAATGACTTAGTTGATCAATTGAAGGGAACAACAATGTTCTAGAATATTGATCTAAGATCAGGATATCATCAGGTGGGCATCAAAGAAGAGGAAATTTACAAGACAACCTTTAGGACCAGGTATGGGCATTTATGAGTTTGTTGTAGTTCCTTTTCGATTGAATAATGCTCCAACTAATTTTATGTGCTTGATGAATAGTGTATTGCTTCCTTATCTGGACAAGTTTGTTATTGTATTCATTGATGCTATATTGGTATATTTTAAGAATGAGGAACAATATGTCGAAAAATTAGCAGTAGTATTGAGATTGCTAAGAGAGCATGGGTTTTATGCTAATCTCAGTAAATGCAGTTTCTTTCAGACATAGGTACATTACTTGGGACATGTGGTTTCCAAGGAAGGCATATCAATGGATCTGGAAATATAAGGGCTATCATGAAGTGTGCATGTCCTAGGAATTTGGATGAGGTAAGAAAATTCATGGGGTTAGCACGTTATTACAAGAGGTTCATAAGGAACTTCTCACAGATCACTTATCCTATTACATCGTTGCAAAGGAAAAGTAAGAAATTTGAATGGAAAAAGGAATGTGCAACCAATTATGAACAATTGAAGAACTTGTTGACAAATGCTCCAGTGTTAAAGATTGATGATCCAGACAAAGATTTTGTGGTGTGTACAAATGATTGCAAGAGAGGACTTGGTGGATTCCTTATGCAGGAAGGACAAGTAGTATGCTATGAGTCACAAAAACTAAACGAGCACGAGAAGAATTATCTGACACATGATCTTGAGTTGGCAACAATAATCCTTGCATTGAAGATGTGGAGGGACTATCTTCTTGGCAAGAGTTTTGTATTGATGAGTGATCAAAATGGATTGAGGTATCTATTTGATGAACTGAATTTGAATTCTAGACAAGCTAGATGGTTCACCACAATTAATTAGTTTGACTTTGAGATCAGGTGCAACAAGGGTAAAGAGAACTGGGTTACAGATGCTCTTAGGAGGAGGATACATGTGAATCAAATAACAACTATGAGTTCTTCTGGGATAGACTTATAGGATCATATCTTACATGAAAGACAACAAGATGGAAGGTACATGGAGCTTAGGCACATGTTATAGCATGGTAGGCCAACAAGATGTGGACTATCATCTTACGATGGATGGTTTGATTAGATTTAGGAACAAGATATATGAGCCGAATGACAATGATATCAAGAATACTATATTGTGAGAGTTTCACAAAAAATCATATTTAGGTCACCTAGGATTCCATAAGACATTGAAAGCAGTGAAGAAGTTTTATCATTGGCTGAATCTAAAGAAGGATGTGGCAGAGTTTGTGGCTAAATGTTTGGACTATCAGCAGGTGTGTAATGTAAACCTCCCCTCACATCTACCCAAGTAACTGACCAACCTAGGTAAACAAGAGATGAGTACAGTTAAGAGTAGATTCAACCTCCTTGGTGACTTTAAGGAAGTGGAATCGACATGGAAAACCATAAAACAGACCCCCTATACCTTCTACAAGACCCCTAAACGCTATCTCAGTCATCCACTTGACTTGTCCCTGGGTCCCACTGAATTTTAATGAAGAAAACCCTTGGATTCTCCCTTGATATGGGCAAGGGTGTGTCTGGGAAGCTTTGGATGCTCCCACAACGTAGCCATGCATGCATCCAGGGAATTTTCCCTTAGACTTGTGCCAGCGTCCGCAAGATTTATGGCACTTTTTAAGCCCAAAACCCCGGGAACTGCCCAGAACTTCTTGTAGCTTCCAAAATCCATCAAAGAAATGATGACAGTGCTAATGCATCAAAAATGACTCCAGAAATAGGCTTCACCATCCCCAACTAGGACTAACATTCTTTCAAACACTTAGCATAAATGAAATCTACAGGACTAGGATACAAGAAAGAGCATGAATGACTGAAAAATCTTATGAGACATTACAAGAAGGATCACCACCCTCTTCCTTGAACTGTTATGGCATCAATTAGGTATTGCATCCATTATTTTAACATTTACAAGTAAATACATGAAATAACCATGACTTGAATCAGTCATAAACCATGCTTATAACCAACATAAAACCATGTAAATAACAGTGAGATAATAACCATTAAATCCATACATTAATAAGTAAAAAATAAAGAGAAATTAGGTTTTCTTAGACATAGGCAATAACTGACCAAGTTCAAGACTTCCACGTACCACCCAACCATAGACATGACTGAGCCAAATATCTCTTCATCCAGTCACCCCCGTTCCATATTCCAAGCATGAATGTGGGATCTCATGGATAAGCTAATCCAAAAATAACCAAGGGAATCCAAAGGATAAAGCACCTCCACCCTCACCTTATCATGATCACACCTAAAATGGTACTCTGATCCCAAAACTTAACCAAGTTTGGAATGTCTCAGGAATCCATAATTATCCTTGAGCAATTTTCCATCTCCCTGTCTCTCAAGCTTTACCGCAATCCACACTGGATCACTGGGCCCTAAACCGAGACACCACCCTTAGGATTTACCATGCATCCTGCCAAAACCGGTCAAGGGATTCCTAGGCCTTTGGGAATTTTCCTTGAGACTACCTTCACCTTGGATTCTGAAATCCATCCGGCAATTCCAAATATCAAAACTGATATCAAATCCCATCACACCATGGATATTCAAGAAAATAAAGACAAGGCTGAAAAGCAGTGTCAAAAGTTGGAAAAATTTTAAATTCTCAAGATGTTCTATGCTTAGATGCAAATATACTTTGACCTTCTAGGGCACAATGAAAGTAATATGCAAATAGAACATGCCAATAGATCTATGGAAGACAAGACAAAACAGAGATAAATAATGGTGGCGTTACGACGATCAGAAAGATGCTTCAAACAACAAAGTCTTTCATAAGGTCAACCACCCACATGTGTCACACAACCCTAAGATAACCCAGACAAAGAATACTCCACAAAGACGCAACACCAAGAACGCAACTCCATCGCCATCAAGAGAGAAGAAAATCATCTACACATTGTGTGTATAATGAACTCCAAGTCTCTCCATTATATAGGAAACTTTGGGGGTGTGTGACACATCCTTTAAGATATTTAAGTCTATATTATATTCCAGGCCGACCTAGCACATAAGTGGAATAAATTCAAAGTACATATTCTACTCATCCAATTTGTGATGATATTTAGATCAATATTACACCTCTCCGAAAGAGGAATCTAATAAAATATTGGGATCGTCATCTGATAAAGACAACGCAGTTTGGACCTAGTTGTCCAAATTTAACACTCCCTCTCAACTAGAGAATTCCATCCACTAGTGCAATCCAAACATCAGCTATCTTGCCGTCACTTGCTTCCCCGGCTTCTTCATTTCGTACGTAAGTGGGTCACCACTAAGACATCATTCCCGTACGTACAAATTCAACCCAAAGGTTTGAAACCTCTATAGGACTCACAAAGAGTCTCATACCAACCCGAAGTCAGTTGGAGGTCCGAAACCTCACTTGGAATCGAGAGAGTCATATACTAACCCAAAGTTAGTTTCACTAACCCGAAGTCAGTTGGAGGTCCGAAACCTCACTAAAATTGATCCCAGATCAAGTTGTTGGACATGTGCCATCCAAGACATAGAGATTACGACAATCTCCGATGCGTCCATAGGTCTTGCTATAGTCTCTATTCACATTTCCCACCTCATTGGCCAAATGAGAGGTACTTCCCATGAGTCCGAAACTGCATGGGTAGGATGCGTACATGGCATAGATCAGAGAGAGGTAAACCATCTCAATATCATCACGGTGGGGTAGAATCACACCAAAAAGGTTTGGAAAGCCTATCCCTGTGGTTTCTCATAGCTTCAAGAAGCTATCCCCAAAGTCCCCCTTGAGCTCCCAGAGCTCATCGTCCAATAGGACCCTCCAAATAGGGTCGTTCCATGATTCAAATATTCTCACGGAAGGTTAGGAACATGACCTTCGCCAAGGGCATTGTGAGAATATCTGCGACCTACTCATCAGTTCCTATATGATCGAGCCTTACGGCGCCTCGTTGTACCATATCCCGGATAAAGTGGTACCAGCCATCAACATGCTTGGATCAATCGTGGAACACGGGATTCTCTAATAAACGAATCCCCCTATGGTTATCACACATGATAACAGTGTCATTTAGCACATGCTCTAACAACTCATTGACAATATTTTGCAACCAAGTGACTTCACAACGGGCCATACATGCTGCAATGTATTTGGCCTCAACGGTGCTCAAGGCTACTGACTTCCATTTCCTGCCCGAAGCAGATCTACGTGTGAAGAAGCATCTAGATGTGCTCTTGCGATCCACCACACTGCCAGCCCAATCGACATCAGTATATCCAAGGAGTGTCATGCTCCCGGCAGTGTATCTTAGCCCATGGTTTATCGTGTCATAGAGATATCTCAAGAGTTTCTTGGCACCAACCAAGTGAATGTTATGATCAACCGTGTGTTGACTCAAAGTGTTCACTGCACAACATACATCCGGACGGGTGTTCACTAAGAACATCAGGGCCCCTATGAGTTGATTACACTCAGTAGGGTTTGCTAATACGGGCCCAACAGTGCTGCCACTCAACTTCTTAAAGTTGAGCTTCATCGGTGTCGACACGAACTTACAGTCCACCATATCAAATATTTCCAGAAGCTTCACAATGTATTTTCGTTGAGAAAGGAAAAATCTCGCTGGGTCTCTACCAGACCTCCAGGCCTAGGAAGTAGTGCATCAGTCCTAGGTCCTCCATTTTTAATTTAGCAGCGAGGTCCCTCTCACACTGATGAATGAGAGGGTCAACACCTTGTCAAGAAGAGGTCATCCACATACAACACCGGAATGAGAGGCTTCTCTTTATCAACCTTGAAGTAAAGGTTTGAATCAACATTACGACGAGTGAAGCCCAACTTCATCAGGTAGTTGTCTATCCTCTCGTACCAATCCCAGGGGGCTAGCTAACCTGCAGACATGGGTGTCTCGATCTTGGACTTTGAATCCCAAAGGTTTCTCTCCATACACCTCTTCCTTTATCGCACCATGCAGGAAGGCGGTCTTCACATCCATTTGATGAAGATTCCATTCTTGCGTAGTAGCAAGGGTAATAGTAAATTACAGGTGCAAACATAATCAATGCCTTCCTAGAAAGAAATCTCAAGCAACACATTTTCTATCAGATCCATGCTTGATCTTATATTAATGTGACAACAACTTTGTCCTGTTGTCTAGGGACCATATCCCAGACATCACCCTCCATAATGGACTTGTACTCTTTGTGTATCACATCCTTCCAGACTTGATGCTTTACCAACTTTCCCAAATGATTCTGGCTCATATTGTACTCATGGAAATTAGATACCTCTGGTATTTATATGGCTTCTTGTTTTTATTTCATAATTCCCCCCTTGAAGCCATATATCTTTGAGCCATGAGGTTTTTGTTTTTGTTTTTTTTTTGTTTTTGTTTTTTTTTCAGCAATGATATTAGCTTGGGAAAATATACAATTGTATTCTCCCTCTCAATGCCAGCTTCTCTTGTGAGAGAAGACATCTATTTTAAATGAGGGCATCCTAGACACCAACTTGGAAAGGAGTTTTGTACTCAGGGGCTTGAATCTTATTCTCCCACAGTCAAAGCATCCAAGATTCATAGCCATATAGCTGTCATGCATCTTGGCACGTATCATATACAATATTTGTTCAAAACTTCACAGGCTTTGCTGACCAATGTTCAAGACTCCAACAACGTGACTAAAGGCTACAAAAACTTCTCATTTCACACTTTCAAGTTTATCATTACGCTCCAATGTGAGACTGATACAGTCACAAGGTTACTGTTACTATGAATTTCATAAACATAGGTGTCTGTCTATGTCATTGTCATAATGACAGTGACATAGAATCACATATTACTTTCTTAGCTCCTCAAATTCGTGACGACATAAATACACTATGAACTGTCATCATTGTCATATCATTGATTATGATGCCATAATTTTATCATACCCATCACTATCTTCTTCATCATTGTCATACTGCCATACAGTACTGAAGATTTCAAAGTTCATGGTCATACATATTCTTCCATATGTCACTTTCGAACAGGGAGAATATATCTATAAGCCTCAGTTTGTGTTAGAAGTACTCATACTTTATAGAAACTACCTGTTATTCTATGGAGATCTATTCTATCTTCCTCAAGCAGCCCTCTAAGATTTTCTTTACTAAAACTCACTGAAATAGGGATCCCAATCCGCCTTCTAACATATCTTGATTCCTTCTCTCATGATCTTGCACTTGAGGTCTTCATCTACTACATCTGGCATTGCATTATGCACTGCTTCTTATCTTCCAGATCTGCCTATTTGTCATTCTTTTGGTTGTTTCAGAAGACTGCTCCTAAGACTACAAAAATTGGCCTAACTCTATGAAAAATCAAATTCTCTTTTCACTCTCCCTATGGCTCACAGATTTTCCCATCTTGTCAACAATATGACCGCTTCATAACATTGCACCAAGGGCTTCCACAGTCAACCCTCAAAAAATCCTTTCAACTCCGCTAAAAAACTACTTCTTAGGGATTCTAGATTTGCCCAACTGCAGTTAATGGTTGACTGATCTAGGGCTTCAAATATTTAGATCTCAGTTCTACAATTTGTCTCTTAAATTGCACAGATCTAGGAACCAATCATATAGTTGTTCCAAACACTGAATCGACCCTTCTTCATGCCAGTCCATACCTTATATGACACCTTTATTTTACGTAGATCTAACACAGTCATAAGGGCACATCAACCATTGTTGTTCATCAGCTATGAACATACCTCATCTTGATTTTCTACAACTAATGATCGAAATATCATATTTCTTTTCGGAATCAGCATTTTCAAAATCCTCCTGTATATCTAGAGTTTCATCATGGGCTTCATCAAAACTGCTTACATCTTTGTTCTCACTGTATGATAGGTCTTCATATTCAGGATATGAAACCGCTTCATTTAGAATGGGGCCTTCAAAATCTGTGACGTGATGATGTGGGAGAATAATATAAACGTATGGGGATCATGGAAACTACCTGGTTTTAGTGCCTGGGCACTGCGATTTGAACCCTGCTCGCTCCTCTTCAGTGGATCGAAAAAAATGTCGATGGCTGAGAAAACCTTGCGGACAATCAATCCGGCCTTCGACCTCCACATTTTTAAAGGAGAGAAATTACTTGTTTTGAATTTCCTTCAGGTAAATCGCATTGGCTTCATTTGGTCGCATGCCTCTACAAAATAATTGAATAATATTACCGATGTGACAAATTCCCGTCGACTTCAGCAGCCAAATTTGTCAGTCTCCCGGTGAATATTTTTCTTCCTGAGTACCCAAAGATCTTCAGACATTTCGATACGTTTCGAAGGCACTTCGCCTATTGACAACGGTGGGCCACTTTCGAGCATTATGCCGCAGCGGCACAGAAGATTCTCCAACTCTGGCAGTCAGAGAAGCCAACGAATTTGTAGACATTCAGATATAATTTTTTTCTTTTATTTTCGTGCGTTTAGACCAAACACACAGTTTGTTGCCCCAACTCCACCATTGTTCGTTACCGAGCCTCTCCATCATCTTCTGTTGTGATAACGCCAATCAATGGGAGGACCATTCCTTTCAAGACTTTCCAAGGAGGGATTCGAACAACGGCCATCGTGCTCCACAATTTCCTAGGCCACTAGCGTAGCCCATAGCGTGGTGTTAAAATCGTCCATATTCAATTCAACAACAACATTGGCTTGGGAGGGGTTGTTGATACTTTGTGCCATCAAGGCCAGCCCAAAAAACATTTGCGCTTGGACGAAAGGTGCTTCCACCACACAAAACATAACCAAGAGCGCGATAAAACTGAAAACCATACGAGCTCTCTCAGCCTGCCCTTCCAAATCCATATCTGGCATATTCCATACCCACCTTGACTGGAATATCTCAAAGAAACGGGAGCCAAAAAACTGAGTTGACCGTCAGCAATCAACGAATCCTCCCTATGTTTCAGAAAGGGAGCGATCCACATACGCTGCTCTTACGCTATGTCATATTTAGCACTATTAAAATTGCATGCTTAAATCTGCTTGCTGTCACTTGCTATGGTATGGCCTGCGACCTACCACACATTTATTTTTTCTTCTGAGGGTAACTGCACCCTTAATCGTCCTTAGAATAACCCATGTCTCGCTGCCCTAGATAAGCTGGGCGTTGTCTTCTCCTAGCCCTGATACCATATTAAACTCTCAAGATGTTCTATGCTTAGATGCAAATATACTTTGACCTTCTAGGGCACAATGAAAGTAAGATGCAGATAGAACATACCAATAGATCGATGGAAGACAATCCAAAAAAGAGATAAAGAATGGTGGCATTACGATGATTAGCAGGATGCTTCAACCAAAAAAATCTTTCATAAGGTTAGCCACCCACATGTGTCACACAACCCCGAGACAACCCAAACAAAGAATACTCCACAAAGACGCAACATTAAGAATGCAACTCCATTGCCATAAAGAGAGAAGAAAATCCTCCACACATTGTGTGTATAATGAACTACAAGTCTCTCCATTATATAGGCATATTTTGGGGTGTGTGACATGTCCTTTAAGACATTTAAGTCTATATTATATTCCAGGCCGACCTAGCACATAAATGGAATAAATTCGAAGTACATGTTTTTTTCATTCGATCGAGATGATCTTTAGAGAAATCTTACACCTCTTCGAAAGAGGAATCCAATAAAAATATTGGGATCATCATCTGAGCAACACAACCCAGAGTTTGGACCTAGTTGTCCAAATTTAACAAAAAACCATGCCACCAACAACAAGAGAACCAAATACCAACATGCATAAGCCATGCATGTTAGAACCAGCTATGAAATCACACATGCAATATGTTACCTACAAGTATTCATGTTGAAGCTGCTAGATCCTTCTCTTCCTTGCTTGATATTTGCTTTCCTTTCTTTTCCTTATCCTTCATTTGCTTTCTTTCTTCTTTCTTGGCTCAATGATGACATTCTACAAGAAAAATATAAGTATACAAGAGTATGAGAGAGAGAGAATAATGAGACAACTCCAAAAATGAACTCACAAAAGCTATGAACTGATCCTCAAAATCCTTTTTATTAATGAGGCCTCTATTGAGTCTTTGTTTTCCATTATTTTCCTCAAATTTCCTCCTCACATGCAACCTGTGATCTTTTACCTTCCTTTTCTCCTAATTTCCTTAATTTTCATAAATAAATGTGCCAAAAATATTTTTTGCCTATTTAATGCCTTAGCCATTGCCTTTGACAATTTTCCTTTACCATAAACACATCCTGTGTTTCCCACTAGGATATATTTTCCCAACATTTAGCTTGGAATACATGTCCCTTTACCGTGGTCTTATTTTTTCCTTTACTAATTTTTATTAATTGAAATTTTAGCCTGGGTCTGTTACTGCACCCCCTTCCATTAGGGAACACAGTCCTTGGTTTTACCTTAGTAAAGATGCTGAGGATAAAGCCACACATACACCTAAGCAACACCGCTGAGAAGAAATCATACTTCCCATAGAGATTTATAACTTAGCTCACTACAATATTTACAATGAATGACATGCTCAAAGAAAAACACCATGATACATGACCATATAACAACCATACCACTTTTTGGAGATTTATAAATTATCTCATTGCAGTATTTACATCTATATACATATGTACATATACCAAAGCATGATACCAAAACATATGCCAAAATAGATATCAAAACATCATACCAAAACTGCTTTGCCTCAACCGACAAACAATGAAGGATACATATCCCGCATCTGATCCACCATCTCCCATGTAGCTTCATCGGGCCCAAAGTGCTTCCAATGCACTTTAAATTTCTCGATAGTTTTTTCCTTAGCATGAGCTACTTCTGCTGCAATATGCACTGAGGTTCCAGATGGAATTTTCCTTCTATCTCCACTTGCAATACAGACCAATAAATAACATGATCAACATCCTTTATATAAATTTTAAGTAATGAAACATGAAACACATCATGGAATTTTAGTGTTGGAGGTAGTGCAATTCGATAGGACACTGGTCCAATCCTCTCAAGGATCTCAAAAGGACTGCAATACCTTGGTTCCAACTTGGTACATGATCCAATTCTCAAGGATCTCTTCTTGGGCTTGATGCACAAATACACATTCTCACCAACCTGAAACTCCTTAAATACCCTGTGCTAGTCTGCATAACTCCTCTGTCTATCCTGTGCTACCTTTATATTATTCTTTATAACCTACATTTCATGTTCCATGTCTGCCAACATGTCTGGTCCAATCAACACCCTGTTAAATGGGTTGCTCCAACCGATGGGAGTATTAAATCTCTGCCCATACAATGTCTTAAAGGGACTCATCCCCAATGACTCCTGATACCCATTATTGTATGAAAAATAAACCAATGGTATATAATCTTCCCACTTCCACTGTTGATGAATCACATACATCCTCAAAATGTCCTCCAAGATCCCGTTGATCCTCTATGCTTGTCCATCTGTCTGTGGATGATAAGTTGCACTGAAGGCCAACTCTGTACCCAATCCTATAAAAAACTCTTTCCAAAAATTGGAAGTGAAATTTGCATCTCTATATGACACAATATTCTTTGGAACACCGTGTAATATGACCACATATCTGATGAACACCTGTGCCACATCACTAGCTAAGTATGTAATCTTCGTTGGGATGAAGTGTGCTACCTTTTTCAACTTGTCCACAACAACCATGATAGAATCGTGATGTCTCACTGTCCTCGAAAAACCTGTGTAATAAATTCCATGGAAATGACCTCCCATTTCCATTCTGGAATCACAATAGGCTATAATAGTCCACATGGATTCCTACGCTCTGCCTTCACCCGCTAACAATCCAAAAAACTATCCATGAACCCTGCTACATCCTTCCTTAGATTCGACCAATAATAGAACCTCTTCACTACAGTAAATGTCTTCTGATGGACTACGTGACGTAAATTTGGTTTCACATGAAATTCCCTCAATATCACCTTCTTGAGCTCGCTAATGTCTGACACATATATCCTGTCTCTAAACATGACCAATCCATCTGTCGTGAGACGATAGTCCACATCCTGTACACTTGCACCTGTACATGTACCGCTACCTGTACCTGTACCTGTATCACTACCTATACCTGTACCTGTACCTGTACTTTGCTACAATATGTGCCTAAGATCCATATACCTGACATCCTGCTAACCTGCCTACAAGATCCTATCCTGTAAATCTGTCCCATAGGAGATCATACATGCAATGTGATTTACCTGTATCCGCCTGCTAAGAGCATCTGCGACCCTATTATCTTTAACCTTGATGTATTTGATCTCAAAATGAAACTCATTGATCATAGCCAATCATCTAGCTTGCCTGAAATTCAGATTTGGCTAGTCAAACGAGTATCTCAACTCACTATGATTACTCATAAGTACAAACCTCCTACTAAGAAGATAGTGCCTCCACATCTTTAATTCATGTATGATCGCTGCTAGCTCAAGATCATGCATCAGATAGTTCTACTCATGTTCATTAAATTTCCATGAATCATCACATGCAACCTGTCCATCCTGCATAAGGAATCCACCAAGCCCTTTCTTGCAAGCATCTGTACACACTATAAAATCTTTGTCTGACCCTGTGATATTTAACACTGGAGCATGTGTTAACAACTTCTTAAGCTGCTCAAAACTAGCCTCACACTCCTATGTCCACTCAAACTTCTTACCTTTCCTCTACAATGATGTAATAGGATAAGCAATCTGTGAAGGATCTCACCTCATCTACATTTCTAGGAGTTTCCAATTCCATGATAACTCTTACCTTTTCTAGATCCACTACTATGCCCTCCTTGGAGACAACATGTCCCAAGTAATGTACCTCGGTTTGAAATAAAATACACTTACTAATATTAGCATCAAATTGATGCTCTCTCAACAATCTCAACACTGCTACAAAATTCTTAGCATGCTCGTCCTCATTTTTAGAATATACCAATATGTCATTAATGAATACAATCACAAAATTGTCCAAATAAGGATGCAACACACTATTCATCAAACACATAAAGGTAGTTGGAGAATTAGTCATACCTAATGAAACTACATCAAATTCATATTTCCCATACCTGGTCCAGAAATATGTCTTGTAGATGTCCTCTTCTTTGATTTGTACTTGATGGTATCCTGATATCAAGTCGATCTTTGAGAACACTGCTGCTCCCTTCAGGTGATCAAACAAATCATCAATCCTCGGTAATGGGTACTTTTTCTTGATGGTCACTTTGTTCAACTGCCTATAGCCAATGCACAATCTGAGAGTACCATCCTTATTATTTACAAAAAATACATGTGCACCCGATGGTGATATAGTTTTCCTCCAAATCACCATATCATTAGCACAAGTTCATTGCATGTGAAATACTATATCATTTTTGTTGCACAACATGGTAGCCTAGGGAAAATTGAATCGAACCTAAGAGAAACATGAGGGAGTCCCTAGGTAGCAATCAGCACTAGGTTGCAATTATCCCTAGGTCACAATCAACCTTAGGTTGCAATCAACCCTAGGTCACAATCATCTCTAGGTCACAAGAAACCCTTAGTCCAAAGAAAGCCCAAGATTCAAGGGGTGGTCAGGAGTTCATAAATTTTGCTCAAAATTTAAAGTTACAGGATTGGGTTGAAACCAAGATGGTTGTGTAGATCTCGTCTTCCTGATTCCGACACAATGAACGGTTTGAAAAACCGATGTTGTATGAGGGAGATATCATGTTCTGATCTATTTCCCAAATAGCTAAATTTTGCGACAGGGTTGACTGGGATGCCCAGTCAGCATGGAGGATGCACAGTCAACAAAAAGGAATATTCTGAAGAATATTAATTTTCTTAGATCCAGTCAGAGGATGTCAAGTGGCACATTGTGATTTTTTCAGGGCTATACATTGTAATTTTTGTGGACCAATTATAGGGTGACATGTGGCCATCCCTGAGCACTCTACGTGTCCCCAAGAGGTTAGTGTAAAATTTAGGCAAAGGTCCATAGGGTTCAACCCCACGACCTCTGGCATGCATGCATAGGTCTCCACCATCTCTGCTACATTGTGAAATAACTATATAAGCGTTCGGGTAATATTTAAAGTGTGTTGACAAACACGTTGGGGGTTGGACCATCAGCGGTCCCAACCCGCCGACGGTCCAAGGTATATGATCACATGTCGTTTGCAATAAATAGAAACACCAAACCGTTAAGGCCTATCCGTTCAGGTCATCACAATAGTCAAGCCTTATCACATGGCGGGTTTCATGCTACGGTTACTCCGGCGGTTGCATGAACCCAACTTCCAACTCCAGTTTCAAATGCTTTAACCTCCAGTTTAAGCAGAGTTCCGCTCGGCATTAAATGCAACCACGGGGTTTTGGGGGTTGGCATGTTGCCACCCCCTACCCTTGATAGTTAATTTTATGGTTTAGACTGGCAATAAAACAACAACGCACCCTAAATTTGACGATTTGGCTAAAAATAACTCCAGTTAAGTGGAGTTCACCAAAATTAGTGGAGTTTTTCTAGGAGTTACTGGGAAAATGACTTGGAGGGTCAATTTTCACCCAATCTGAGTGATTGAAGAGTCATTCTAGACTAATTGGAGCATTCTAGAGCCATTGGTGTAGATAAAACAATCATTAGAGGCATGTAAACACATGTATTTGCAAAATTTTGAGCATAATGAAAGATGGACATGCCATTGGGAGTTGGACCAGCAGATGTAGCCTAGGAGGGGTGAACTGCTTCATCATCCCTGCTGTGTAAATGTTATGTGTGGTGTTATTTCTCTGTTATACACTGCTGTTCAGTGTTATTTTCTCTTATTTCAAGCTTCTAATTCACTAAAATCACTTATATTTCATGGTTAAAATCCTCAATCCTTAAGCAAACTATGTAGAAAAGTATGCACATGTTTTATAAATGAAAAGACACTTAGCACATCAAACTAATACAGTCCTTTCAAATCAGGTTGGTATAAAAGCTAGAGTTTATTCTCTGGTGTTGTTTTGTGCAAATATTTGTTTAACTATTTGCAAGTGTTAGATTCTTACTAGGCTCAATCTCAAGAGAGGAGAAGGCACATTGGTGGAAGCAAGAGGGTCTCAAAGTGAGCCACAACAAAGGAGAGCAAGATTGCCACAATCTCCACCACCTATTTCATCTCCTAAGGAAGCAGAAGCAGCATTAAGCATGCCTCAAGAGGAAGGAGAAATCCATGAAGAAGTTGATCCCAAAGAGGAAGAAAGAGTGTTTAGGAAATAATTTCCTAACTTGACTGAGATGGATAGAATCCTTTATCAAGAAAGGAATGAGAAACTAGAAGGAGAAGGATCCAAAATTCACAAGGAAGGACAAGGATCATTAGGAGGTCACAATGATGAAGATAAGTCAAAGAAGGGAAATGGAGGAAATGGAGGTCGTGGAAAGTCACCATCCTCACCTTCATCATCATCATCCTCTACTTCATCTTCAGTACATCAGCCACACAAGTCAAATAACACTGGTAAAATTCCTTTTCTAAAACTTGATGTTAAGTTTGAATTGCCAATGTTTAATGGTGAAGTCAATGTATACAAGCTTGATAATTGGATTAGGAAATTGGAGGTCTATTTGAGAATCCAAAACCTTGAAGATGATGATACCAAAATCCAATTAGCTTCATTGAGACTGGAAGGTGCAACACTTGTTTGGTGGGAAGCCATGACAAATGAGGAGATCAAGAAGTATGGTAAGATTATTCTATCATGGACTGATTTCATTAATGTAATAAAACAATAGGTTTATCCATTAGCTCATATGCATAAAGCCATCATGAACTGGAAAAACTGTAGACAATTGAAAGGAAAGAATGTGCAAGAATACACCCAAGAATTTAGGAGAAGAGCTCTCTTATCAGGGGTAGATTTGTAGAGCCAAGATACTTTTCTCAAGTACATAGGAGGCTTCCATAGCTACCTAAAACATACTATCCTCATGTTTAACCCGAAAAGTCTAGATGAAGTATGTGTTGTTGAGATTCAATAAGACGATGATCCTAGTGAAAATTAAGCACCTACACTAGGTGGGGCTTGCAGGATATTTTTAGGTGTATGTCTATTTTTTAGAATGTTGAAAAAATTCTATTTATAGGGGGAGTCTATTTTTAGAATGGTGAGAAAATTGTATTTATAGATGAGGTTCTATTTTTATATGCATGTGCGAAGTCTATTTATAGATCATCTGTCTAAAAATAGAATGCATGTCGATTATTATTATCTCTTAATAGTAATTGGACAATAAATATTAATCTATTCCCTTGAAGCACTTGATTTCGGCTAACTGAAGTGGAAACCAGCTAGCTGAAGGAATTTCAAGTTCTAAGGTTGGTTGGTGGGACATGCAAGTGGACATAGTTGTAATTGAGTGATTCGAAGTTGTAACAGAGTTGGATGTGTAGTTATGTGAGTTGCAAAGTAGTTTAACTCAGTTAAGTGAGTTAAAATCAGTTGTGCTAGTTGTAACTAAAGATACACTAGTGAGATCAGTGAATTAAATATTAAATTAATTCACATGGAGTGATCTCACATGCAACTGAATATTTACTACTGTTAACTACGTGCATGTAAGATCGAGTGGAGACCTAGTTGAGAGATAGGTGAAAGGGACAGTTTTACTATCAACTGTGACATTAGTGGGTGCACTCATGAAACCACACACACATTGGAGATGCCAATTAGGATTTCACAGTCAAGGCAAGGTAGGAGCTCATTCATTCAGGGATTGTGATTAGCAGGAATTGCGCAGTGGAGGCAGACTTCCAAGAGGCAGTAAATTGGTGCATGTTTTTGCCAATTTTTGTATGACGGTGTGAGGAGATTGTATATTGTACTGAGAGCTCTTGGATTATATTTTTGTATGATATTGTTTCATGATCCATGATATATACACAATTTATTATATTGGGGTTTTTAGTTTTATGATTTCCCGGTAAAAACATCTATGTTATGTGTGATTGATCTTTCTTCATGTGTTTGCAATTGACGATTAAATTTCCGCACAGAGTTTAGTAGAAGGATTCTATATTTAACAGTGGCATATAATTGTTATATAAGGAGAATCTAGGCAATACATAATTGTATTAAAATTTCTACATGTGTTTAGGCCACACATCTAGAAGCTAGAGGGAAAAACATTTCTGAAGAGGGTAGGAAGAAACCTTTTAAGGGGAAAAACAAAGAGAATACCTCAAAAAGTAAAAGCAAAAATAATGCATCTGTTAAGAAAGAGGGAGAAAAATTGGTTTGTAAACATTGTTCAAAAGAAGGCCATGATGAAAATCATTGTTGGAAATTACATCTTGAAAAGAAGCCCAAGTACTACAACAACTAGGGGAAACAAAAAACTGCAGCTACAACTCAACATGATTTAGGAGAGGATTTAGGTGATGAATCTAAAATTACAGCCATGGGATTGAAGAACATGAAGGGGAAATAAATTGAAACTAAACCCAGTACTAGTACATCAAACTGTCACATACATGCTCCAAATGAAGAAGAAAGAATTGAACTGTTTCATGTGAGGGTCATATCAAACATACTAAGATTGACACATTTTTTGACAGTGGGTCACAAGAAAACTTAATCTCTGAAGACTTGGTCAAGAAACTTAATCTTGAGACCATATCACAACCAAAACCATATCCACTTGGTTGGATTTTTAAGGATGCAAATTTACAGGTTTCAAAGAAGTGTATATTGCGGTTTGCCATAACTGCACATTTGGTTGACACAGTTGAATTAGATGTGGTTCTGCTTGACATAACAGGTATTGTGTTGGGGAGTCCTTACTTATATGACAGGAAAGTGATCTTCCATCACCATGAGAACAAGTACCATTTATTCAAAGATGGCAGCGAGTACATTGTTAGAGCACATCGCAAGAAGACAAATATTGCTATGGTAAATGCTAGATAGGTAAAGAGGCTGGTAAATTCAAGTAAGAATTTTTTTCTTCTAATGATTAAGCCTAAAGCTAATGTTAATCATGAATCATTTGTGGGTTGTGATCCTAAGTTGAAATCAGATTTATATGATGTATTTGATGCACATCATGAGATTTTTCAGGAGCCAACAAGATTTCCTCCAAAAAGGGAGATTCAACATGAGATTGAGTTGCAGCAAGATTGTCCTCTTCCAAACATCGACTTATATCACATGTCAATAATGGAGAATGCTGAAATAAAGAGGCAAATCAAGGAGATGCTGGAAAAAGGAATCATAAGGCCAAGCACTTCTCCATGCAGTTAACCCATAGTCTTGATTCCAAAGAAAGATGGGACTTGGCGCATTTGTGTAGACTTCAGAGCTTTGAACAAGATAACGGTAAAGAATTGATACCCACTCCCAAGGATAGATGATTTGCTTGATCAGCTGAAAGAAGCAAATTTTTTCACTAAGTTAGATTTACGAAGTGGATATCATCAAGTAAGAATTGCAGAAAGTGATATATGGAAAACTGCATTCAAAACCAAACAAGGACTCTTTGAGTGGTTGGTTATGCCATTTGGTTTGTGTAATGGACCGAAAACTTTGATGCATGTTATGGATAGTGTTTTGTGTCCATTTATTGATGACTTTGTAATTGTGTACCTAGGTGAAATATCGATTTTCAACAAAACAAGAGAAGAACATGTCTTGCATGTGAATAGAGTGCTTGATGTTTTGAGTAAAGATAAATTGTTTCTTAAGATGTCAAAGTGTGAGTTTGGAAAGAATTATTTGATTTATTTGGGACACATTGTATGAGGAGGCAAGTTGAGAATTGATCCTTCTAAAGTGGAAGCCATTGTGAATTGGCCCACACCCAGAATAGTAACCGAGGTAAGAATTTTCTTAGGTACAGCTCAGTATTGGAGAAAGTTTATTGCTAACTTTTCTACCATCGCAACTCCTATGCATGTAGTGAAAAGTGTGAAGAAAGGCTTCCAATGGGGAGGCAAACAAAAAAAAGCTTTTGAAGCTTTAAAAGACAAGATCAGTTCATCTCCAGTCCTTACATTACCGAATTTGAGACAACCATTCGAGATACAAACCGATGCTAGTGATTATGCCATGGTCACAGTTCTTTTGCAGCATGGTAAGCCTATCGCTTTTCATTCTGAAACATTCAATGGTGCTGTAACTAATTATCATACATATGAAAAAGAACTATATGCATTGGTACAAAGCGTCAAGAAGTGGAAACACTACCTAATGGGTAAAGAGACGATTATACATACCAATCACCAACCATTATAGTACTTGCAGTCGCAAATAAAATTGCAGCAATCACGACATTTCAGGTGGATGGGATTTACTCAACAGTTTCACTTGGTTATAAGGTACAAGAAAGGTATTTTCAATAAAGTTGCTGATATGCTTTCAAGATCGATTATTAGTGCATCTACTTTACTGAAAAATGATTCTATTGTACATGAGAGTTACATAGAACAATATGCACATGATGTTGAATTTCAAGATATGTATGCTAGTTTGAGTGAAGGGAATCAAGTTGAAGAAAATTATTATCACGTGCATAAATTTATTTTGTTTCATTTGGGAAAACTGTGTATACCACAAGAAGAGAGGCTAAGTTTCATGAGAGAAGCTCATTCATCTCTTATTGCTAGAAACTTTGGGGTAAGAAAAACAGTGGCGCATCTACAGAGGTGTTGCTATTGGCTTCACATGGTAGATAGTGCATCACGTTTTATAAGAGGTTGTTCTATGTGTGCAACAAGAAATCCTAGTAATAGGAAGCTTGGGTTGTACATGCCACTACTGGTACCATAAAGGCCATGGGAGAGTGTCTCCATGGACTTTGTTGGAGGTCTACCTATGTCAAGAAAAACATGATTAAATTTACGTAGTTGTGGATAGATTTAGTAAGATGTGTATACTTATGCCATGTAAGAAAACCATTATTGCTGAACAAAATGTTGAAATTTATTTTCAACATGTATGGGTTCATCATGGATTTCCAACTTCTATTGTTAGTGACAGGGATTCCGGGTTCATTGGGAATTTTTGGTCCAACCTTTGGAGTGTGATGGACACAAAGTTGAAATAGAGTACTACTTTTCATCCACAAACTGATGGCCAGATCGAGGTGGTGAATAGAACCATTGTGCATCTATTGAGAGGATATTTTAGCAAACATCCTAAGTTGTGGGATGAGCAACTGCATTACATTCAGCACACTTACAACTGGGCAAAGCACTCTTCTACAAATACATCACCTTTTGAAGTATGCTTTGGGTATTTGCAGAAATCGCCATTAGACTTCATCTTTGAGAAGGATGTTGCAATCGATGGGCATAGTGATATTGACAAGGCTCAAAAGTTCATTGATAAAATTTATATTATACATCAACAAGTTCAAGAACAGCTTGAGAAAATTCAAAGAAAATACAAGGAGAGGCATGACAAACACAGAGTTGATCACAAGTTTCAAGAAGGAGACGAGGTATGGTTGCACATAAGGAAAGAAAGTATGCAAGGGGAAGGTAAAAAGCTCAAACCCATTCGCTATGGTCCATTCAAGATCATAAAGCAAGTTGGTAACAATGCATTTATACTTGACTTGCCTTCATATATGCAAATGTATTCAATTGTTAATTTGAAAACTTACGTTTTTATGAGCCACCTTTGATTGATGATCAAGGAAGTGATGCTCTGCTGCCTTCTATTGAATATTTCTCACCAGAATTTTTGGATGAGCTCAAGGAAGATACAATTATTGACAGGAGGACAAGAGCATCCAAGATTGGAAGTGTTGACTACCTTTGAGTTGGGCTCAAAGGCAGTAAGCTAAGCAAGCAAAAGTGGATGGAGGTTGGAAAGGTGAGGGAGTTTTACCCTCATCTATTGAACATGTAATCAAGTCTTTTGGGTTCCAATTGCTTCCCAATGGGGAGGTATGATCATGGGTTCACAAATTTTGCTCAAAATTGAAAGTTGCAGGATTGGGTTGAAGCTAGGATGATTGTGTAGATCTTGTCTTCTTGATTTCGGCGCCGTGAACGGTTTGAAAAATGATGTCGTATGAGGGAGATATTGCTTTCTGATCGATTTCCCAAACAACTAAATTTTGCGACAGGGTTGACTAGGATGCCCAGTCAACATGGAGGGTGCATAGTCAACAAAAAGGAATATTCTAAAGAATATTCCTTTTCTCAGATCCAGTCAGAGGATGAAAAGTGGCACACTATGAGTTGTTCAGGGATTTATGTTGTAATTTTGCTGGACCAATTATAGGGTGACACGTAGCCAACTTTGAGGCCGCCACGTGTCCCCAAGAGGTTAGTGTAAAATTTAGGTAGAGGTCCACAGGGTTTGACCCCGCAACCTTCGACCTATGCACACAGGTCTCCACCATCTTCGCTACATTGTGACTTAACTATATAAGCGATCGGGTAATATTTAAAGTGTGCTGACAAACACGTTGGGGGTTGGACTGCCGATGGTCCCAACCCGCTGGTGGTCCAAGGTGTATGATCACATGTCGTTTGCAATAAACAGCAACACCAAACTATTAAGGCCTATCCGTTTAGGTCATCACAACAGTCAAGCCTCGTCACATGGAGGGTTTCATGCTATAGTTACTCTGGTGGTTGCGTGAACCCAACTTCCAACTCTAGTTTCAAAGGATTTAACCTCAAGTTTAAGCAGATTTTTGCTCGGCATTAAATGCAACCACGGGGTTTTGAGGGTTGGCATGTGGCCACCCCCTACCCTTAATAGTTAATTTTACGGTTTGTACTGGCAATAAAATAACGACACACCCTAAATTTGTGGATTTGGCCAAAAATAATTCCAGTTAAGTGGAGTTCACCAAAATTAGTGGAGTTTTTCTAGGAGTTATTGGGCAAATGACTTGGAGGGTAAAGTTTCACCCAATCTGAGTGAATGGAGAGTCATTCTAGACTAATTATATCATTCTCAAGCCATTGGTGCAGAGAAAACAACCATTAGAGGTCTGTAAACACATGTATTTGCAAAATTTTGAGCATAATGAAAGATGGACATGCCATTGGGAGGTGAACCAGCAGATGTAGCCCAAGAGGGGTGAAATGCTTCATCATGCCTGCTGTGTAAATGTTATGCGTGGTTTTATTTCTCTGTTATACACTGTTGTTCAGTGTTATTTGCTCTTATTTCATGCTTGTAATTCACTAAAATCACTTATATTTCATGGTTAAAATCCTCAATCCTTAATAAAAATATGGAGACAAGTATGCACATGTTTTATAACTGAAAAGACACTTAGGAAAACAAAATAATACAATCCTTTCAGATTAGGTTGGTATCAGAGCTAGAGTTTATTCTATGGTGTTGTTTTGTGCAAAGATTTATTTAACTGTTTGCAAGTGTTATATGCTTACTAGGCTCAAGCTCAAGAGAGGAGAAGGCACATTAGTGGAAGCAAGAGGGTCTCAAAGTGAGCCACAACAAAGGAGAGAAAGATTGCCACAATCTCCACCACCTATTTCACCTCCCAAGGAAGTAGAAGCATCATTAAGCATGCCTCAAGAGGAAGGAGAAATCCATGAAGAATTTGATCCCAAAGAGGAAGAAAGAGTGTTTAGGAAATAATTTCTTGACTTGACTGAGATGGTTATAATCCTTTTATCAAGAAAGGAATGAGAATCTGGAAGGAGAAGGATCCAAACTTCACAAGGAAGGACAAGGATCATCAGGAGGTCACAATGATGAAGATACGTCAAAGAAGGGAAATGGAGGAAATGGAGGTAGTGAAAAGTCACCATCCTCATCTTCATCATCGTCATCCTCTACTTCATCTTCAGTACATCAGCCACACAAGTAAAAGAACACTGGTAAAAGTCCTTTTCTAAAACTTGATGTTAAGTTTGAATTGGCAATGTTTAATAGTGAAGTCAATGCAAAAAAGCTTGATAATTGGATTAGGACATTGGAGGTCTATTTGAGAATCAAGAACCTTCAAGATGATGATACCAAAATCCAATTAGCTTCATTGAGAATGGAAGGTGCAACACTTGTTTGGTGAGAAGCCAAGACAAAGGAGGAGATCAAGAAGCATGGTAAGATTATTCTATCATGGACTGATTTCATTACTGCAATAAAAAAACTGTTTTATCCATTAGCTCATATGCAGAAATCCATAATGAACTGGAAAAATTTAGACAATTGAAAGGAAATAATGTGCAAGAATACACCCAAGAATTTAGGAGAAGATCTCTCTTATTAGGGGTAGATTTTCAGAGCCAATATACTTTTCTCAAGTACATAGGAGGCTTACATAGCTACCTAAAACATACTATCCTCATGTTTAACCCGACAAGTCTAGATGAAGTATGTGTTGTTGAGATTCAACAAGATGATGATCCCAGTGAAAATTAAGCACCTACACTAGGTGGGGCCCACAAACTATTTTTAGGTGTATGTCTATTTTTAGAATGTTGAGAAAATTCTATTTATAGTGGGAGTCTATTTTTAGAATGGTGAGAAAATTCTATTTATAGATGAGGTTCTATTTTTAGATGCGTGTGCGAAGTCTATTTATAGATCATATGTCTAAAAATAGAATGCATGTCGATTATTATTATCTCTTAATAATAATTGGACAATAAATATTAATCTATTCTCTTGAAGCACTTGATTTCAGTTAACTGAAGTGGAAAACTAGTTAGCTAAAGGAATTTTGAGTTATAAGGTTGGTTGGTGGTACATGCAAGTGGACTTAGTTGTAATTGAGTGATTCGAAGTTGTAACAGAGTTGGATGTGTAGTTATGTGAGTTGTAAAGTAGTTTAACTCAATTAAGTGAGTTAAACTCAGTTGTGCTAGTTGTAACTAAAGATACACTAGTGAGATATCAGTGAATTAAATATTAAATTAATTCACATGGAGTGATATCACATGCAACTGAAGATTTAATACTGTTAAGTACATGCATGTCATATCTAGTGGAGACACAGTTGAGAGATAGGTGAAAGGGACAGTTTGACTATCAGTTGTGACATTAGTGGGTGCACTCATGAAACCACACACACATTGTAGATGCCAATGAGGATTGCACATTCAAGGCAAGGTAGGATCTCATTCATTTAGGGATTGTGATCAATAGGGATTGTGCAATGGAGGCAGTAAATTGGCGCATGTATTTGCCAATTTTTGTATGACAATGTGAGACGATTCTATATTGTACTGAGAGATCTTGGATTAGAGTTTTGTATGATATTGTTTCATGATCCATGATATATACATAATATATGATAGTGGAGTTTTTAGCTTTATGCTTTCCCAGTAAAAGCATCTGTGTTATGTGTGATTGATCTTTCTTCATGTGTTTGCGATTGGCGATCAAATTTCCGTAGAGATTTTAGTAGAAGGATTTTGTAAACATTGTTCAAAAGAAGGGCATGATGAAAATAATTGTTGGAAAACATCTCGAAAAGAAGCACAAGTACTACAACAACAAGGGGAAACAGAAAACTGCAACTACAACTCAACATGATTTAGGAGAGGATTTAGGTGATGAATCTAAAATTACAACCATGGGATTGAAGAACATGAAGGGGAAAGAAATTGAAACTAAACCCAATACTAGTACATGAAACTGTCACATACATGCTCCAAATGAAGAAGAAATAATTGAATTGTTTCATGTGAGGGTCATATCCAAACATACTAAGATTGACACATTGTTTGCCAGTGGGTCACAAGCAAACTTAATCTCTGAAGACTTGGTCAAGAAACTTAATCTTGAGACCATAGCACATCCAAAACCATATCCACTTGGTTGTATTTGTAAGGATGCAAATTTACAACTTTCAAAGAAGTGTATGTTGCATTTTGCAATAATTTCACATTTTGTTGACACAGTTGAATTAGATGTGGTTCCACTTGACATAACAGGTATTGTGTTGGGGAGTCCTTACTTGTATGACAGAAAAGAAATCTTCCATCGCCATGAGAACAAATACCATTTATTCAAATATGGAAAGGAGTACATTGTTAGAGCACATTGCAAGAAGACAAATATTGCTATGGTAAATGCTAGATAGGTAAAGAGGCTGGTAAATTCAAGTAAGAATTTTGTTCTTCTAATGATTAAGACTAAAGCTGATGTTAATCATGAATCATTTGAGGGTGGCGATCCTAAGTTGAAATCAGATTTATATGATGTAGTTGATGCACATCATGAGATGTTTCAGGAGCCAACAAGATTGCCTCCAAAAATGGAGACTCAACATGAGATTGAGTTGCAACAAGATTGTCCTCTTCCAAACATCAGAATGTATGGCATGTTGATAATGGAGAATGCTGAAATAAAGAGGCAAATCAAGGAGATGATGGACAAAGGAATCACAAGGCCAAGCATTTCTCCATGTGGTTCACCCATAGTCTTGATTCCAAAGAAATATGGGACTTGGCACATGTGTGTAGACTTCAGAGCTTTGAACAAGATAACGGTAAAGAATCGATAACCACTCCCAAGGATAGATAATTTTCTTGATCAACTGAAAGAAGAAATTTTTTTCACTAAGTTAGATTTACGAAGTGGATATCATCAAGTAAGAATTGCAGAAAGTGATATATGGAAGACTGCATTCAAAACCAAACAAGGATTCTTTGAGTGGTTGGTTATGCCATTTGGTTTGTGTAATGCACCGACAAATTTCATGCGTGTTATGGATAGTGTTTTGTGTCCATTTCTTGATGCCTTTGTGATTGTGTATTTATATGACATATGGATTTTCAACAAAACAAGAGAAGAACATGTCTTGCATGTGAGTAGAGTGCTTGATGTTTTGAGTAAAGAGAAATTGTTTCTTAAGATGTTAAAGTGTGAGTTTGGAAAGATTTCTTTGATTGATTTGGGACACATTGTAGGAGGAGGTGAGTTGAGAATTGATCCTTATAAAGTGGAAGCCATTGTGAATCGGACCACACCAAGAACAGTAACTAAGGTAAGAATTTTCTTAGGTGCAACTTAGTATTGGAGAAAGTTTATTTCTAAATTTTCTGCCATCACAACTCCTATGCATGCAGTGACAAGTGTGAAGAAAGGCTTCCAATGGGGAGGCAAAAAAAACGATCTTTTAAAGCTTTAAAAGACAAGATCAGTTCAGCTCCATTCCTTGCATTACCGAATTTGAGACAACCATTCGAGATATAAAATGATGCTAGTGATTATCCCATGGGCACAGTTATTTTGCAGCATGGGAAGCCTATCGCTTTTCATTCTGAAACATTCAATGGTGTTGTAACTAATTATCCTACATATGAAAAAGAACTATATGCATTGGTACAAAGCGTTAAGAAGTGGAAACAATACTTGATGGGCAAAGAGACGATTATACATACCGATCACCAACCATTATAGTACTTGCAGTCACAAACAAAATTGCAGAAATCACGACATTTCAGGTGGATGGGATTTCTTCAACAATTTCACTTGGTTATAAGGTACAAGAAAGGTATTTTCAATAAAGTTGCTAATATTCTTTCAAGACCAATTATTAGTGCATATACTTTACTCAAAAATGATTCTATTTTACATGAGAGTTACATAGAAAAATATGCACATGATGTTGATTTTCAAGATGTGTATGCTAGTTTAAGTGAAGGAAATCAAGTTGAAGAAAATGATTATCACATGCATAACAGTTTTCTGTTTCATTTGGGAGAACTGTGTATACCACAAGGAGAGAGGCTAAGTGTCATGAGAGAAGCTCATTCATCTCTTATTTTTGGACACTTTGGGGTAAGAAAAACAATGGCACATCTATAGAGGTATTGCTATTGGCCTCACATGGTCGATAGTGTGTCGTGTTTTATAAGAGGTTGTTCTATGTGTCCAACAAGAAATCCTAGTAATAGGAAGCTTGGGTTGTACACACCACTACCAGTACCATCAAGGCCATGGGAGAGTGTCTCCATGGACTTTGTTGGAGGTCTACCTATGTCAAGAAAACAACATGATTATCTTTATGTAGTTGTGGATAGATTTAGTAAAATGTGTATACTTATGCCATGTAAGAAAATCATTACTGTTGAAATTTATTTTAAACATGTATAGGTTCATCATGGATTTCCAACTTCTATTATTAGTGATAGAGATTCCAGGTTCATTGGGAATTTTTGGTCCAATCTTTGGAGTATGATGGACACAAATTTGAAAAAGAGTACTGCTTTTCATCCGCAAATTGATGGTCAAACTGAGGTGGTGAATAGAACCGTTGTGTATCTATTAAGAAGATATTGCAGCAAACATCCTAAGTTGTGGTATGAGCAACTGCATTACATTCAACATGCTTACAACCGGGCAAAGCACTCTTCTACAAATACATCACCTTTTGAAGTATGCCTTGGGTATTTGCAGAAATCACCATTAGACTTCATCTTTGAGAAGGATGTTGCAATAGATGGGCATAGTGATATTGACAAGGCTTGAAAGTTCATTGAGAAAATTCAGATTATACATCAACAAGTTCAAGAACAGCTTGAGAAAAGTCAAATAAAATACAAGGAGAGGTAACAATGCATTTCAACTTGACTTACCTTCATATATGCAAATTTATTCAATTGTTAATTTTGAAAACTTACGTTTTTATGAGCCACATTTAATCGATGATTAAGGAAGTGATGTTCCACTGCCTTCTATTGAAGATTTATCGCCAGAATTTCTGGATGAGCTCAAGGAAGATATTATTCTTGACAGGAGGACAAGAGCATCCAAGAGGCATAGGTCTCCACCATCTCCGCTACATTGTGACTTAACTATATAAGCGGTCGAGTAATATTTAAAGTGTGCTGACAAACACGTTGGGGTTGGACCACCGACAGTCCAAGGTATATGATCACATTTCGTTTGCAATAAACCGCAACACCAAACCATTAAGAAATATCTGTTTGGGTCATCGGAACAATCAAGCCTCGTCACATGGCAGGTTTCATGCTACGGTTACTCTAGCGGTTGCGTGAACCCAACTTCCAACTCCGGTTTCAAAGGCTTTAACCTCCAGTTTAAGCGGTGTTCTGCTCGGCGTTAAATGAAACCGCGGGGTTTCAGGGGTTGGAATTTGGCCACCCCTACCCTTAATAGTTAATTTTACAATTTAGACTGACGGTAAAATAGAAGCGCGCCCTAAATTTGTGGATTTGGCCAAACATAACTCCAGTTAAGTGGAGTTCACCAAAATTAGTGGAGTTTTTCTAGGAGTTACTGAGAAAATGACTTGGAGGGTCAATTTTCGCCCAATATGAGTGAATGGAAAGTCATTCTAGACTAATTGGAGCATTTTGGAGCCATTGATGTAGAGAAAACAACCATTAGAAGCCTGTAAGCACATGTATTTGCAAAATTTTGAGCATAATGAAAGATGGATATGCCATTGGGAGTTGGACTAGCAGATGTAGCCCAGGAGGGGTGAACAGCTTCATCATGCCTACTGTGTAAATGTTATGTGTGGTTTTATTTCTCTGCTATACACTATTTTTCAGTGTTATTTGCTCTTATTTCATGCTTCTAATTCAGTAAAATCACTTATATTTCAATGTTAAAATCTTCAATCTTAAGCAAACTATGGAGACAAGTATGCACATGTTTTATAACTGAAAATCCACTTAGCACAACAAACTAATACAGTCCTTTCAGATCAAGGGGAGACCAAAGGCCACGGGCAACCCAAGAGTCATCCCAACCTATATCTACATCTTGAAGTCATTTTGGAAAGGACTTTTGGTTTTGGACTTTTGAGAGAGACACATTGTTGCTTATTGAATTTATGCCTTTTGATGAATACAAAGAATTGTTATTGGATCTCACTATTGAATCCAACAAAAGTCTCCCATGTGGTTGTGTTATGAATATGGTCTCAGTTGGAAAAAATATTGAGAGGGGAGGGGGGGCGGTGAATCAGTATTTAGAGTTTACTGATAAATTTAACTTTTCTTTGCTGAATTCCATACGCGACTTTGATGAACCCAACTCGCATATACACGCGCATATACGAAAATAAACCTGCGTGTACTGATATAAATTTATTGTTAGAAATATTTTTCAGAAACAATCTTTATCTCAGATTATCAGTCATGCATCTGTTAGTTAAGTAGTAAATATGTGAAGTAACAATAGAATAAATCATCACACACAAGAGAAACACACATGAACACAAATATTTAAGGTGGAAACCCAATTCGGTAGAAAACCACCGCTGTTGTCGTCTTTGACTTCAATATTTATTATATGGAAAACTTCTTACAACTTTGTACTAATGCAGACTCATATCAGTACGTAGGCATCTACCTGCATAAGGCTACAACCTTATCTTGTTTTCCAGCTGCAACTGGAAGGGAGCTACAACCCCCTAATCTCGTTTACTAGCCACTACTACAAGGGAGCTTCAACCCCCTGATCAGAACACCATCTTCTTCTGGCAAGAAGCTTCTACTTCCCTTAGAATCACTGCAGACCATGTTTCATAAATTTTCATACTGGATCACACAGCTTCAACACAACCCTTCATAAATATCAACAATAATAAACTTCACCCAATACATCAAACCCAATAGTGAGATCGTTGTAATCAGAACACTGTAATAACCAGATTTCAGAATTAGTATGTAGAATCAAATTCAACCCTGAACATTCATTATTTCAAAAAGCATACACTACTTTGCTTCACTGAACCCGCGTGTATATGTGCTTTCCTTAACACCAACCTGCGTATACATTTGTGAATACTTTTTTTCAGAATATAGTCAGTCTCAGATCCAGATCTGAGGCTTTAAGTCAGATATATTTTCAGAATTGCAGAGCCCTTGATCAGTCAGTCATAATAGCACATATTTTCTCACTCATTGATCAGATTTGTACATAATCAAATTAGCAACATGTACAACAATAAAGAAACCTAGATCTATATGAAGACTTCATTGATAGACAACAGAAAGATAGCAGCAATAACTATAAAACTTCTACAATAAGCTTCAGAGACCCTAAATTCCATACGCGACTTTTCTGAAGCAAGTCCGCGTATATACACGCTTTTACTAAGACGAACTAGTGTATAGATCTGTAAATATTAATTATGAAGAATGTTTCAGATCTATGAAACTTACCCAGATTTCTTTACTTCACTTCAACAAACATGCGCTAGTTCTCAGATCTAATCATCTCTTCAATGGATCATGCAAGAACATAGTCATTTTAGGTCTAGAGATCTTAATCCATCAATGTATCCAAGGGTGCATAATAAATTCAGATTTATCAATAAAACAAAGTGCATCCAATGCAGATATACTTCAGAGAGAAGTACTTAGTGATAGCCCTTTCACATGCACACCTTTACACTATTATCTTCTTCTCCTTATATATATTTATCCTTTATCAATACCATGAGTCAAAACCATACCGTTGCTAATGGTATCCTTGGACGAAATCAAATAGATGACATGGCACTCAATCATGTGGGCTAATACCATGGTAATTCCCTCTGGTATTATCTTTTTGGAGCATAAAAGGCATAGACGACTTGGATTGTTCTTATCCGCGTATATACGTGACTTCACCTTTACAAACACGCGTATAGAATATTAAATATGAATATTACCAAATATTCTGCTGGACATTACACATTTCTTCTAGTGGACTCCTGAGCTCCTACTGAAGACATATACTTCATCTTTTACCAAAGAGTTGCCATCAAGGACAACATATAGGAATCATATTGCCAACAATCTCCCCCTTTGGACTTGATGGCAACCATGATGGTGTTTGATCACTACAACAGATAGATAATTTAAACATAACCATTACTCAACCACAAAAATACTCTCACCCTTTGACATCAAGGGCAAAGGGCACATTTTTGACCATGCTCCCCCTGAGTTCATGCTGAATCTTCAGACATATTTTTCAATGAAGTACATGACTCTATAACTCAACCAAGTATGACCTTTCCTATCACCAAGGACTCATACTTACATCAATGATCCGACCAGATGGAATTACATATTTGACTCAACTACCCAACCAAGTGGGTTTACAAAGTAGAACAAGTCCTTACATGACTGAATAGAACAATTTACATCATGAGAGTCAATATTCCCTTTTCATCAAATTACAGAAATGACTTGTCATAAATATGACCAAGAGTTCTCAAGAGAGAGATCATATATCGAAAACCAATAAGAATGCCAACAATGCATCCTTTTCATCAAAACATGTGCTCCCCCTAGGTTGATGCATCTTGAACATTTTCAACAGCCAATTCATCAAAGCATCTTCATCAAAGAAAGACACAGAAATATGAATACTAAAACGACAACAGAGATTACCCAACAGCACCACAACTGTTCAGAGTGATAACCCAGATAATTTTTGTTAGGAAAAACACATACGCGACTTTATGCATAGAAACTCGCATATATCCGCAATTTGTCTTTAAGAAACTTGCGTATCTAACTTAGACTTATGAAATTAAGCAGATTTGATCAGAGAGGCAGAGACAAATCCCAGCTTCTGTCTAAGATATTGGAATTCTTCCCTAGGAAGAGGTTTAGTAAATATATCAGCAACTTGTTCTTTGGAGGGAACATACTCCAATTTAACCTTTTGTTCAAGAACTTGTTCACGTAGAAAGCGATACTTGATAGGAATGTGCTTGGTCTTGGAATGCATAACATGATTCTTTGAGATACTAATGGCACTTGTATTATCACATACAATTGAGATGGGAGGTGAACATTTGATTTGAATGTCTTGTAGAGTTTGCATCATCCAAAGGAGTTGTGTGCAACATGATGCGACAGCCACATATTCTACTTCTGCTGTAGATAAGGCAATAGAACTTTGTTTCTTGCTGAACCAAGATACTAATCGGGCCCCATATAGATTGCACCACCACTAGTGCTTTTTCGATCATCAACATTTCCAGCCCAATCCGCATTTGTATAAGCATGAAGAGTGAGATTATCATTCTTTGGATACCATAGAAAAAAGTCTTGAGTCCCTTGTAGATATTTGAATATTCTTTTTACAGCCTGAAGGTGAGACTCTTTTGGATTAGCTTGGAATCGTACAACAATCCCAACTGCATGCATGATGTCTAGTCTTGTTCCGGTTAGATAAAGCAGACTTCCAATAATGGATCTATATTATGGTTGATTCACCGCGGGAGAATCATCATGAGAACTGAGGTTACATCCAGTTACCATTGGCGTGCTCATAGGTTTCTAGTCTTCCATCCCATACTTCTTTAGAATCTGCTTAAGATATTTTGCTTGCGATAGTTATATGCCATCTGTTTCTTGTTGTACTTGTAAGCCAAGAAAGAATGTTAGTTCCCAAAGTAAAGACATTTCAAATTCTTGCTGCATAATAGAAGCAAATTTCTGACTCATGGACTCTTCATTAATTCCAAAAATGATGTCATCAATATATACAACTACAATATACAATTTATCATTCTCTAATTTTGTGTATAAGTTACTATCAGCATATCCCTTTGTAAATCCTTGTTGATGAAGATATTTGTCAAGATGATAGTACCATTCCCGAGGAGCTTGTTTGAGACCATATAAAGCCTTTTTAAGTTTGCAAACAAGTTTTTCATCATTTCCCAGAATGAATCCTTCTGGTTGTTCTATATAAACTTCTTCTTCTAGATCCCCACTGAGAAAGGCAGATTTAACATCCATTTGATAAACTTTGATTTGTTGAAAACTTGAAAAAGCAAGAAACATTCTTATGGCTTCAAGTCTAGCTACAGGAGCAAATGTTTCTTCAAAGTCTATACCTTCTTTTTGAGCATACCCTTTACACACAAGTCGAGCTTTGTTTCTAATGGCATCTCCATTTTCATTTCACTTGTTTTTGAATATCCATTTTGTTCCAATCACATTTTTATCATGAGGTCTTGGAACCAATTCCTAAGTATGATTCTTTTCAATCTGATCAAGTTCTTCATTCATGGCTTGAATCCAACATTCATCTTTGCTAGCTTGATTGAAATTCTATGGTTCAATAGTGGATAGAAATGCCAGATAGCTAGGAGATCCTACAAGAGTTCTTCTTGTTTGGACACCTGATCCCTTTTCTCCCAAAATTTGAGATTTTGGATGATTCTTTTGAACGTACCTGGATGGAGCCTTTTCAGATAGATCTTCTTCTGGTGCTTCATTGGGTTCACCTTCTATATTGTTGCTATTTGATGCAGGAAGATATACATCATCATCATCTTCATTTGTTGTTGGTATTTCCTTTTTAGGAGCTGAGAGAGACTCATCAATTACAACATCAATACATTCAATAATATTCCAAAGTATTTTATTGTAAAATTTGTATGCTTTAATTCTAGAAGAGTAACCAGGAAAGATTCCTTCGTCTGCTCTAGGTTCAAACTTACCAAGTTTTTCATCATTGTTCTTGATAAAACATTTGCTTCCGAAAACTCTAAAGTGATTTATGATGGGAAGGTTGCCATACCAGAGTTCATAAGGAGTTTTATCACTGTTCACCCGAACATGAGCCTTGTTCAGAATATTTACCGCAGTATGTGTTGCTTCTCCCCAAAAGGTATCGGGAGTTCCAGATTCATCAAGCATTGCCCGAGCCATTTGTTGAACTGTTCTATTCATCCTTTCTGCCACACCATTTTGTTGTGGGGTTCCAACTACATAAAATTGTTATGCCATGATGTTCACAAAAATCAAAGAATTCATCTGATATATATTCCTCCTTGGTCAAATCTGAGACATTTTATTTTTAGATCTAATTCATTTTCAACCAAAGCTTTGAAGATCTTAAATTTTGCAAATGCTTCATCTTTATGTTTCAGTAAACCGATCCAACACATTCTAGAGAAGTCATCAATAAATAAAATATAGTATTGTTCTCCACGAGGTGACCTTTTCCTTACAGGACCATATTGATCAATACGTATAAGTTCAACAGGCTTACTTGCCGATCCTTCTTTAGCATTGAATTGCATCGTGTTTTTCTTACCAAATTGGCATGATTTTCATATGGTACTTTTCGATAGAGTAATGCTAGGAAGATCACGAATCGCTTTGAGTCTACTGGATTTGCTTATTTGAGAGAAGCTCAAGTGTCCCAACCTTCTGTGCCATAACCAATTTTCTGAAGGTTTACCCAAGTAGCATTGTTCTTGGCCACCTTTCAATACATACAGATTGCTTGGTGTTCTAGTTCCTTTTATTACCATTTTTCCTAAGTCAATTTCATGTACTATACATTCTTTTGAACTAAAGACAACTTCATTTCCTTGATCACACAGTTGACTCACACTTAACAGGTTGTGCTTTAATCCATCCATATATTAGCTTTCACCTTTTCTTTTAGAAAAACAAAACCTTTTCCTTTGATGATAGCAGGAGATTCATTTCCAAAAGTAACATTCTTTTCTTTCTCTAGAGCATTGTATGAAAGGAGTTTATTTATATCACCTGTCATGTGTTTTGACATCCACTATCAATGAACCATTGATTCTCCTCCCCTTTTGCAAATAAAGCTATACCACAACTTTCGACCTGTGAGTCCTTCTTTCTCCAAATCTTGGAATTTGGAGGTATATGCTCTTTTGGCTGTAGTTTTCTCCTGCATTCAGATTCTTCATGACCAAAGTTATTGCAATAAGCACATTCAATTTCATTTTGAAGAGGAGAAATTTTTTTATAAGTATTCTTCTTTATTCCAATATCATTTCTTTGCTTTCTTGATTCTCTGGTCATGATGGTTTTGTACGCAACACATTGAGCAACCTTATGCCCAAAATTATGACATAAGAAACATTGTCCATTAAAGAATATTTTTTTGCGATCATGAAACCTTCTATTTGTGTTTACCGGCTGATTGATATTTTTGTTATTGTTCTTCTTTGTATTAAAGTGATCATGCTTTACTTGTGTAGTTTCTTTGTCCTTTTGCTGAGAGACAGAATTTTTCAGGCTGGCTTTAGCTGCATTTAGATAGCTTGGTGCTGAAGACTGAGATGATTCTCCAATATATCCAAGACCTATCTTTATAAGAGGAAAGCGTTGTACCTTGATAATTTCATCTAAGGTTTCAGATCCTTTAGCAAATCTAAGATTTAAAGTTTTCACTTTCTCAATTTCTTTTCTTAGGCTTACTATTTCACATTCTAATTTCTCATTGTGCTTATCCTTTTCTATAAGCCGATATTTTAGAGTATCTATGGAAATTTTGTTTTCTTCCAAACATATTTTGAGATGATTTATTTCTTCAAGAAAGTCATTTTCTTCTAATTCATCCATAAAAGTATCACTAGAGTCCTTTTCAAAAGCCATGAGTAGTCTAATATCTTGATCAGATTCTCCTTCTTCACTATTTGATAGACCATCACTATCTTCATGAGTATAATAGATTTTTCTATTGATAAACCATTTCTTATTTCCTTTAGCCACTTCCTTTCCCTTTTCATGACTATCTTTACGGGGACATTTAGTAGCATAATGACCAACTCTTCTACAAGAAAAACATTTAAAGGGAAGCTTACCTTTGAACGTTCTAGTGCCAAGTTGTAGCTTCTTTAAATTTTTTATCTCATCTCCTTTTGAAACATACCCCCATCCTTCTTGTTCTTCTACCTACTTTCCTTTTGCAGTAGCTCTGAAGACAGATTCTTTGACTTCGGATGGACCTCCTTTTCTCATTTCACAAGCAGTCAGAATCCCATGAAGTTGAAAAACAGTAAGAGTTTGTAGATCCTATTTCTCTTCAATAGCAGACACTTTTGACTCAAATTTGGGAGTTAGAGATCTTAAAACCTTTTCTACCAGAGTAGTGTGAGATATAGTTTCACCTAGATTTCTCATACGATTTACAATATCATCTAGATATAGAAAGAAATTGGAAATGCTTTCTTCATCGTGCATTCTGAGTTTTTCATATTGAATTCTGAGAGTTTGGAGTTTAGCACTTTTTATCTTGGCATCACCTTCATAGCTTAGAATTATTTTGTCCCATATCTCCTTTGTTGTATTTAACTACATGACTTTGACAAATTCTGATTCAGTCAAACTTCCCAATAATGCATTGACCGCCTTTGCATTAGTTTCATAGTTCTTTCCTGCTGCAGCATCTGTTGGAACGAAAGTTGGATATTGATAAAATCCTTCAACTATAGCCCATACATTTTCTCCAAGAGACTGAAGATAGGATCTTGTCCTTGTCTTCCAGAAGATTAAGTTGTTTCCATTGAATAGAGGAGGCCTAATAGATGTTGTCCCATCTTGATTGCTCATCTTGGCTTATCTTGCTTCTAGCGATTAAGCTTCTTCAGGAGGACCTGCTCTAGTGCCAATTGTTGGGAAAAATACTGAGAGGGGGGGTGGGGGAGTGGATCAGTATTTAGAGCTTACTGATAAATTTAAATTTTCTTTGCTGAATTCCATACGCGACTTTGATGAACCCAATTCACATATACATGCGCATATACCAAAAGAAACTTGTGTATACTGATACAAATTTATTGTTAGAAATACTTTAACTCAGATTATCAGTCATACATCTATTAGTTAAGCAGTAAATATATGAAGTAACAAGAGAATAAATCATCACACAAAAGAGCAACACACATGAACACCAAGATTTGAGGTGGAAACCCAATTCGGGAGAAAACCACCGCTGCTGTCATCTTTATCCTAAATATTTATTATATGGAAAAATTATTATAATTTTGTACTAATGCAAACTCATATCAATACACAGGCATCTACCTATAGAAGGCTACAACCTTCTCTCGTTTTCCAGTTGCAACTGGAAGGGAGCTACAATCCCCTGATCTCGTTTACCAGCCACTACTGGAAGGGAGCTTCAACCCCCTGATCATAACACCAACTTCTACTGGTAGGAAGCTTCTACTTCCGTCAGAAGCACTGCAGACCACGTTTCATCAATTTTCATACTGGATCACACAGCTTCAACACAACCCTTCATAAAGATCAACAATATTAAACTTCACCCAATACATCAAACTGAATAGTGAGATTGTTGGGTGTGGAGCCTGATTATATTGTTTATTTTGTATCATAGCATTGGACCCCCTGTACCTTAATGGGGTGGCAACACCGCCTGTAATTAAATGCTGCCTGGGGGGTCCAGGGGGGCGGATGTGACTTTATGGAGCCCCCCCTGGCAGGGGGTTTTGGGGGAAACACGCCTGAAGCTAAAAACAAATGTAAAATTGACTTTTAAAAGTATAGTAATTTCTATTAAATCTAGTCTGTTCATTAGGTGGATGATATGACGGTAGAAGTTATGTTTAGTTTAGGGTTTTTTGCCCTGGAAGGTAACCCCTCGTGTGTTTGAGGGTATTGTATTGCGGCTGTGTATTATATGTGTATTCTCAGAGTGAGAAACAGATAGGGAGACTGTAAGAGAGGACATAGGATATTACAGTGGATCTGCTGTAGGTTGTGTCTCTTCATTTTGCTGGATAATAGAAAGGAAGGACTGGTTGTTCAGGGTGGACGTAGCCCAAACTGGGTGAACCACATATATCTGTGTCTCTCTGGTTTTATGTGTTTTGTGTGCTTGTGTTTTCCGCATAATTTATGTGTTTCATTTCTCTGTAATATATAATTTTCTAACAACTGGTATTAGATCTGAAGGTATATTTGGCTGATAAACTCGCAGAAAATAAGGGTTACTGGTTTGAGTGGGAGCAATGGCGGAAGATGGTAAGTTTAGGGTTGAGAAATTTAACGGCCAAAACTTCTTGCTGTGGAATATGTAGATGGAAGATTATCTGTATCAGAAAGATATGTACCTACCATTCAGCGGAAAAACAAAGAAGTCGACGACTATGACAGATGAAGAATGGGAGATTCTCGATAGAAAGGCACTTGGAATAGTACGGTTGTGCCTTGCGGTGTCGGTAGCTTTCAATATTTCGAAGGAAACAACAAAAGAGGGTTTGATTAAGGCATTGGCGAAACTATATGAAAAACCCTTGGCCTCAAACAAGGTATTTCTTATGAAACGATTATTTAATATGAAGATGTTGGAATGTGGATTTGTTGCAGACCATTTAAATGATTTTAATATAGTTTCTAGTCAGTTAAATTCTGTAGGGGTAAACTTTGATGATGAAGTTAGGGCTTTGTTATTTTTGTGCTCATTACCGGAAAGATGGAATGGTTTAGTTATGGCCATTAGTAACTCTATCTCTGGATCTAGTACTTGATGATGTTGTCGGTGTTATCCTTAGCGAGGAAATGTGACGGAAAAATCTCTGGTGAGACATTGGGTAATGCTTTGAGTTCAGAGTCTAGGGGAAGAAAAAATGAAAGAGGAAAGAGCTCAGGATATCACAGTAAATCAAGGAAAGGCAGATCCAAGTCCAGATCGGGGATAGTGTGTTGAATAGTGCGCTTTGGTTCTTTCTTTCGAAAATGTTACTGATTCCTGGGTGGTAGATTCAGGGGCCTCATTCCATGCCACAACTGATAAGAAATATTCTCATGACTATGTTCAAGGAGATTTTGGACAAGTTCATTTGGGTGATGATAAACCCTTTAAAATTGTCGGAATGGGTAAAGTTCTTGTAGAACAATAGAATGGAAACCAATGGCTATTAAAGGAGGTAAGGCATGTTCTATATATGAAGAAAAATCTGATTTCAACAGGGCAGTTAGGCGGTGAAGGTTGCGTGACAACTTTCACACATAAAACTTGGAAGGTCACCAAAGGAGCCTTGGTGATAGAAAAAGGTGAAAAGGTTGGTACATTGTATTTATGCAATGGTATTTCTAACTTTGTTAATGCTTTAAATTCCAAAGGAGCAGATGCAACATTATGGCATCATAGGCTCAGACACATGAGTGAGAGGGGGATGAAGATTCTTCACTCAAGAAATTTTTTGTCGGGTTTGAATAATGTGTATTTGGATTTTTGTGAGAATTGCATTTATGGAAAATAGAAGAGAGTCAGATTTCTCGGAGTTGGGAAAGAAAAGAAGAGCGACAAATTAGAGCTTGTTCATACAGATGTATGGGGACCTGCTCAGGTATCATCTCTCGGTGGCTCTCATTATTATGTTACTTTAATTGATGATGCAACTAGAAAACTTGGATTTATTATATTCAGAATAAATCTAATGTATTTGATACTTTCAAGAAATGGAAAGCTTTGGTTGAGATTGAGATAGGAAAGAAGTTTAAGTGTCTCAGATTAGACAATGGAGGTGAATATTGTAGCAAAGAGTTTGATAGGTACTGTTTAGAGCATGGAATTCTTAGGGAGAAGACAGTTCCAAGAACACCATAAGAAAATGGTGTGTGAGAAAGGATGAACAGAACAATCATGGAGCGTGCAAGGTGTATGAGATTGCATGCAGGATTGCCTTTACAATTTTGGGCAGATGCTGTAGATACTGTTGTTTATCTAATAAGCATAGGGCCTTCAAGTTCCTTGGATGGTGGTATTCCAGAGGAGGCATGGACAGGTAAAAAGGTAAACTACTCTTTTTAAAGCCTTTTGGCTGTGAGGCCTTTGTCCATAATAATAAAGAAAATAGAACAAAGCTTGAGGCAAAATCAAAGAAATGTACCTTTATTGGATATGGTGTTAATGATTTTGGTTATCTCTTATACGATTATGAAAATCACAAAATCATTAGGAGCAGAGACATAATATTCAATGAAAAGGTCTTGTATAAGAATCAGTTGCAGGAAAAGAAATAGGAAAAAAAAAACAAAGAATACACAGTTCTTGATGACATCAAAAAAAAAGTAAATGTGCCTGAAAATAATAATAATTAATAGCCACAACAACATCAACCACCACAACAACAACATGCACCTAAAACACCTGAAAGTGGTGTCAGAAGATCTACCAGGATAAGTAGACCCCCTGAACGATACTCTCATTCGTTATATTATTTATTGTTGACTGATTTTGGTGAACTAGAATGTTATGAAGAAGCAATGCAGGTTGAAAATAGGAAGAAGTGGGAGCTAGCCATGAAAGAAGAGATGGACTCCTTAATGCATAACCAGACTTGGGACTTAGTCAGGTTTCCTGCAGATAAAACTACATTGCAGAATAAATGGGTTTACAGGACGAAGGAAGAAGATGGAGGAAAACAGAGGTGCAAAGCTAGACTTGTGGTGAACGGGTTTGCACAAAAGAAAGGTATTGATTTTGATGAAATATTTTCTCCTGTTGTTAAGATGACTTCAATTAGAACTATTTTAAGTCTTGTAGTAGCAGAAGATTTTCATCTTGAACAGTTAGATGTAAAGACATCATTTCTCCATGGAGATTTGGAGGAAGAGATCTATATGCAGCAACCAAAAGGATATGAGGTCAAAGGGAAGGACAAATTAGTGTGCAGGTTAAAGAAGAGCTGGTATGGCTTAAAACGGGATCCAAGGCAGTGGTATCTAAAATTTGACAGGTTTATGTCTGAACAAGATTATACTAGATGTCACTCTGATCATTGTGTTTATCTAAAAAGGCAAAATGATGGGAGCTATATTATATTGTTATTGTATGTAGATGACATGCTTGTTGCAGGGTCTAACATGCTAGAAATACATGCACTCAAAATAGAATTGGCAAATTCATTTGCAATGAAGGATTTGGGAGCTGCAAAGAAAATCCTTAGTATGAGAATAACTAGAGACAGGAAAAATCGCAAATTAACAATGTCTCAGAATGAGTACATACAAAATGTGTTGAAAAGATTTAATATGCAGAATGGAAAACTAGTTAGTACACCTTTTGCTAGCCATTTCAAAATTAGTAAGGACATGTGCCCCAAGACCCAAGAAGAAATGGATTATATGTCTAAAGTTCCATATGCATCAGCAATTGGAAGCTTAATGTATGCAATGGTCTGCATAAGGCCTGATATTGCACATGCAGTGGGAGTTGTAAGAAAGTACATGAACAATCCAGGAAAAGAACATTGGATGGCATTGAAATGGATTCTCACATATTTGAGAGGTACCACAAATCAAGCATTATGCTTTGGTGGTTCAAACATTGCTCTACAGGGATATGTTGACGCAGATATGGCAGGGGACAGAGATAACAGGAGGAGCACTACATGGTATGTATTTACTGTAGGTGGAACAACTGTTTGTTGGGTTTCAAAAATCCAAAGTGTTGTTGCACTTTCAACAACAGAAGCATAGTATGTTGTTGCTACAGAGGCTGGTAAAGAAATGATTTGGTTACAAAGGTTTATGGATGAATTGAGTAAGCATGATATGGGCACGTTATACAGTGATAGCCAAAGTTCCATTCATCTTGCAAATAACTCAACATTTCATTCCAGGACTAAACACATACAACTCAAGTACCATTTCATATGGCCAGCATTGGAAGATGGACAGTTGAAGCTGGAAAAGAAACACACTAGCTAGAATCCTGCAGATATGCTAACAAAAGTTGTAACCAGGGATAAACTGAGATTATGCTTAGTTTCAATTAGTATTTAAGTATGATGATGAAGATGAGAGATAGTCAGGTCCAAAGAGGAGTCATTGTCCATCAAATGAAGAAGCGGTGGAGTTGCTACAATTAGTCTCCAAGTGGGAGATTATTCGGTGTGGAGCCTGATTATCTTGTTTATTTTGTATCACAGTGTTGGAACCCCTGTACCTTAATGGGGTGGCAACGCCGCCCATAATTAAACACTGCCTGGGGGGTCCGGCAGGGGGGGGGTAGCTGCGACTTTATGGAGCCCCCCCTGGCAGGGGGTTTCAGGGGCGCTGCCCCCGAAGCTAAAAACAAATGTAAAATTACCTTGTAAAAGTATAGTAATTTCTAATCAATCTTGGTAGTTCATTAGGTGGATGATCTAACGGTAGAAGTTATGTTTAGTTTAGGGTTTTTTTCCCTAGAAGGCAACCCCTCGCTTATATGAGGGTATTGTATTGCGGCTGTGTATTGTATGTGTATTCTCAGAGCAAGAAACAGATAGGGAGACTATAAGATAGGACATAGGATATTACAGTGGATCTACTGTAGGTTGTGTCTCTTCATTTTGTTGGATAATAGAAAGGAAGGATTGGCTGTTCGGGGTGGAAGTAGCCCAAACTGGGTGAACCAGGTATATCTATGTCTCTCTGGTTTTATGTGTTTTATGTGCTTGTGTTTTCCGCATAATTTATGTATTGCATTGCTCTGTAATATATAATTTTCTAATAGAGATCGCTGTAATCAAAACATTGTAATAACCAGATTTCAGAATCAATATGCATAATCAAATTCAACCCTGATCATTCATTATTTCAAAAAGCATACGCTACTTTGCTTCACTGAACCCGCGTGTATACATGCTTTCCTTAACACCAACCTATGTATAGATCTGTGAATACTATTTTTTAGAATATAGTTAGTCTCAGATCCAGATTTGAGGCTTTCAGTCAGATATCTTTTCAGAATTGCAGAGCCCTTGATCAGTTAGTCATCATAGCACATATTTTCTCACTCATTGATTAGATTTGTACATAATCAACTTAGTAGCATATACAACAATAAATCACCCTAGATCTATATGAAGACTTCTTTGACAGACAACATAAAGATAGCAACAATATCTGTAAAACTTCTGCAATAAGCTTCAAAAACCCTAACTTCCATACGCAACTTTTCTAAAGCAAGTCCGCATATATACGCACTTTTACTGAGACGAACTAGCATATAGATCTATAACTTACCCAAATTTCTTCACTTCACTTTAGCAAACATGCGCCAGGTCTCAGATCTAATCATCTCTTCAATGGCTCATGCAAGAACATAGTCATTTCAGGTCTATAGATCTTAATCCATCAATCTATCCAAGGGTGCATCATAAATTCAAATTTATCAATAAAACAGTGCTCATCCAATGCAGATATACTTCAGAGAGAAGTATTTAGTGATAGCCCTTTCACATGCACACCTTTGCACTATGATCTTCTTCTCCTTATATAGATTTATCCTTTATCAATACCATGAGTCAAAACCATACCGTTGCCAATGGTATCCTTGGACGAAATCAAATAGACGACATGGCGCTCAATCCTGTGGGCTAATACCATGGTAATTCCCCCTGGTATTATCTTTTTGGAGCGTAAAAGGCATACGTGACTTGGATCGTTCTTATCTACATGTATACGCGACTTCACCTTTACAAACCCACGTATAGAACCTTCAATATGAATATTACCAAATCTTTTGTTGGACATTAAAAATTTCTTCTTATGGACTACTAAGCTCCTACTAAAGACATATACTTCATCTTTTACCAGAGAGTTTCCATAAAAGACAACATATAGGAATCATATTGCCAACATCTCTTAAATTGAATGTATGCTTCCTCAAGTATTAGTGCACATTTCTACTCATGTATTCTCTTGTGTTATGAGCTTCCTTACAACACATGGATGGTATATGATGCTCTAAATTTAAAGATATGTTGATGAATTTCTTCGTCGATATTTGCTTTAAATATTTATTGGAATGTGCATAGGTTATAAAATAAATTCTTAGCCATCACGAACTATTTCTCATTTGTTAAGTGAATATTGTTATAAGTATGGTCTTGGTAAAGTTTTTCTAACAATTATTTCTGTAAGTTTCCTGCTTTAAATTCCGCTTTGCTATTCATGGTATTGTATTTCACAGGGCGTTCATCAATCACTAACTTGTGTTCGTTCAACATCTGTGCATTCTCCTTTTCAGTGACTCGCCTCACTATCTGAAAAACATCTTCACCAACTTAATGGAAAACAGGCCTACATACCAGATGGGATCGTAAACCAAATGGTGTAGAGTCTAATTGGGATTCTGTACCGGGGAGATCCCTTTACTGTTGGCGATACCTTTTCAAACGTCAACAGATTTGGCGCTAGAAGGAAGGCCAGATGACAAGTTGAGCCTTTGGAGCCTATAGTTTAGTCTCATATCTGTAAATGGATTGTCCCCAAATATTCCTCCTGAGATTTTTATTGAGTTTATATGATTTTTCAATGCTTAATCCCCAATGAACCTCTCTATCACTTGTCTCAATTGAAGTTCGATGGTGAAAATGGAATATCTGTAACCGAGCACCTTTCTGATTTTCTTGAGTTTTGTGAATCTTACAGAATTGATGATGATGAGTTTTCTTGTGTGCTTTTCTCCCTCACCCTCGAAGGACACGTAAATAACTGGTGCCACACGCTTCCAACAGCTTCCATCCATTCGTTTGAGTTCAACAAGCTTTTCACATGTACAAGTTTCAAGATGTATTAATAAGGATAAATGGGATCAAAATGAAACCTCAAGAATGTCTAGAGGATTTTGATATTAGATTTTTTCATCCTTGTTTTGAGTTTCCTGAAAGAGATGTAGCTTGGGAATATTTAATTGAACAGTTTCAACAGTTGGTTTTTGTTTCTCTACAATGCCTTCGATCTGAAATAAATCTTAATCCTTATGGATGTCATGATAATCTTCAAGCTAATAACTGTCCAAATTTTGTGCTGAATATTTTCTTGGCCATATCTCCGAGTCTGGAACAAATTCAAGCCTCCAAGGAGGAACTTACTATTTGTGCCATTTCTCATCCTCCTCCTAATTTTCTACCTAATGAAGTCTTGGTCGCAAATATTTTAAGTGATGAAATATTATTGTAGGGAAATGAACCATGTTGTATTTCCTCCGCATCTTTCATACTCCCTGTCAAATCAAGACTCAAAAAACAAGTTGATTTAACATCTCTCCCTATTAATTAAACCAATATCGATTGAATTGAACATACGCCTGGGTCTAGTCCTAAATCTCATTCACCTACCAGCAATGACTTGGGCCTTGTCTCAAATGAATTTGATTTTCATGTAAAATCCATGCACCATGACATGCATATAGGTTCATCATTCCCTCTGGATGACACTAATGTGCGAGATGAAATTCCTGGTACGATTGGTACCCCCTCATCTGAATCATTTCATCCATTATTCCGTGATTCATTTCTTGAGTCTTCCAAACGAGTGTTTTCCACAAATCATTCAGAACTCTCTTCTGCTGGTGTTGGTGGCAGTGATGAACACGAGGGTGATGTTTGAAAATTTCACTACGAGAATGATGAATCTCTTATTTTTTATCTCTTCCATCCACAGTCCTTAACCGGTCAAGAAAGAGACCTTATGTCTCGGAAATCTCGGGATGTTTCTCTCATCGTTTCATCCTCATTTTTAATCCAAGAAGAGCCTAATGTACAAGATACCTGACCTCATCAAATTAGTGGCTTCAATGATTGTAATTTCTCTGAAAACTTATTCACTCACACCTCTGGTGATTTTCACTCATATCTGTATTTTGATCCTACGAAGCCACTGGAATTCGATGATTCACCTTTCGAAGATTCAGGGACTCATCAAGAAGTTGAGGCACTTCAACTTCTGCTGATGGTTATGTCAAGTTATCAAGATCCTGGACAGACCCCTGAACCAAGTCAAATTAGGGTTTCCGTGCACCACACTCCTCTCAACATAATATTGCTGAATGCTAGCTCATCTTGGAAATCCCCTGATTCTAGTGATGTTTCGCTAAGCACATATTTCAATCCCCTGTCAGCTAATATGCATCAAACTCTACACCATAATTCTTTTGCTGAAAGGAGGACACCAACCATTGTCTCAAATATTTTTGATTGTTACCCAACCGATAAATATTGCAGTCAAGTACAAGCAGATGATGTTTTACAATCTAATCGCTCAACCTCTTTGTTACCTGATACACTTCTGGTGAATTCATCTCATCCTTGAGAATCTAAAGAATCTAATATGTTGAACTTTCAATCTATTAGTGTGCTAACATCTAACCAGATTAATAATATGCTCACCGATAGTTATCCATTTGCCACAAATAATGATTCGCGAGTTAATACCGCGAAACCTCTGAAGTTCAATATCTCCTCGTTTGAAGGTTCAGAGTTTTTCCAAGGCGGTGAGGCACTCCAGCTCCCGTCGAAGGTTTTTTTAGGTCCTCACTTCCTCGACAAAACCCATGGACAACTTCAAACTAGGGTTTCCAAAATTATGGTTTCTGCACTTGAATTATCTAGCATCTCAATTTCAGCTGGCAAACACACATTTTCTCCATGTCATCAAATTGATCATCCTCACTGTTATGATAAGTTTGTTGCTCTGCTTGAAGGATTTTATATGAAAAATTTCTTTACAAGCATACAACATCTTACCTCACTTACACCACATTTAGGGTTAACCACGAATGAATGTGTGTCATGGCTAGATGATTATAGGTTTCAAGTACATCTTCCTATTTCTCATGATGGGATTGCAGTTCGGCTTGAACAAACTTTTCTATCATGTTCTCTAGTAAGTATACATGAACTTCTTATTGTTTACATATTTTACATGTAAGATTTGTTTTTGGTACAATTTTTTTATGTTAGTTATGATTGCGGACATCCTTGTTCTTGCAGGTCGGCAACTGATGCGATCGATGCACTGGAAATCTGATTTCACATGACCCAACCACCTCTCCGGTTCAATTAGGGTTTGACGTTTAGGTTCAATTAGGGTTTGAAGTTTAGGTTAGCTAGGTATTTTTAATAAAAGTTTAGTTGTTCATGTTGTTAATTAGGGTTTACTTGTTAGGATTTTCTTTATGGTTAAATTATTTCCCCTATCTTTTCTTTATTGTAGGTAGTTTAGTTTTATGAATTGTGGCTTTTGCGCTAATTTTCATTTTCTCATTGTTGCATGGAATTCTTAAAATCACTACACATGCATTGCATTGTCCTTTATCTGAAATTAGCCAATTTATTTCACGCATAACATTGCATTGCATCATAATCCCTACTCGCTACACTACATCATACATTTTCCTTCTTGCATAGTATACACTTGTCGTTAGCCTAGACTTGCATTTTCCTCTTTGTTGCATAACACTGCATGGGCCTTCATTGAACCTTGAGCCTGCAAACCTTTGGTTCTATGAATAGATTTTTTATACCTGCTTGCACATGCTCGAAGCCTGAGGGATTTCTTTGACCTCTTTGCGCACGCCAAAACCCTGGAGTAGTCTCCCCAGGCATCTCGCTCTAATGTTGAAACCCTAACCCTAATGATTGTGTGAGGTTTTGATGGTTACTCCAAGAGGAAACTTCTCTTATAACCAGTCATCAGAGTCACGTCCTGAGTATCTTTCCTACGAGTCTAATTCATTATCCAAGGAGACACAAACATGTTGCTTGTGGGGAACCCTAATTATTTCACGTGACCTATATCCATAACATGATCCTTGTGCTCAGAATGGTCTTGAATATCTTAATGAATTGTTTTCATGTTTCACATGTTAACTGGAGATGGGATGTGGAGGCTTGGCATGGGGGAAAGCCTAAAAAACAAAATATCTTTTAGTTTTTGACAAACAAGAAAAACCTCTCTTGCCCATAAAATAAGTTGGGATCCCTCATCCGCCCTTGCACAATTAACACCAAGTAATAAGTGCTAATGTGCACATAAAAGAAAATTAAATTAAATGAAGGGTAAAGGATTGAGAAAGGCTTCTTCCACAGATATGTAATGTAATGACTTTGTCGGGGTACTAACCAGGCTCACTGGCAATGGAGAAATGTTTGTGATTTCTTGAAGTGACTCCACCGGGGTGCTGTCTAGGCCTGTTGGCAATGGAGCAACACTACAAAATTATTTTAAAATTTTGAATATAATAAGCCCTCTGCCTTGTTCTTTACATCACCGTCAACTACTGGCATGTGTGAATTTATACTTGGGTGTTTACTGATCAACAAGACCTAGCTGAGGCACAAAAAAAAGGCATATATGTAAAGGTAAAAGCAACATAGGAGGTACCCATAGTTTCTATTCAATATTCCCTTGCATCATTATCCAGACTCGGAATATTGTAGGGATTTTGGTAGAGATACTGGATTCTACCAGTGGTTCACCAATTGGTGTAGCTGCTACAACAACACCAAAAATTTTGGGCATATTCAAAATTTCGGGTCCCCCTATGCTAGCTTAGCTCATTAAGGTTTCGACCCAACCTTCGGTCTGTTAATATCCCTATGTACTATTCCTACTAAACCCTGTTGTTGTGCCCGTTCATACGATGCACATTGCACCCACTTGTTTTGTTGTCTCATGACTGCACTAGGGTTTGGGGGTTTGCTACTGCAAAAAGAATTAAGAGTCCCTCCATGGATTCAAAGCTAGGTTTCTCATATTATTCATCACCAATCACTAGGGGCACCGAGCTCAGACAGATAAGACTTCAGTCTACCTTGCATTATGCTAGGCATGCTAGGGTTTGGGAGAAACCCTAATTTCTCAAGAGAACGAACCCATTCACGTTTTACCTAATTCATTTTCCCTTGGGGCACATTCTAATAGGCATTGCATGACATCATGATAAAATCATTGAATATAATTTCCCCTTAGGTTCATGATTGGTTTCCCCCATCTCAACTTGTGCATTAGGGTTTTCAGGGTTTTAGTGAGGTATTACAAGTCCTACGCACCTACAAGCCCCTTTTCTCTAGAATGTGCATTGAAACAAAGTGGAGACATTTTTTTTTGATGGTTAGGACAATGTTAGAGCTTCATTAGGGTATGGAAGAGGTTGGCCCTTCTCTGCACCTCTAAAACCCTAAATTATTGTGATCAAGAATATGCTCATGCCTTGAATTAACCTTCAGTATCTAGAACTCTTTTCACATAGCGCTTCAAGGCACTGGCTCTAAAATCACATCATCACCGTGGGAAACAAAAAAATTAAAGTCACGATTGGTGGTTCCATTAAATGTCTAAATTTGAATTTGTTTCCAAAGTGAAGCATGACTTGATCTTTCCATGCAATTTATAACAAATTAATTTGGATTATTTTCTGGTTCATGCTCTTAGAGTGAATCAATGTTTGTGTTTTTATCTATTAAATGATCTCGCATGAAAAGTATCACTTTGGTAAACTAATTTGTTAGTTTCATCTTCTTTGAAGGACACCAAGAAAATGTGGCTTGGATCCACATTCAATGAGGAAACACTTGTACTCAAGGAAATAAATGCATAGGTCGCAAAGTTGCATAGATCACAAAGTCACATAGGTTGTAAATTCACAAAGCTGCATATTTCACAAATTCGCAAAGTCACAAAGTTGCATAGGTCGCAAAGTCGCATAGGTTGAAAGTCCCATAGGTTGAAAAGTCGTAAAGTCACAAAGTTGCAAAGGTCGCATAGGTCGCAAAGTCGCAAAGGTCGCAAATTCACATAGGTCGCAAAGTCGCATAGGTCACTAAGGTCGCAAAGTTGCATAGGTCACAAGGTCGCAAAGTTGCAAAGTCACAACGTCGCAAAGGTCCGAAAGGTCGCAAATTTTCATAGGTCGCAAGGTCGCAAAGTTGCATAGGTCGAAAAGTTGCATAGGTCGTTAAGTTGAATAGGTCACAAAGTTGCAAAGTTGTATAGGTTGCAAAGTCGCATAGGTCACAAAGTCGCATAGGTCACAAAGTCACATAGGTCGCAAATTCACATAGGTCACATAGGTCGCAAAGTCGCATAGATAGCAAAGTTGCAAGTTCGCAGAGTCTCATAGGTCGCAAAGTCGCATAGGTTGCAAAGTCACATAGGTTGTGAAGTCGAAAAGCCGCATAGGTCACAAATTTGCATAGGTCGCAAAGTTGCATAGGTCGCAAAGTCGCAAAGTTGCATAGGTCACGAAGTCATAAAGTCACAAGGTCAAAAAGGTTGCATATGTCGCAAAGTCACAAAGTCGCAAAGGTCGCAAATTTGCATAGGTCACAAAGTCGCAAAGTTGTATAGGTCACAAAATTTCATAGGTCACAAAGTCGCATAGGTCACAAATTCGCATAGGTCGCAAAGTCGTCAAGGTCGCATAGGTCACATAGGTCACAAAGTCGCAAAGGTCACATAGGTCAGAAAGGTTGCATTCCGCCACTGGCTCATTCCCATAAAAGGGAAAAATCAGCCCATTTGAGAGAGGTTTCAATGACAGTAGACAATATCCTTGACTGGACCAACAAATATCTCAAAGCTCCATATACTCTTCCAAAGAAGGATTGGATTACGACACAAAATGATAAAGTACAGTTGCACATGATCGGGACAAGATGGCCAAGGATGTATACAAGGTCATATCTTCATATAAACATCTCCTCGGTGGCTTATATCGATGGTCGAAGTCCATCACCAGCCTTCCATCGGGTCACTATAAACACCTAAGGAACAGGAGGAATTACTATAGGAAATGCAAGGATTTTTCAACCCAATTAGACAAGCTTCCAGCTCAGACGACTTGCAGGTAATAAGAGAGAGAATCACACAGTATGTGGTTGAGCCGGTCAGGGTTCACACCAAACTTGCTACCTTTTCAAACTAAGTCAACGCCAAGAAAATCATGTTGATTCCAGATGCCCTCGAGTGCATGCACAAACACAAGGAAGACATGCCTGAACTGGTCACTATAGGTACATACTACAAAGCATATCAGACCTATCTCAGGGAGCATCAACATATTGACACTCTGGCCTTATCAATCACCAGATCATTATCATAGGGTCAACACATGTGAAAGACTATCTCATTTTTGTTGCACAACATGGTAGCTTAGGGAAAATTGAATCAGAACATAAGAGAAACATGAGGGATTCCCTAGGTCGCAATCAGCCCTAGGTCACAAGCAACCCTTGGTCGCAAGAAAGCCCAAGAGTCAAGGGGAGACCAAAGGCCACGGGTAACCCAAGAGTCATGCTAACCTATGCACATCCTCAAGTGATTTTCGAAAGGACTTTTGGTTTTTGACTTTTGAGAGAGACACATTATTGCGTATTAAAGGTATGCCTTTTGATCAATACAAAGAAGTGTTATTGGATCTCACTATTGAATCCAATGAAAGTATCCTGTGTGGTTGTGCTATGAGTATGGTCTCTTCAAATGAATGAATGCTTCTTCAAGTATTGGTGCACATTTATACTCATGTATTCTCTTGTGTTATGAGCTTCCTTACAACACATGGATGGTATGTGATGCTCTAACTTTAAAGATATGTTGATGAATTGGTTTGTCGATATTTGCTTTAAATATTTATTGGAATGTGCATAGGTTATAAATAAAATTATTATCCATTGTGAACTATTTCTCGTTTGAAGAGTGAATATTGTTATAAGTATGATATTGGTAAAGTTTTGTTAACCATGCTTTTCGTAATTTTCATTCTTTAAATTCCGCTTTTCTATTCATGGTATTGTGTTTCACAGGGCGTTCTTCAATCACTGACTCATGTTTGTTCAACATCCATGTATTCTCCTTTTCAATGAGTCCCCTCCCTGTTCAAAAACCATCTTCACCAACTTAATGGAAACCGGGCCTATATACCAGATGGGATCCCTAAAAAAAACAGTGTTTAGGCCATTCGAAAGCTAAAGCATTGTTATGAGAAGTCAAAACACAAAGTTGAGCCTAAGCGTGATTTGAAAGGAAATGAGAAAGCTAAATGAAGATGGCCACCAAAGCAGGAAATACCACAAGATGTGTGTTAGAAATAAAATGTGGTTCCTTACAAGAAGTTCAATACAACTGGGAAATGACCTGGAGAGAAGCTGACTAGAGATGATGGTAGAACACCGTTACATTGTTGGATATGTGTAAAGGATCATCATAAGAGGGATTGTCCATAGTATCAGAGTGGTAGACCCCAATTCTATAATGCACAGGAGGTGTAGACAAGTTGGGATATTGGTCATAGCATTCCTTGGATTCATGCAGTTGTGGACAACAAGTAGGTAGATCATCAGGAATCTATCATTGAGATGGATGGTAAGCTTTATGATCAAGTTGTTTCTATTTTGATTGATATTGGATATAATTATAGTTATATTAATCCTAATCGTGTGGATAAGTGTGGTTTGAGAAAAGAAGTGCATGCATAATCTTAGTTAGTGCAGTTTGCTACAAGTACAAAAAAAGAGTTCATCATTGCATAAGAGCTTGTGCATTTGAGTTGAATGGCATGTCTATAGCAATGCACCTGAACATATTTCCATTGGGATCATATAGTATGCTACTGGGTATGGGCTAGATATACCTTCACAGGACCAAGGTGGATTGTTATGAAATATCCATTGAGTGCTTGGATGAAAATGGGGCACCAAGAGTCTTATAGGGAAAGAAGAAAGCCACATCAGTTAGGATGGTGATAGCTATACAGGCCAAGTGTAGTCACAGGAAAGGGTGTGTGTTATTCGCAGTGCACATTTCTAGTGAAAAAGGTAAGGAATTTTGGGGATGTAGATGTTTTGAGCAGGTATCTAGTTCTACAACATTTTCAAGATGTATTTCCGACAGATATTTTAGAGTTTCCACCTCACAAGGAAGTAGATTTTTATATTGAGTTTGTACCAGGGGAAACATTAGCATCAAAGGCACCTTATAGGATGAGCACACTTAAGTTGGTAGAGTTAAATTTTCAGCTGAAAGAGATGCTTGACAAAGGATACAAGGCTTCAAAAATTTCTCCATAGGTGTAGCGATAAGAGAATAGCCCTGAATGAATTTTGTAATATCCGGTGTGTCCCAGAATGGAGTGTAGCTGCTTTTCATTGGTAGGGACTTCTAAGTTAATAATAACTGCAATATTGGTCGGATCTACCATCAACCCTCTCTGACACACAATATTGACCAACAAGATTCGAAAAGGAACACATAATATACATTTCTTCAAGTTAAGAGAAATTTGATGCTTCCTGCAAGTGTCAAGCATCATGCGCAGGTTGGACACATGTTTCTTTACCAGCCCAAAGACAATGTAGTCATCAAAATACACCTCCAAGAACTTGTGCATGAATTATTTGAATAATATACTACTACGCGCGAGAATATAGTAGGTGCATTCTTCAATCTGAAAGGCATGACTGTGTATTGGAAGGACCCCCATTCCGTTGCAAAAGTGGTATTTATTCGGTCTTCTAGCGCAATCTTGATCTGGTGGTACCTTGAAAATCCATCTATGAATGAGTAAGCCTCTTGTCCTCCCACATTTTCCAAGATCTCATCTGCAAATGGAGTAGCGAAGGGATCATGTACACATGAATCGTTAATCTTGCGCAGATCCACACAAACCCTTATTTCTCCTTTAGTTTTCTTTTCTTGAACAACCATGGGGCTCACCCAATCAGACTGCTCCACAGGCTTAATGATTCCTGCAACAACCATCTTCTCTAATTCCTCTTTCACTTTCTATTTATACTTGGGATTTAATTGGTATGGTCGCTGATTCATAGGGTGCACATATGGTTTCAGAGTGATATTCATAACGCCCAAATCTCCTACAATTCCTTTGAGATCAGAGAAATTTGTGGGAAATGAGTCTTGATATTCTGTCAACAGCTCCGCAACCTTTCCCACTATGTCATCATCCCAATAATGTCCTATTTTGGCAAAGTTGGGTTGTTCTTTTGTCCCAATGTTGACTTCCTTTAAATTCAGAGGCTTAAATACATCCACCATTCCTAATAAGGGCCCTGCAACTGCGCGCTCCCCCTCGGACTCAGGGATGTTGATATTTCTTGGATCTTATTCATTATCTTATATTTACAGGTATCGACAGTTGGCAATATCTTGCATCTGTGCTTCCCATGCTAGCACAACACATTATATCTGAGGCCGAGAATCATCAAAAATAAGTGCTTCTATGTCTTGCAGGGCTTCATCCAATTCCTCTGATCCACCGGCTAGGCCAAAGGTTGACAGAAAATTATCACTCATTTTAATCCAATGGTGAGTTCCTCGACACAGCTCTGTCTCCAAATACCATGTGGTAGGGATAGGTCCCAACGAATGGATAAACATATGAACCCATTCAGTCCTATTCTTCTCGTTCCAAACCTCCATCCATGTGGCCAAGTGTTTGCACGGATCACCTTGGCCATAAAAAAATCTTAGTTGGTGGGGTAGTGGGCTGTTCAAATCACAACCTAATCATCTTGATGCACTCCTCCCAGTACTTAAAGATCCCTTTGTGCATATCCTAGAAATGTGCTGGAGTTGCGCGCATGGCCAGATCAAGTGTCCAGAACCTCCGCTCTTTTGGGACAACCTTTTCCAAATTTTCCAAAAATAATACAACACTATCAGAATCAACAAAACAGGGTAGTTATCTTACCTCTCAGGAGATGCATCGGAAATTTTTAGTGATCTTGAGGCAGCGTAGTGTAGAGACATCATGCAGGCGATTCTGTCGATTCTCCATTTCTCCATCCGAATCTGTGAAACATGAGCTATCATTTTCCCAATTCAACATTCCATCAGTCGTAGGATTGATCCAATCCTCATCATGCACAGTCATCTTGTAGATATGGTCAACATCATCTCCTTTGCACATTGGTTTGTATATTTCGCTCCTTTCTTTTTGGATCTAGAGGTACTATAACCCGAGTACCTTCGTTTTCAAAGATCATGCTCCTGCGATTTAGTGATGATACCTCCCATATCAATGACCCAATCTATCCCTAGAAGCGCAGGATAAGGGTCTGAATCATCCATAATTTGTATTACTTATAAATTTTAAAGTACCTTTACTTCATCAATGTCTACCAAAACCTATGGGAGTCTTCCAAGTGGACTGATCTTCTGCTGATTAGCCATGCGCAGCTGAATGGTGGATCATTCCAGCTTTGGTTTGCCCATATTTTTCCCATTCTTATTTGGTAAAACATTTTCATCTGACCCTAATTCCAAGATGACCTGATCCATCTCATATTCTCTAATTTTCAAGGTCAGGTGCATCTCCTGACCAATTCTCTTCTTGTTCCTATAAATATTGTTCACAATCTTACTCTCAGTCCGAGGCAATTCCTTGTCCGCGCAACTATATGTCAGAGCCTGAATATTGTCATGCTTTTTGGTTACACAATAACTTAATGCAAGCTTGCTGGAAAGGTTTGACTTCATCATAAATCTTTGCTTCCATGATTGATTTGGATGTGGATGCGCCTACAACAGAAAAATCCTTCATGGCTTCTACAAAAAATTCCTTTTCCTTTTGCAAGTTAAGTCCTTCCTTATTTTTCGAGGCCTTCCTGATCAAAGGATCTGCATCAACCTTATTTCCCTCATCTTCTTTGGTGGTAGCACCACTGCGTGTAGTTATGTTTACACTTGGGTCATCATCTCATGGTTCATATTTAAACATTTGTATGTTCTGCGTAGGCATCTGTTGTTGCTTTTCCTGCATTCTAGCAATCAAAACAGGACAATATTAAATAATGTGATCAAATTATTTGCAATACCTGCAATATTGTCATGCAGGGTTCAGAAAATCATGCGCATAGTGTCCAACGTCTCCACAATTATATCAAATTAATTATCCTCATCCATGACCTGTGCCTCCACCTCTCCCTCCTCCCCTTCCTCTTACTGGAGATCCTCCACACCCAGAGGGAGATGCTGGTGAAGATGGGTCAGCCTGCACCCTATAGAGGTTGGCACTGTCCATCATTAGCTCGAATGTGTGGCAGTGGTGCTCATTGTGGCCAACTGAAGAGAAAAACCTGCACCATTCCTGCTTCAGTTCCAACACATAACTTCCTAATCGAGGGAAATGGTTTGTGTCATGCCTTCCAGCTACCTTACGGTCAGCGCACGATAGTGTGGGAGTACCACTAGGTCTTGCAGCATCCCTGGGGCACAATGGCTTTGGCCCTCCCTCTTGTAGGTAATCTTGAAACAAGGTACATTGATCCTTTGTGTGCTCGGAACCCTTAAATCGTATACACCATACATCTGCTCCAACTTCCTTCCCTCTATCTCTGCATAGGTTCTGGATCTCCAAGTGCATCGCTTCTTATTGATTTTGGATTTGCAAAGTTCCAAATTGGTCATCAACTCTGGGTGCAGCTTCTAGTTTCATGGAAACTTCAAGAGCTTTGACCTAAGAATGAATCTTCTGTTGATTCATAGGCTCGCGCCGATGTGGCAAGAGCATGCCAACAAACCATTCCTTATGCTACTTATCTTCATAGATAAATCCTCCCTCGCTGATAGTGTGCTTCAGCCTTTGATCCGCCTCCCAAACAAATTCATTTGGCTCTTATTTGATATCTTTAAACTCTCTTACACACTGGGAGTAGGACTTTGGTTTTCTGAATTGATGCTTCAAAGCATCCTTGATCTTATCAACAGTAGGATTAGCATGCTGAGCCATATATTCCATAAACCAGTCCAGCACATGACCTTCAAACGCCATAGCTAGTTGCACTTTTTTGAAAACATCAATGTTAACATTTTACGTACTCCATATTTCATTTGAAACAAACCAAAACCTATCCATGCCCTCATCTCCTACACCCTTGAAGGTGGGTAGCTTCATATGCACAACCATAACTTGTCTTGGTGGTGGTTGAAGTGGGGTAGGAGATGTCTTACCCTTGCGCGAATTTGACTGCGGAGTAGCAGGAGGGATACCTTAGGTGCACATAGCCTCCTCGATCTCTGTATCACTATCAGGTGAGTTTCTCAGAGGGATGTATACAGATCTGTCTCCTCTCTGATTAATCCAAAAGTAATTTTTGTTGCGCGTAGTTCTTTCTAGCTTATCTGGGGTCATTCACTCAGTGTGACTGCACAAAACACCATTTTCACACAATAGCATATTAATCAGCAAAGGCAGAGAGTATGAATTTACCTGTCAATCCTTTGAAGAACCTCCTTTCAGTTTCATAATATGACACAAACTGATCTACTAAAATCTTTGTTACAAACCCACCCAAAATGTTGTCAACCCAATGATCTACAGTGTGGGTGATGGAATTATCATTCTGTTCTAACTGTTGGATCAACTCAGGTGTCCACTGAGTGACCTTATCATCCTTCCAACAAGTTCAGAAATCAGCTAACCTTGATAACCACTCCTGTAATTTTTGTGCAAAGGTTACGAATAAAATATTGTGAACCTATGTAAAAATATATTCCTTTTTCCAATATTCAGTAGACAACTTCTTACTTCTATTTTCCTTAATGGAAAATTCTTGAATTTTCTTCTCAAACCAGTCTTCTAACTTAGGCTTTGATGGTCACCACATCACCCAATCTCTCTCAAAATGATCCTGGCAACAGAAACATTTGTTGGATTGAGGGGTCCTGACCCAGGTTCAGAGTTAAGCTTAACCAACAAAACCCTATTACTACTTGCCCTTTCGGTAGTGACCTACTTGCATAGGTCAAAGTCTCACCCGAAGCAGTATGGGGGGGTGTTGGAACCAGGTTTCCACACCCAGAGAGAGAATTAAATGATGTGGGTGTCTTTAGATCTATAATAATAGCAGACTGACCTTCATAATAGAAACACTAACCAGAAACAGATCTAGGTCAATTTACACAAGCTTTCCTATGCACACACAGAAAATGGGCTTGCAATCCCTTAACAATATTAATCAAGTGCTATTTAGGTCTTACAATAATATATCTATGCATCCAATATTCATATTAAGCATTAAAATAGGTACGCAACCGATCCAGTCATAGATAACACAAACCATAAGAAAAAAAACTACAGAAACATATCACATATGTATTTCAAACTCATTGTTATTCAAAACACTATTTATTCATTAACAATCGTAAAATGTAAAACCCTTTACACTTCTTCAGATCCACCTGCGCACACTGCCAGCGGGGTCCACACACAACTGGACTAAGGTCTTCGCACACACAGCCAGCAGGAGCCTTTCAGACACTACAAATTCACTTTATAGCTCAGATAATATCATAATCCATCAAAAATTACTTAGAAATTCTCTTTTCCGACTCAATCTAGACTCTTATTTATATCTTAGCTTGCGGTCATCTAAGGTCCGCAAACTGTGTCTTGTGACTCCTAGTTTTACCCTTTATCCCATTACAACTCATGAATGGGATTTGACCCACCCCAAATCCCCTTGACCTGGGCGTTGCTTAGTGCGCACGACTCAAAACTAAAAAAAATACTTATTAATTGCCCAAAATGCGGTCCTAAGGAACCCTACTCCAACAACTAGTTTCTCCTTGTTTTGTATAGTTTTAGTCTATTGTAATTTCATTCCAGTTTATTGTACTTTAATTTCAGTTTGATGTACCTTCATTTCAGTATATTCAATTTTTGGCTAAGCTCTTATTGAAATGTTTGATAACGGGATATTATGAATTGACCTCTCGTAAGAGAGCTTGATATTTCTTTCACTGTCAATAGGCTACACTTGTCGAATATTACTCATATTATTTATGTTTTGATTAAGTTATTATTGATATTTTTTATTGAGATATATTATGAATTGACTCCTTGTAAGAGGTCTTCATATTTCTTTCACAACCAATAACTGGACTTGTCAAAAATCGTTCATTTCATGTATGATTGATTTTTTGCTATTTGGTTCATTAATGAAAATTGATAATATGAAAGTGTTAATATTGACATTGAAGGCTTTTTGAATACTTCTCCTATAAGGGAGAATGATGCTTTCTTGGCAATAATACTCAAGGTTTCAAACTAGCTAGGTGTTAAACTTGTAGAAACTGCCTCTAAACCATATATGTTGGAGTGCTTATAATATTACGAAAACCGGATTGATAAAATAATTGATGATCTAATTTAAACCCTTAAATTATACCAACACTTCCTATTGGAAGACTAGAGGATGTATAGGTTGACATCGTAGGAGTCAAGACTTATGCAGATTTTGAGGTGATAGACATAATGGGAGACAAGGATCCCTATCTAGCACTTCTTGGGATATATTTGGAATTTGAGAACTATGCAGTGATTTATTTGAAAAAAGAACTGATGAATTTTGAAGTAGAAGGGGTTACAGTAATCCAACCCTTAGATCCTTATCAAGGAACAAGATTCACAGAACCAACAGATGATAGGGAAGAGCCAAGACTATTAGCCAATTGTACCAGTTGATAGCAGTGAAGAGGGAAGATTACATCAACCCAACTACAAATGGGTCAATCATCTAGCAAAGTATTCAAAGCTCAGAGATTGGCTCAGAAGCCACATGGGATGACTGGAAACGAGGAGGATATGAGGTCAACACCAGAAGATGTGCAACAGTAAGGGGAATCAACTAGATCGACATAGAGGTAAGAGAATACCCCACTTTCAATGGTATGGATTCAGTTCATATTTTTATTAATAAGATTGATGCAATTGTCCCCGAAGAACATAAGGTGCCCCTAATGAATGTCACCCTACAAGAAACATTGGACAAGCGGTGGAGATTCCATTGCAATAATCTCAAGGAATGGGGTGAAATATCGACAAAATTAAAATTTAGATTTGTACATTCAGGGGGCTCACAACCATTTATGAAGTATAGAGGTAGCTCATATCCTCAACAACACTTGAGAAACTGTGAAGGCTGATGGGTTAGAGAAAGTCTCCCAAAATAATTATGGATGCATGACTTTGTGCATACATTGGGAACATTCCCTAAAGCATGTATGTAAAGGAGGAAACATGAGACAGGCTGGTGATTTAGATTATTTAGCAAGTCAATTTGTCAGCAGTTTTTCTTTTTTCGGATACTGATAAGAGGATTACCGATGCTCTGCAGGCTGTTAAGAGAATTCTACTTATAACTGGACAATTGATAGAGGGGACAATAAGCTAGGCTACATTGCAATACTTATATGAATCAACATAGAATGAAGTGGTAGCATGTGGGAAAGTAGATAAAGAGTTAGACGAAGATGATCTGGAAGACTTGAGACATATAACCTTCAATGAAGTGGAAGGATAACGAGAGGTTAGAGATGGACCCGAAACTGAAGGACCTCATCTATTTCCACTCGAGTTGTGGAAACTCAACATAGGGAATGAAGAGAAGCCAAATATAGCACTAATTGGAGATTATTGGGATGAGAAAACTAATAAATAAATATTTGATCTTCTAAAAGAATACAAGTACATGTTTCTGTCGTCTGTTGCGGAATTGAAAGGAATTAAAGGAGATTTGGGAGAGATGAATATCATGCTAAAGCCTGATGTAAAAATAGTAAAGCATCGTCCTTATAGACTAAATCCAAGGGTGAAGGAGAAAGTGAAGAAAGAGGTAGATAAGATGATATATGTAGGGCCAATATTTCCTATTGAAGAATATTAATGGGTTAGTCCGATTGTGATACATAATAAAAAGGATGCTACGAAGATTAGGGTATGTGTGGACTACCGTAGCTTAAATAATGATTATGTTCACAATCCTTTCCCCACACCTTTTAGTGATGAAGTTCTAGATATTGTGGCAAGAAATGAGGCTTCTTCATTTACATATGGGTTTTTTGGCTACCATCAAGTCTGAATTGCAGAAGAATACAAGAAGACTACTTTTACCACATAATGGGGCTCATATGCATACCATGTTATGCCATTTTGGCTCAAAAATGAACTAGCAGTATTTTCTTGGATCGTGATTGTTGAGTTTAGGGATTGCATACACAGGCTACTTGAAGTCTAGATGGATGATTGGACTTTCTATAGTTTGCTGAAGAAACACTCTGGCTTTCTTTGTGTCATGTTGATCAGTGTACGAAATTACAAATTTCATTTAACATAAACAAGTGCCTATTTTTTGTTCCGTTTGGGATGCTCTTGGGCCATATTGCATGCAAGGAAGGGGTATGTGTGGACCCTGCCAAAGTTGTGGATATTGTAAACATGCACCCGCCAGAAAATTTTAAGCAACTCAGGTCTACATTGGGTCACACGAGATATTATATGAGATTTATCCGCAATTATGCTCTGGTTACTACTCCAATGGAGAAGTTACTCAATAAAATTGATAAATTCACATGGTATGAATAATGTAACGTTGTGATGAACATACTGAAAGAAAATTTTGCTACTGCACCGATATTAGTTTTATCCTAATTGAACGGAAATATACTACAACGAAGTTGGAGGCGCTCCTGATGCTATATTCACTTCATAAATTCTACCACTACCTTCTAGTGGGACCATTAAATTTCTTCATAGATAATTCTGCCTTGAAATATTTGGTGAACAAGAATGTTTTAGAAGGAAGAATTTGCAGATGGCTATTATTATTTCAGGAATTTACATTTGAGGTGATTTTCAAACTAGGTCGACTAAATGTGGGACCTGACCACCTATCAAGGCTGGAATCAGGAGAAAGTGGAGGTTCTGTGGACGACCAGCTACCAGGCACTGATTTATTTAGAGTGGAAGCAGTTCCATATTACTTAGAGGACATTAATACTTTCTTGGCTACTGGAAAGTTCCCAAAATAATACACCACAACGCAAAGGAGACATATGGTTATCTGGGCAGCAGATTACCAACTAATTGTAGGAAAATTGTGCAAGATGGGAATGGATCAAATACTACAAAGATGTGTATTGGATCATGAGAGGAAGGATGTACTATGGGAATGCCATTCAAGGGTCGCAAGAGGTCATGTTGGAGGAAAATGCACCATAAGTAAAATCTTATAAGCAGGAATTTGGTGGCCTACCCTTTACAAGGATGCTAAGGAATACGTTAGAAAGTGTGATGTCTGTCAAAGGGTTGGAAAAACATCACATCGACATGAATTTCCATTGCATCCAGTACAAGTGCTACGAGATTTTGAGAAATGGGAAATTGATTTCATAGGGCCCATCAACCCACCAGCAGGTCATTCCCAAGCCGGGTACATCATCACCACAATAGAGTAGCTAACAAGATGGGTCGAGGTTGCACCAGTAAAGGATTGTATGGAAGATACCGCCACCATAATTTTTTTTGAGAACATTATCACCAGATTCGGGTCTCCCTGAATTTTAACCAAAATGATCAAGGAAGCCACTTTGTTAATGAAACAATCACATCACTATTGCAAAAATTCATGATACAACACCATAAAAGCATCATGTATCATCCTCAAGAAAATGGGACATTTGAGGTTTTCAAAAAAAATTTAGAGAGGGGTTTGACTAAAGTATGTTCAACCAACAAAGATGACTGGGATAAGAAGTGAACGATGCATGCGGAGTTGTAAAGCTCGTGTAACTCGAGGGTGTTTTGCTACTAGGATGGATGAACGCTGCATGCCTAAATCCCTTCTAGGGATCAACCAAGAAAATTTAAAGTTGAATAAATCTTCACAACGAGAAGTAGGGAGAACTAGGTAGGATTCAGTTAGGTTAGTCAGTCGTTAGTCGCATCAGTTTTCTCTTATCATAAAGTAATTTTCTAATTTACTTAGTCAGTTATTTACATTGAAGTCAGTCAACAATAATTTTTCTATAGAGGTCTTTCTAGTCATGGATGAATTTATGCCTCACTGCAAATAATTGTGGTTAGGGAAGCCACACATGTCTTCGGTCTTAGTCATAATAATTAGCTAATAATTCCCATTGTTAGTCCAAATCTTGGATAAAGATTTCCTTTAATAAAAAAACCATCGTCTCATAAATCATGCCCATCATTGCATCATAATTACCCATAAAATCCACTTGTCTTTTCCAATTATGTGTCATCTAATTCAGTTCCAGCTCAACCATCGTCAGTGTTAACACAGTCGAAGCCGAGTGGGGAAATTCATCGTATTAATTAGTTAAGGGGTCTTGTTAGAAAACTTCGTGTCAAGATTTTCTACTTAATCTGCATGGCTATGCCAAGTTCTTCAAACTCTGAAGCTAAGGTGGTGAAAGCACAAATTCTAGAGTCTTCATCTAATTCCAATTGTCCCAGGTCTAATTCCAAGCCTATCGTGTCTATTTTCTATCAACGTCACTCCAATATGATGAAGAACATAGTATCAATCTATGAACCTAAGTTTGATGAAAGAATTACAAAGGCAGACCCTGCAACTGGAAAATATGATAAAGTGGTGTTGGTCAGTAACAACCTCGTGGATTCGTTCCAATTTCCAACATTGAAGACGGAATTTTATACACAAGTGGTGGTAAAATTAGATGGAATCCAATCACTCCAAGTAATATATGATTTCAGAGGAATTCAGAGATCAGCACTGCTACACCTAAGAAGTTTTCCCATGTTCGGCACCACCAGAGCGACAATGCAATGTACAAAGCTAATTCTCAGTAGAATGCATGGGGGTCACTCTGGTTATAGGGAAATTCCAATCCATGCGATATATATACAAAGGCTAATGGGGCTATCATCAGCAGGAGATGTAGTCTCAATGACCTTCCAAACATCTTCCAAGAGGGATAAAATGGTTGGCGATGATAATTATTATGACCGTTACAACACCAAGAGAGGATAAAATTGAGCTCAAATTGAGCCAACAAACAAAGCCAATATTAATATTTCTTGTTACATCATTGCTGGAAATCTAATGCATCATTTTACAGGGAATGAATGTACATTGGACACAATCTCTGTTGTGGAACACTGTGTACTAGGTGCATAGCTAAACTGGTGTACCTTTCTACTTCATGAATTGTTCGAAGCATGTGAAGACAAATACAAGAGTTCAACCTAATTTATTTATGGATATCTAATTGTTGCGCTGGAAATGTGGAAATGGTGTTTGTTAGCGCGATTCACTCCTTGACTGCATAAGTAGTAAGCCTTACATAGCATAGTTCATTTCAAATTTCAAAAGGGTTGTTTTAGTGGTGGGATGGTTTCTCAAAGATTTTGAAATGTTTTTATGTTCTTTAAGACTTTCATACATTTGGAAAGTTGTGGCAAGTATAAATTGTGTGGGTAAAAGAAAGTATAGGGAGCAGAGTTTAACTAATGGAAGAAAATGAATAACTGGTACCTATTCCAGGAATTATTCCTATCCTAAATCAGTCACACAGCTATGATGATGGATCTTTACATAAAATCAGTTTATGCAAAGAAAACAACATTCAGAAAATAGATTGCATGTATAAAGTATTCCACAAATCCTTTATGAAATCTTCACTGACATGTTCTATAACACACATATAACTTGCAGCTAATCGAAAGCATATAATTTAATGTTAAATCCTTTAACAACTTATCACTCACACCTTACTAGTTTTTGCAATTCATATTTTAGAAGAAATTAACAAATAAAAGAGACACACCACACATTAGATATTCCTTGAGTCACAAAATCCTCCAACATGAAGCAAAAAGGTTTTTTATTATATTCAACCTTCAGGTAGACCAACATCCAACCTAGAAATAGGATTTGCAAGTGGTATATATAGCAAGAGAGGAACCAACTCCATCTCTTCTAAAAAGAATGAAACATTAATTCTAACATAACATATGTGTCAAATGACATTAAAACCTTATCTCATCGAAATCTAACAAAATGACAAATGGAGAAGAAAGAAGAGAAGAAATCTGGGCTCGAATATGTTGTAGGGAAAACCCAATACCGCCCATTTTTGAATTATTTACCTTAATAATGGGGACCCTTTTTATTAATTTTTGGCTAAGCACATTTTATGATTTTCATTAAGTTAATTGTTTTAAAAATTTACCATTTTTTTTTTGTCAGATTTCCATTTTGATTGTTTCATTGAATCCGAATTTTCACAAGCTTTCTAACGATACTTGTTTTGCTTCATTTGGTCAACTGATTTGTAAATGGCACTCTTTTGAAGTTTGATCATTTTATCCCTTGGGTTAAAAAATGTATAAAGTGTATGATATTTCAATTTTCGCAATTAAAATAGTCTTCATTGTAAATATTAATTTTTAGTTAGTTTTTACTAATTCTTTAATTTTTTACTAACGATCCTACAAAATGCCCCAGCTAAATTGTACAATGGACTAAAACATGTTCCGGGATCTTGATAATTCACTCCAATTTGTTATTTTAAAACAAATTGCCTAGCCTAAAACCCCCAAATTGCAAAATAGATGATGTCCAATTTGTTAGATGGATAATCCCACATGGGTCCCACTTCTCACCACATCCTCTCTTCCAAAAAATCCCAAAATAAAAAAACCCAATTAAAAAAAAAAAAAAAAAAACGGAACTAAAAATTTGATGCGATATTGTGATTGCGATATATCACATATCACAAATATTTTATATTATGCGCTTGTTTTAAAACTCCAATTTACGATTAGTTTTTATGCGATGAGTTAAAATTTTAACATAAGGTTTCTCCACCTTATAAATCCCAACTCACTCGCCTTAGCTCACCCTCACGTCACTTCCCTTATCCCTCCATGCCTTCCACCTTATCCCTCCACCTCATCTCTTACACCTCACTCACCCTCCACTCCTTATCACTCCACTCCATGCTCTCCACTCCACTCCTCTTCTCACCTGGTTTGCATTATGTCATATATATTTTGAATTAATAATTATAATATATATTATATTATATAATATTATATTTAATTATAATATTTTTTATTATAATTTAAATTATAATAATAATATAATATTTTAATATGTTAATTAATCAATTTTTAAATTAGTTTAATTGGGTTTACAATTAATTTTTTATTAATTAATATTAATAATATAATTACAATTAATTAGTATTAATTAGTTAAATATTATAATATAATTTAGAATTAGAATTTAATTTAAAATTGTTGATTTTTAGCCTAAGCAACAGAAATTCCAGAATTTTGTCCATTTTAATATACCGACTCTGGAAACTCATAGATTGAGTTTTATTTGACCAAATGAGGCCCATGATGGCTCATTGGATAGATAAAATAATGGATAAAATTTCTGAAGTCATTTCATTTCCATATTTGGTCATTTATTGGGTCTAAAATTCAACAGAAAATCAAGCTTAGATTTTTTAAAACAAAATCATTTTTCTGCATTTTCATTTGCCCACAACTTCTTCTAAGTGCAAATCCATTTGTCAATAATTTCATTTACCAATTAGATCATCATAGGCATCAATGGAAAGATTAGATTTCCTTTTCAATTATTTATTTAATTAAGTTTTGATTGGATTTATTTTAATTCCAGATTTGGCATTTTGATTTATTTTTGCACGAAAAACAGTTGAAGAGATGAGAAGAAGAATATCTCAATCAATCAGAAGGCTCCAACAATTGAATAATATGATTTTAAGCCAATGGAAATTGATTGAGCAAAACCACTCTTCAAAAAACTTTCTTAAGAAATCATTTTGTAAATATTATAAATAGTAGATTGTAGAATGTAATAGGGGCTCCTATTCTCTGCAATTCAAGAATTCTTGAAGGCACTATTGTATAGAAGATTTAGAGTTGTAGGGTATAGGAGAGAAACTCAGATCTGGGGATTATTCAGGATTTTTCCTTTGTATTCTGAATCATGTATGAGGGGCAGAGTTTGCACTATTGCAGCTCTAGTTTTAAAAGTAGAAGCTCAAGCATTGTAAAGGATTGTTGGAGATCGGAGGCAAAGAAATTGTTTCAATAATTTGGTATTTATAATACTATTGTTTTAAATAATGGTTTCATTTTATGATAACAAGAATGTCTCATTTTATTCATATTTGTGCACTATTGTCCATGTGATTAATTTGTCTCAATTTTATGTTATTATTTATCTATGATCTTATGGGTTGAATTCTAATTTCTGAGTAACTATTTACTCAGAAATCTGTATTTTAATACTGATTTAAAAATCAATATCATTTTTTTGAACTATTTCTTAAATATTGTTTGGTTGATTATGCTAGTTAAGATGTCTCTAAATAGAATGTGTTTTGGTATACATAATGTGAGTTAATTGAACTATTTCATTAATTTGATATTTATTATAAGCCAGACATATTTAAATCTCAATCATTTAAATATCTTGCTCTCAGTTGGGTTAGATCTATATCTCTCTAATTGAGATAGGATTAGGATAATTTTATTTTTGCTTGCATTTTAGAATAATTTTGCATTTAGATTTAATTCTACATTTCTAGCAGTCCTTTTTCCAAAGAGACGAAACTTTAGTTGTGGTTTGGTTGAGCCCCAAATTAGCTTAAGGATCACTCTTTTGCCTGATCAACAAGAGAAATGATCTGATGTCTCTTTCCCATTGGTAGACAAAAGTTATAATTTAATCCATTGGAGATTGAGAAAAGGTAACTGGACTTAGTTAAACCAGTCTGAGTCACCATTCCAAACGGAAAATGAGTAGCTTTAAGGTCCCGATCGGGTGGTCATCCCTCATGTTGTTGCATCGAATTTCAAGGCTTCGACATTTTGGCGCTAGAAGGAGGGCTCGAGACTTGTTTTCCTTTAGATTCTTTGTATTCTAACATTTTATTTTTATTACAATGGCTCCTCTAGAATTTTCAATTTAGAGTTGTATTTCTGGATGTGCATCTTCCAATACTCCACCAGAAATAGTAAAACACTTGTCTCAGGTAAAGTTTAATGGTAAGAGGAATACTTTTGCATTTAATTATGTTTTACAATTCATTAAAAAAATTCAAATTCTACTTTTCATGATATTGATGAAGGTATTTTATGCAAGATTTTTACTCTTACATTCTTGGCAAAAGCCAGAAGCTGGTGTCAATCACTTCCATTTGCTTCAATTCATAGTTGGGAACAATTTATTACAATGTTCCTTTGTAAATTTGATGGCTATGAATACAAACAAGTATGTAATGAAATTGAATATCTACAAAGGTTTGAAAGTGAGTCTTTAATTGATTTTATCATCAAGTTTTGTTTAAATTGTTTAAAATTTAAAATTGAAGATAAAAATTCAAAATAAGAATTATTAGATTGGTTTGAACATATTTGTTGTCTTCCTTCCATTCATAATCCATGTGAAATTATTTCAAGCTTTGATCAATCTCCTTCTAATTTTATTGACATAATTGAGAATTCCAATATCGAAGTACAAATAAATGATGATGAAGTGGCCTCTATTATGTATGATCAACTCCTTCATTTAGTGCACACTTTCTACAATATTGATAATGATCAAGGTGCACCTTCACATATCAATGAATCTAAATCACAAAGCTTGGAAAATTTCGCTATTCAAATACAAGAAGATATTAGTAGCAATCTTGAAGAAGATACCACTTTGAAATCTGAAAATAAGTGTGAGTTAGAATCAGAAAATCAGATCATAATCCGGCAAGTACAAACAATGATTAAAGTTTTTAATAATACACAATCATCTGTACCAATTTCTGAATTCTGTTACAATGAGAAAATGCCAAATTCGGGATAGCAAAGCAACATTCTTCAGGAAAGCACAAGTAGCCAAGTAAATGAACTTAAATCTGAAATTTGCAATAAATAAAATGCACAAGAGTTCTCAAATAGAGACATTTTTAAATGCATTGTTTCGGATTCATATTTTTCCCTTTATCCTAATAATTTTTCAAATAACAATATATCCTCTCTTCACTTTGAAGATATTCTAGAAAACATAGAGGCTGATGTTAATGAATTGCCGATTAGTTTTTATCAAGATAGAAAATTAGTTATTAATCATTATTCTGGCATTAATGAACACGAGCTTAATATTCCTTCTTGTTTGGATACATTAGGTGAGATCGAAGGGAATTTCATTGAATGTCATGAGGTCATTTATGGTAATTACTTTGACATTAAGGATATTGATTTGTCATTACAATTGAATCCTCATAATAAAAGTATAATCACATGTGAAAATGAAGAACAATCTGATTCATAAATTATTTCAAATAGTTCTCATTTTCAAATAATTAATCATACTCATGATTTCAGCATTCAAGAAACCAATCAAGTCTACGATTTATATGATGATAAAGCTCTCATTCCCATTCATAGTCATATCCCTCTCTTGAATTTACAAGATGGTATTGAAAATCATTCAAATCCTATTATTCTGCCCAATTCTTGTGAAAATGAAATTGTTTTAAGTGAGTCCCAATTACGTTGTAACAATAATTATAACACTAGTGTAATTATGATTCAATTTTGTTATTGTTCCATCATTTATTTTTAACTTCAGACTTATTTTATAATTTTAGTCTTAGATTTTTAGATACTTTGTGTTGGCAGATTGAGAAGCTCAATTTTGAACACTCAATTGATGCATTACTTCAATGGAAAAATGCAGATTCAAATTAATTGTGAACATCAAAAGCTATTAAACTTCCAATTTTAATTGATGTTCATTCCTTATCAATTACTTCTTACTTCTCAAAAGAAGTGTCAACAAGAGAGTGTGTTTTCACTATATGATTAGCAATCTAATTCAATTAATAATATTTTGTTGGGTCTATTGCACTTCCATTTGTTTTTCATTGATCCATTTGAAAGACATTTGGAGATTTTTCCTTCACAAAAGATTGTTAATAGTTTAACACTTGCACATAACATTAACAAATTCATGCAGGCCATTGTATCTAAAATTTATTATTCACAATCAAGCCTGTCATCCCCTCTTTTGAACCTCTCCCAATCAATAATGGAAATCCATCCAGATTTCTATGGTCCAATTGAAATTCAGTTGGAAAGGGAATTTCAAGAGAAGGTAACTTTAAATAAGCTACTTTCTGTAAATATATAAGCAATCACTGTAAATTATGCTTTTAGATTTCGTTTCCTTAGTTTAATTATATTCGTATTTTACTTACTAATGTTTGACATGTACATACATACAGGAATTAAAATAATTACATGGTTACATTGGAAGTATGATTGTACTTATTCATGTTTCTTTCATTAAGTTAGAAATAGGAATAGATTAAATTAATTAAATTTTTTTTTTGCATTTATTTCATTATTTTAGATTTTTAATAAAGCAAGTAATGAATACAATTTCTTTTGGGCATCCCCTTTCAATTATGGAAAAGAAGCATATAGCATTTTAGTAACTCTTCAATAATTAGATCATACATATTTTTGAACTCCGTAATTGTCTTGTTATGTAAAAAATTCATTACATTTATCATACATGAAGAAATTCCTAGAATTGTTTACAACTTGACTATTATTTTTATTCACTCATAATTCTGAAGAACTCGGTTTTACCATTCTTGTCTTACGATATACATTTGAAGTGGATGCAATATGAAAACTCATTAATTTGCATTTTTAGATAAAATAAGAAGGTGATGTTGAAATTATGCAAATTTTGAGAAAAATTTGGGAGAACTTGAAAATTCATGAGGTAAAATTACAATCAAAATTCTTCCAAGTATGTGTTTACATGTTCACCACCATCTATTGTTTATTTTACTTTCAAAGGTTGTTTCTTATTTCTATTTGTTTTGTTTGCAGGTCTTCATTGACTTGATTATGAAGACTCAAGATAAGCAAGCAGCCAGATCTTTTCAAAAGATGCAACATGTTCAAGGAAGTATTTATTATTTCATCTAAAATTTGAAGGTTATTTAATTTTTCTTATATGCATTGAAATCCCGAAAATATTAATAAATTGTCGGAGGAATCATATCAGATCATTATATTTCACAACTCTCTTCATAATAAATTTTTGATTAAATTACTTTCCAATCAGATATTTCGAAAGTTAATTAAATTATTAGAGGGTTATTTATTTTAAAGCAAAGTTAAATTAGTCGATTTATTTTTTAATTAAATACTTTAAGAAATCATCGGCCCCAAATATGGCATGTCATAATATCGCAGTTTTCATATAGAAAGTTCTCAAATGAGCATACTCCAAATATCTCTGATACCCCGATATGCCCATTCCCTCTGATCTTCGATGAAATTTCCCTTCCGATATCGCAATATTCTATATCACAATATTTGATTGGAGGTAGCTCTTACCATTTCTCGATAAGAAACCATTGATGCAAGTCTTCCAATATTATTTCTCACTCATTCTCCGATAAAATGACTTCTCCAAAATTTTGCGATGTCCACACAACCCCAGACCCGATATGACATTTAAACTCAGTTCTGAAACATATCGCATCCGTTCATAAATTGCAAGTTTGGTTGGGACATATTTTTAAAAGTTACAATGTCCCGGATCCAATATGAAATTAAATCCATATAATAAAAATATTGGGTTCATTCTTCATCGCACATTGGTGTATCAACGATATTACATCTCATACTCAAATCTCTCGATCGCCGATTTCTTATAAAGTCCAAAGTCAGTCCCACCAATGAGCCATGTCATCTATCGCATTTCCGATATCGCTAAAATACTATCAACATTTCATTTCATTCACAACTTTGATCTTCGATATGAATATTCTCAGATAGCATAATCACTCCATCGCATTTGTCATTGCACATACTCATATCACAACCTTTCCATCCCAATAATTATATCGCATCACAAAACTCAAATGAGGTCTTGTCCTAAGAATTTCTGATGTGATAGATGTCAATATACAACTCTCCACCATTGTCTTTTAATTATTATAAAAAATGCTCAATCGCATATCGGCAAAGGTGGAAGTTGCAACTTTTAAAGATATGCATGGCAAAGAATCTCATAATGTGAAACATTCAGCAAGGCACTGACCTATACGATGATTAATTCATATTTTAATTTTTTATTTTTATTTTGAATGTCTCTCCGTACTTATCATATAAATATTCAAATCCTCTATATATACATAATTGCTACATTATTCGGGATGTTGAATCAACTTCAATATTGTGGGGCTGATATAAATTCAGAATGGAAAAAAGCAAAGAGAACATTCATTGTTGCAATTCTTAAAGAAGCATATATTCATCCTCATTTCTAATGGAATCGATTTATTTCTGATTCCTTGAACATGAAACATTTCTTTCTTTTAGTTTACTGCTTTTTTTACTTTAGATTTAATAAATAATGATTTTGGTTCAATAAAACTTCTTCATGCTTTTAATTCTAATTAAAGGAAGAAGTTAGTGCCTACTTTCATTTATTTTCATTTCTTCATTTTGTTTTAGTTTTTGTTGATTTTGAGCTATGTTTTTCAGGTCTTCATGAACCTTTCGCACCTCTACTAGATCAATTTTCGAAGTTAATTTTCTTTTGCTCTTTGAGATTCTTAAAAAAAAACAGTAATGAGCCTCATTGAATCAACTAAATTGGGGAGTTTCTGAACTTCTAGTCTATTTCTTTAAGCATTGTTTTTATTTGAAAATGGTTAAGATGATTTTATGCAAGTTTTGTCTTGAAGAAGAAAAATTTGCAGCAGACATAGACCTTTTCATTTGGGTTGAATTTGACCTCATAATCGTTTCCCTCTCCCTTTTGAAAGCCTCATTTCTTATAACTCTACAAGATAAAAAAATTAAATCTCAACATAGGAATGAACGTATGTATCCTTATTTTATCTCTTTTGTTGAGAAATTCATATAAACAGTCTTGTTGGAGCTCATCTTTTAAATTTGGATTTTTATTTTACCTTTTGTCTTTTTTCATTTTATTTTTTGTTTGTTGATTTTTTTTTCTTACTTTAGTTTATGAATTCTTTTCCTTTGCTTTCGGTTTTATTTTGATTTTGGTGACTCTGCCATGATTTATGTGAAAGGTATTTTTCTTACCTAATAGTGATTAGCATACATGGGAAAAATTTTACTCTATCTATTTCAGTGAATTTCATTTATCATTAAAGGCGTATATTTATGGAACCATAAATCCATCTTACTTTAAATATTTTTCATAAAGAAACACACATCCTTTCTAAGTAATTGAGTTTACTTTTTCAAGGAAAGAATTGTTTAAGTTTAACACAATGAATCCCTGCCACCCCTCCACATAAAAAACTTTTGATTGATGGTTATAGGGAAAGAATTTGGAGTAAACATTATGAAAGAATTATGTCCATTAAACATAAATCTCTATTACCATCCCACCTCTTTCACTCAAATACATCATAAAATAAAAGCTTGAAAACATGTTTATCAAAAGGATGATTAAAAGAGGAAGTGTGGGAAATACAAGTAAACCCGTCGAGGCTATAGACGCTAGTTGGCAGCGGGACTAAGCTTGTATGGCACAAAATACAACCTCGTCGGGGTACTTTTCAGGCTCGCTGGTAGCGAAACAATGTCAGAGACAAGCATAAAATGGATATATACTTTATCAAAAACTCCTATCTCTACCTTCTTCTATTTTTCATATGAGGTAGTTTTAAAACATATTTTTCTCAAATTTGGATTCATCACTTTTACTAATTCTTTAATTTTTCAGTAACAGTCCTACAAAATGACCCAGCGAAATTGTACAATGGACTAAAACATGTTTCGAGATCTTGGTAATTTACTCCAATTTGTTATTTTAAAACAAATTTCCAAACCCCAAAATTGCAAAATAGATGAAGTCTAATTTATAGGATTGATAATCCCACGTGAGCCCCACTTCTCACCACATCCTTTGTTCCAAAAAATATCGAAATTAAAAAACCCGATTTAAAAAAATGCCAAAATAAAAATCTGATGTGATATTGTGATTGCAATATATCGCAAATCGCATATCACAAATATGTTATATTATGAGCTTGTTTTAAAACTCCGAACTCCGATTTGCGATTAGTTTTTATGCAACTGGTTAAAATTTTAATATAAGGTCTCTTTGCATTATAAATCCCGACTCACTCGCCTTACCTCACCCTCATGTCACTTCCCTTATCCCTCCATCTCATCTCTTACACCTCACTCACCCTCCACTCCTTATCACTCCACTCCACTCCCTCACGTGGTTTGCATTATGTCATATATATTTTGAATTAATAATTATAATATATATTTTATTATATAATATTATATTTTAATTATAATATTTTTTTATTATAATTTTAAAATAATTTAAATTATAATATTTTAATTAGTCAATTTTAAATTAGTTTAATTATGTTTACAATTAATTTCTTCTTAATTAAGACTAATAATATAATTAAAATTAATTAGTATTAATTAGTTAAATATTATAATCTAATTTAGAATTAGAATTTAATTTAAAATTGTTGATTTTTAGCCCAAGCAACAGAAATTCCAAAGTTTTGTGCATTTTAATATACCAATTTTGGAAGCTCATAGATTGAGTTTTACTTGGCCAAATGAGGCCTGCGACGGCTCATTGGATAGACAAAATCATGGAGAAAATTTATGAGGTGGTTTCATTTCCATACTTTCTTATTTGTTGGGACTAAAATTTAGCAAAAGATCAAGCTCCGAATTTTTAAAACAAAATCCATTTTCTGAGTTTTATTTTCTACATTTTCATATGACCACAACTTCTTCTGAGTGCAGATCCATTCGTCAATAATATCCTTGACCAATTATATCATCACAAACATCAACAAAAAGCTTAAATTTCATTTTCAGTTATTTATTTAATTAAGTTTTGATTGGATTTTTTCTAATTCCATATTTGGAATTTTGATTTTATTTTTACATTTTAATTTTGGTTTTGATTTATTTTTGCAAGAAAAACAGTTGAAGAGATGAGAAGAAAAAGATCTCAATCCATGAGAAGGCTCCAAATATTGAAGAACATGATTTTAAGCCAATGGAAATTGATTGAACAGGACCACTCTTCAACAAACTTTCTTATTAAGAAATCATTTTGTAAATATTATAAATAGCATATTGTAGAATGTAATAGGGGATCCTCTTCTCTGCAATTCATGAATTATTGAAGGCACTATTGTATAGAGGATTTAGAGTTATAAGGTAGAGGATAGAAACTCAGAATTGAGGATTATTGAGGATTTTTTCTTTGCATTCTGAATCATGTATGAGGGGCAGATTTTGCACTATTGCAGCTCTAGTTTTAAAAGCAGAAGCTCAAGCATTATAAAGGATTGTTGGAGACCGGAGTCAGATAAATGGTTTCAATAGATTGGTATTTATAATACTATTATTTTAAATACTAGTTTCATTTTATGATAGCAAGAATGTCTCATTTTATTCATATTTGTGCACTTATGTCGATGTGAATAATTTGTCTCAATTTTATGTTTTTTTAATCTCTGCTCTTATGAGTTGAATTCTGATTTATGAATAACTATTTACTTATAAATTTGTCTTTTAATACTGATTTAACAATCAATATCATTATTTTGAACTACTTCCTAAACATTGTTTGGTTTACTATGCTAGTTAATATGTCTCTAAATAGAATGTGTTTTGGTATACATAATGTCAGTTAATTGAACTATTTCATTAATATGATATTTATTATAACCGAGACATATTTAAATCTCAATAATTTAAATATATTGCTCTCGGTTAGGTTATATGTATATCTATCTAATTGAGATACGATTAGGATAATTTTCCTTTTCCCTTCATTTTAGAATAATTTTTCATTTAGATTTAATCCTACATTTCTGTAAGTCTTCTTTCCAAAGAGGAGAAACTTTAATTGTGGTTCGGTTGAGCCCCAAATTAGCTTAAGGATCATTATTTTTCCTGATCAGCAAGAGAAATGATCTAATGTCTCTTTTCCATTGGTAGACAAAAGTTATATTTTAAGCCATTGGAGATTGAGAAAAGGTAACTGGACCTATTTAAACCAATCGGAGTCACCATTCCAAACAGAAAAGGAGCTTCTTTAAGGTCTTGACCAGGTGGTCATCCCTCTTGTTGTTGCATCGAATTTTGAGGCTTCAATCGAATGTTGAGTGTGTTTTCATGTTGCCCATTTTTCTACTGATTTATCTCCTTGTGTCTTGGGTCTTTACTAACCATGTAGCTACATCTAATAAGACCTCCAGCAAACTCATAAACACCTCTAACCATCACTTGTATTATCCATTTGGTTATGGGTTGTTATCCATCCTTAACTGGCTTGGAAAAACTTGCTAACAGGTGTCAAAATTTAGTTAAAATAGGTGCTACCGGAAATTCCGGTAAAAACCTGTAACTGCGCAAAATCTGGAATGCTACTGAAAATTTCGGTAGCGCCCTTTTTCTTTTTAAAAAATACATAGAAAATGATGCAAATTCTATGCAGAATTATATTCCTTGACACCTAATCTATTGTTCAAAATTGTAACTGATATGCAAAAAGGTACCAGTATCAAAAACCTTTTTACCTTCCCTCTATGTGTGATGCAGCTTCAACCATCATATCCAAGTCTGTTTTGCTGCCAACATCTGATGATCTGGATTTGTAATTGCCTCCTTGACAATATCTTTGTCCTCCTTAGAACCCCTTTGTTTTTTTCTTCTCTTTTAGGGCTCTGAGTGTTGTTCTAAATGGGTTGTGTTCTTGCTTTTCTTCATGGATTTTTCTGTTTTTGAACCTTCAATGTTAATAACCTCTATCCTTAGGCTTGGATTATGTAGAGCCTTGGACTTAAGCCTAAAATAATTTTTGTCTCTTCTATGCCTCTTTCTGGTACTAGCAATAAGTTTAGCTTCTTCTTTCTTCTTCTTAGTGTCGATGTCATATCCAACATCCTTGAGGAGTTCTTCATCTGGTGGTGTAGGTTTATATTCTTTCTGCAACTTTTGTTGAGTATGTTATTTCAGAATTTCCGGTAGCACCCGTGCTTTTAATTTATGTTCAGTTGCAGACCTTTCTCTTTTGGATCTAGTGTAGACATTAGGAAAGGAAGGAACATGGGGCACTATTTTCATTGACATGGGTTTGCTTGTTGAGGATTTGTCTCATTTTTCTACCTTTCTTTCAGCTTTGATTGCATAAACCTTCTCTTTTTTTCTCTTGGCCTTCTTATGAATGTTTTTTTTTGGCCTTTCTCTTTGTTCTTATTTTTGCAGGCTAAGGGTTTGGTTGTGGAATTGAAGGTGTAGGTGTAGGTTTGCCTTCCCTATAGAATAAAAAGTGGTCCCAAGTCCGGTTTCTCTTTCCCAACTCTTCTTCAACTAAATTTTTTATCAAAGCTTGATGGTACAAGCTATACTTAGAAACAACAGTATGGGTTTGAACCCTTGCTGACATTTTGGTCAGGATTTTCAACAAGAAAAATGGAAGATTCAATGTCTTCATCACTGCAATATGAAAAAGAAACCTCATTTGATAGAGGAATACAACTGTGTACCTCCTTTCAAAAGTGAGGTATATCTTGATAATATTGATAGCTTATGCCCAGTCATTCTTAAGATAGCTGCTTGGGATGCCTTTTTCCCAATTTGGATATATGTGAGCATATTTGAGGAACCTATTAGGATCACCTCCTGTAATAACTTTTCCTTTGAACCACCTTTCTCCTTCTTGGGGAAGGTTAAAGGCTTCAGCAATGGAGTCCTCAGAAACCTGCAAGGTGAGCCCATAAAATATAGCTTCCTGTCCATTAAAAGAGTTAGCAAACTCTTGGGCTACTCTTGAGTGAGAGATCCCTAACCTGGTACAAAGAGATACCACCCTGAATGCATAAAAATAATTCTTACCCTTGAATTGGTATAGTAAGGTCCTGCATCTAATATGTGGTTTGTCTACTTATCTTACTATACCTCATGAAATATCTCTTTTAAAATGACTATGTCTCCTGCAACTGATAGGTGGAAAAGTAGGAATAATTTTACCTTACAAGTGTAGCCTGTATTCACCACTGGAATCTTGTCTAAAATCTAGACTCCTTCTCAAACTATGACTCTCAACAAATTCGAACTCAAACAACTAAAAAATTTGAATTACATTCTCCTACTTTTTAGGTGGTTTTAAAATCAAATTTTGGTTCATCACCCCATGCAAATAATCCTTCATCATTGAAAATATTCCTCACCATGATGTGAACCATGTGATAATTCATCATTATCTTTAGTTGGCTACCTTTTTTGTATGAGAGCTCTAGATGGCTTGAGACAAGTGAGTTTGTGACAAACAGTCACTTCCACAGTCTTTGCTATTGATTGACCAGAATTTGTAGCAGCACTGTTGTGCAGCTAACCAAACGGTTATGGCGATGACCGTAATAACCATGATCTCCTTGATTCAGAAAAACACGTACCTAGACACATGGATAACTGACTTGGGGTTGACAGGAAGGGCGGGTAACGATTTATTTCATAACTATGTATGACACATGTGGCTCAACATATATTACGACTTGAATTAAGCTAATTGGCTGTAATATGAAACCTATCATGAGATCTAAAAATATTTAAAAAAATATTTGAGGCGTATTTACACTATGACACATGGTTTAACTAAAGCGAATGCACTTTTTTGTTTTTTGTTTTTTTTTGTTTTTGTTTTTTTTAAACAGAGTATGCTTCTGGAAATTCTGACAGCATCCGAATAAAATTAAAAAAGACAGAAACAGGAAAATAACAGACTGTTCGAAAGGGATAAAATTGGTGCTTCCAGAAATTCTGTTAGCGACGATTTTTTTTAATTTTGAATTTTAATCCTAAATATAAAACTATGGAATGTACTCATGAATTAGAAAATAACTGTGCTAACATTGGTTTCACAGGGTATAGAGCTCTCCCTACGAGGCTCTAAGAATATTTTGTAGTTTTAGTGTCTTGTCATTGGGCTATGGAGTCTTATAATTAAACACACTGGTATTTACAGTGGACTTAGGCTACCAACAGCCTTAGTAAAAGAATTTTTTGAGAAAGTGCCCATTGAATGGGCCTCCAAACAATTCTACTCCATTAAGATGTTGCAGCTCAAAAGTGTTGTTCTGCAGAATGTTTGAGATTCTGAAAGGACCAATCCATAAAGCATAAAATTTGGAATGCTTACCTAGATCTTGATGTTGTGCATCCCACTTCAACACTAGATCTCCAATTTGAAAATATTCTTTTTTAGTCCCTTTATCAAAAAATTGCTTTACAACTTGCTGATATTTTCTCACCAAATCATATTGATGTTCTCGTTTTTGCTGCACTTCTATGATTTGATAAACTCTCCTAGTCATATCATCTAGTTCAGGTTCATGATATTGCATAAATTTAGCTACATCAATGGCCAATTCAACTGGAGAAACAACATCAGTTCCATAAACCATTTGAAAATGTGATGTATTAATAGATTTTTTTACTGTCACCCTGTCTTCCCATGAAGAAAACTTCAGCTTTGACTCCCAGACTTTCTTGTTTTGCTCCAACAATTTGGTGATGATTCTTACCAAACTTGTGTTTTATGATTTAGCTAAATCATTCCCTTGGGGATAGTAAGTTGTAGAGTGAGTGAGTTGAATCCCATAATCTTTACAGAAATTTACCAATGGAGTGGCTTTAAAAGAAACTGCACTATCTGCTACTAAATTTGATGGACATCCAAATCTGGTTATGATTCCCTCCAGAAAATTAATGATAAAATTATGAATAGCATTCCTGGTAGGTATTTCTTCAATCCATTTGCTGAAGTAATCAGTTGCAACAAGAATCCAACAATGTTGTCCACTTGAAGGTGTATGAATTTCTCCAATGAAATCTAAGCCCCATTGCTGAAAAGGTGCAGAAAAAACTATGGGTTGGAGAGGTAAATATTTCAAATGTTTATTTTTGGTGAAATTTTGACTTTTTTAACATTCTCTCACCTCAGCACATACATCAGAAAATAATCTAGGCCAAAAATAGCCAGCTCTCAATATTTTGTATGCAGTGGTTCTCCAATAGTGATGTCATCCACACACACTACTATGCAATATCAAATATAAATTTCTTGGACTCATCTGAGTCAATGCATCTCAACAAAAATCCTGTAGGATCTTTCCAATATAAACAATTATCTTTAATGCATAATAAGAAAGTTTTCAACTTCAAATATCTTACTCTTCTTTTATCATAATTTGGAGGAGGTTTAAAATGTTGCAGAAAATAGATCATGTCCTTGTACTAGTTGCATTCAGAAAGCTATACATCCACTGCCATGTTGTCTATAGGTTCAGAAATATGCCCTTCAAATTTTTCATCCATGAAATTCAAATCCAAAACTTTACAATTTTCTTCAACTAGCAGTTTGGCTAATCCTTGACATTTGATTAATTTAGTAGGCTTTATCAAACTCAAGAACTTTAGTCACCCACTTTCTTATTTTTCCATCAATATTAGGTTGAACTAATATCTATATAACAGCAGATGAAGGTACATAAGCAATAACTTGAGCATGCAGAATATAAACTCTAAAAGCTTTCAGAGCTTTCACTAATGCATAGGCATGCTTTTCCAACATTTCATACTTCAATTCTGCATCTCTAAGTGCTCTGCTAAAAATTTCTATGGGAGATTCCTTATTTTCTGAATATTCTTCAGAATGTTCCTAAATTAGCTTCAGCTAATTGGAACATTAATTTTTCCTTATTTATTTTGTATTTCATGATTAATGAATAAATTGTGAAGGAGGACATGTAAAACTCCTGAAAACTAAGAATAAATCAATGCCTATGTGAACAGAGACATATCTGGGCTATTTAAATTATATCTTGCAGGTGTGAAAGGGGCTAAATCACAAGAGAGCATCTTAGACTGCGCAGTTCTAGAAGTAGCTTCTAAATGTGAAAGGGGCTAAACCAATGAAGTGGTTTAGGGTTTTGCCAAGACTCCAATATTATAAAAGAAGGAGGAGAGCAACAAGCAAATGTTGTTGAAGACATTTCGAATTTGAGGTTGCTTGGGCAACTCGAGTTCTCTTGGCTGTTTAGCCAAAGGGAAGAGGGTTTCCTGTTTAAGAACCCTCTCTCCTTCCATGGAGTAGCCCTTTGGAGGAGATTGTGTTGCATTTCTCCACTATCCGGCATTTTGGCCAAGCTTCATCTTGCATCTACAGCATAGTCCTGTTTAGGGCTGAATTGTTCATGAGAGTTGCAGCAAGTGGAGACTAGATCTCTCCAGATCTAGGGAGTTCTAGCACCCCTTGTCATTGGGAAACTCATCTATCCCATTGATAAGCTGATTTTAGACTCATTGGGCTTCAGATCTACATCTTGGCATCAGGCCAAACCCATTCCAGAAGAGGCAGCGCAGTATTTACCCCTAAACTGCGTTATTTGTAGATCTACAGCTGCTGGGTGTTTTGTCGGTATTTTGGAGGAGAGATCTCCAGTGTTAGGATTCTTCCTCTCACTGTGGTGATCCATGGATTGGCCATCCAATCCATGTTAGTTTCAAATCTGATCTTCTGTAACATGTTATTATTCAAAAATTTCTGAATCATTCTGCAGATCTGCAATTTTAGATCTCATATCTACTTCCGGCATTTCATGTTTTGCACAAAACCCCAAGGGGAATGTATAGATCAGCATTTCTTGTACTTATTTCTATTTTAGATCTATCTTTTTATGTACTGATATGCTTCAGATCTGAAGATTAATGAAACACTGCTTCAGCCCTAGAAAATAACACTGTCATGGTCATGCAGTCTTTTCTTATGTGTTGCAGCATCTTATTGCGGGGTTTTTCCTTATGAAAATGCTTGTTTTTCTTAGTATAATCCATATGCTTCCTATTCTGAACTTGCATACTGATATTCATGCATAAACTCACTAAACCCTTCAGAAAATCACGTTGTTGAAGCTTCAATCCAATCTGCATACTTGAGGTCATGGGGAATCAGGGTTTTTCTTGACCAGACGGGAAGGAGGAACTGTTTAACATAGAAAAACGCATTTGTTTGAGCTGAAATTTTGCATGGAGGTTCCATATAACCCTAGTTAACATATCCCAGAGCCGTTTCCCTTATTCTTACACAGATTTCCTATTACATCCATTTTAGTGCATAAATCCTCACTTTTCCCCACTACTGGATGAAGGGATTGAACATATTTCTTGCTGTTGTAGTTCCAGATCTATATTTATGTCTATTACATTGGTTTCAAATCTTATTCTTCAAGTTAAGACCGTTATACAGTTTCCAGATTGCTGCAGTCCCTTATTTTGGCAATTTTCAAGGCAACTAGGTGTGGGAGATCTATTAACCCCCCTAGAGTGATTTTTTTGAAGCCTCCTCTTGGATTTCAATCTTAGATACTCTGATCTAAGGAATCCAAAGGCTGGTCTGAGCTGTTGTAGCATACATTCCTGAAAAATGCATTTTTCAGGCATGTATTGCTGAGAAATCCCTTTTGGGGATATTACCCTTCAACAAAGTTCTATAGAAAGAGTCTGTACAGTGCCAGCTAGCCTCTAGATCTCACTCTCTTTTCAGAGGTGACATATCCAGTAAATGCCCCTACAGTCAATCTCTGGAATAGATCCAGTTCTTGATTGGTAATGTTTTCGAAAAAGGATTCTCATTTGCCGGATTCATGAGAAGTTTCTGAAAATGAACATTACAGTGGTATCAGAGCATGATATCTGGCTCAACCTATGAGATCAAGCTATCAGAAGAAGCCAGAAGCAAACCAGAGAGCAGAAATCTGAAGGAGATGAGTTTACTCTCATCAATCTTTAGATCCAGTGAAGAGATTATACAAGAAGAAGAAAGCAGAAGCAGTGAAACTTCCGGGAAGTTTCAAGAACAAGAAGATCTTCCGATTAGATCTCCGATATCTATACACGAGGAACATTTTGAATCCTCATCTCATGGATATGGGCACTTAGCCATATCGTTTAAGCCTCAACGTTCTGTTAGTGACTTCTTCATGAAGAGGAAGAAAGAAGAAGTGAGTTTGTTGGATGAATTGCCAAGGGCCAGATCTCCTTTGGGTGAAGGATCCTCTTCTCAAGAGGGAAGCATGAAGGTTTCTCCTTCAAAATATGACTAAGATCTAAGGTCTCTTGTTGATGTTGAAACAATTTCAGTTTTGAAGAAGGGGAGAAGGGAGGAGGTACTAACGCAGTCACAAAGAAGCACCTCAAATACCTCATGAAGAGGAGAATGGAGCACTTGCTCCAAGGAGGGAAACTCTTGCATTCTTGCAAGGAGTTCCAAAAAGGTCTCACACATCAAGATCTTGGCACAATGCATGGGCAGCATGTATTATCATTACCAAGTGGTGAGATCTTGAAGTTAGAAGGAGGAAGAGTGGAGGAAGAGCATCTCAAGAAGAAGAGCATACACCCTTCTCTGTTCCAACGGTTGGAGAAACAAAGAAGGCAAGAGAACCCATGCAGCAATGGTAGGGGTAAATCTGCCCACCTACATCCACATTCTTCTCCATGCCTTGATGTCTCTTTGCAAAGAGGCATTCCACCAGGAAGACCTCCTGATTGGAGGATAAATAAAGTGTTCTCTCAACTACGGGCAACATTTGCATACTTGGCTAAGAGAGGAGCCTTGAGAGAAGCAAGCACAACGCAGAGTATCTTCCATGAATTCAGAAAAGAGGTATGCAATTTTCTGAATAAAACATTGCTATTTTCCATTCATTCATCTGCGCTGAGAAATGAGGAAACATAAATCTATGATGGTATGGGTATGAGAGCACATGGCACATCCAAGCCTTTGGAACAGCTCATTATTTTCTCATTGATAGAGGATATTTCTGAACATGGCAAGAGGGTCTTAGTACTCTTGCATGCATGGGCCAAATGGAGGAAGTATTGGAAGGCAAGAACTCTCCAACGGGAAGTTGACTTCCACATGCTTCAATCTTGTCTTAAGCAAGATCAACTGCAAGGGAGGCAGCAAAAGGAAAGTTTATGGGGCTCTAGCATGTGAACTTGGCATCAAGTATGTCAAAGAGGAGGTGCACACTCATATGGAGAAGTGCATGGGCCATTTTTTAGATGAGGAGGAACATAGCTCTTGGGAAGAATTATCATCTACACTTCCTTATTCATTGAAGTGTGAGAGGAGGCTCACCCATGAGCAGCCTTGCTGATTTTGAACAAGTATATAATGAATATTATATTGCTGGATCTCATGATGTATACTTGTATTTTTCTTACACTCATTTGTAGGGCTTTGCCCCAAGAGGGAGCACTATTTATGATGGGCTTCATGGGCCACTTGAGGCCATGATCTATGATGATGATCATCATCCTTTGAAGAACCTTGGAGGGGAGATGCTCTTTCCATGGTGTGATTCTTTTACACCAAATTTTATGCACCTTCTCCAAGCATGCAAGAAGGATGAGGCAGCAAGCAAGTGTTGGGGAGGACACTCGACACTTTCTATTCCATGGCAGTGAGGGTAAGACTGCGCTGGTTGCACATGAGGGAACACCTCTCTTCTCATTTATCATACATGGCAGCTAGCATGATTCTAATCATGATTCCTTATGTTGAAAATGTTCTTACTCTCGGGAACATGGTTGGAAAGGAGGTACTTTGGTTGGGTATGTCCTTGGGGAAGGAGCCCTCCATTCTTTTTGCATTGCATGCTTCCATGGGAGCATGAGATTTTGTATGGCCACTATGATAGATCACTTGCCTCTTTTTAAAGTGAGCCATATGTTTGTTGGTAACATGCCTCTCATATGTATTGGGGAGGAGTTATTATATGGATTGCCAAGCTGGGAGGTGATCCACTTCATTTCGATGATAGCATGGATATGGGAGTATTTCATGGATCATGAAAATCCCCATGATTTCCATCACTTCTATCTTGAGGAGGCCATGGATCAGCAAGAGGGTTTCCACAACAACCTTCCATTTCTTCATGATGAGAGCCCTTCGGTTTATTCACCAAAGGCCAACTTGCATAATTAGGGAGGACCATTGGAAGAAAAAGATATTGCAGAAGATTCAGAGTAATGGTGGAGACTAACAGATGAGGATGCCACAAGAGAAGAAGGGAAATTTTTGCAACACCCTTGCAGTTTCTTGAGGACAAGCAACATTTGGGAGGGGGAGACTGTAATGTTCCTAAATTAGCTTTAGCTAATTGGAACATTAATTTTTCCTTATTCATTTTGTATTTCATGATTAATGAATAAATTGTGAAGGAGGATATGTGAAACCCTGAAAACTAAGAATAAATCAATGCCTATGTGAACAGAGACATATCTGGGCTATTTAAATTATATCTTGCAGGTGTGAAAGGGGCTAAATCACAAGAGAGCATCTTAGACTGCGCAGTTCTAGAAGTAGCTTCTAAATGTGAAAGGGGCTAAACCAATGAAGTGGTTTAGGGTTTTGCCAAGACTCCAATATTATAAAAGAAGGAGGAGAGCAACAAGCAAATGTTGTTGAAGACATTTCGAATTTGAGGTTGCTTGGGCAACTCGAGTTCTCTTGGCTGTTTAGCCAAAGGGAAGAGGGTTTCCTGTTTAAGAACCCTCTCTCCTTCCATGGAGTAGCCCTTTGGAGGAGATTGTGTTGCATTTCTCCACTATCCGGCATTTTGGCCAAGCTTCATCTTGCATCTACAGCATAGTCCTGTTTAGGGCTGAATTGTTCATGAGAGTTGCAGCAAGTGGAGACTAGATCTCTCCAGATCTAGGGAGTTCTAGCACCCCTTGTCATTGGGAAACTCATCTATCCCATTGATAAGCTGATTTTAGACTCATTGGGCTTCAGATCTACATCTTGGCATCAGGCCAAACCCATTCCAGAAGAGGCAGCGCAGTATTTACCCCTAAACTGCGTTATTTGTAGATCTACAGCTGCTGGGTGTTTTGTCGGTATTTTGGAGGAGAGATCTCCAGTGTTAGGATTCTTCCTCTCACTGTGGTGATCCATGGATTGGCCATCCAATCCATGTTAGTTTCAAATCTGATCTTCTGTAACATGTTATTATTCAAAAATTTCTGAATCATTCTGCAGATCTGCAATTTTAGATCTCATATCTACTTCCGGCATTTCATGTTTTGCACAAAACCCCAAGGGGAATGTATAGATCAGCATTTCTTGTACTTATTTCTATTTTAGATCTATCTTTTTATGTACTGATATGCTTCAGATCTGAAGATTAATGAAACACTGCTTCAGCCCTAGAAAATAACACTGTCATGGTCATGCAGTCTTTTCTTATGTGTTGCAGCATCTTATTGCGGGGTTTTTCCTTATGAAAATGCTTGTTTTTCTTAGTATAATCCATATGCTTCCTATTCTGAACTTGCATACTGATATTCATGCATAAACTCACTAAACCCTTCAGAAAATCACGTTGTTGAAGCTTCAATCCAATCTGCATACTTGAGGTCATGGGGAATCAGGGTTTTTCTTGACCAGACGGGAAGGAGGAACTGTTTAACATAGAAAAACGCATTTGTTTGAGCTGAAATTTTGCATGGAGGTTCCATATAACCCTAGTTAACATATCCCAGAGCCGTTTCCCTTATTCTTACACAGATTTCCTATTACATCCATTTTAGTGCATAAATCCTCACTTTTCCCCACTACTGGATGAAGGGATTGAACATATTTCTTGCTGTTGTAGTTCCAGATCTATATTTATGTCTATTACATTGGTTTCAAATCTTATTCTTCAAGTTAAGACCGTTATACAGTTTCCAGATTGCTGCAGTCCCTTATTTTGGCAATTTTCAAGGCAACTAGGTGTGGGAGATCTATTAACCCCCCTAGAGTGATTTTTTTGAAGCCTCCTCTTGGATTTCAATCTTAGATACTCTGATCTAAGGAATCCAAAGGCTGGTCTGAGCTGTTGTAGCATACATTCCTGAAAAATGCATTTTTCAGGCATGTATTGCTGAGAAATCCCTTTTGGGGATATTACCCTTCAACAAAGTTCTATAGAAAGAGTCTGTACAGTGCCAGCTAGCCTCTAGATCTCACTCTCTTTTCAGAGGTGACATATCCAGTAAATGCCCCTACAGTCAATCTCTGGAATAGATCCAGTTCTTGATTGGTAATGTTTTCGAAAAAGGATTCTCATTTGTAAGTTCATGAGCGATTCCAGAAAAGGAAAATTAAATTTTTGTAACAAAATGATGAGAAACGGATCTTGTGAGGCAAATGAAAAGATCAAGAAAGACTTTGAGTATTCAGGGCTTACCAACCGAGGTGCTTCAATGATGGCTTTTTGATCAGCTCAAATGAATTTCTGAATTCAATGGTCCACTTAACTTCTTTGTCCTTATTCAACATGCATGTAATATGCAAGTAATTGTCTCTCTCATTTTTTTAGTTTTGGCACAACTTACTACTTTTAGCAGTTTTTCGGGTCCTGAACTTCCGGAGCCGTTTTGAGGCACTAAACGACGTTTTTTTTGCATCACGCCTTTGGGCGCATATCATTATGTTTTGGAATTGATATTCACAGTCAATAGTTGTAGCCCTCGGATAGATATTTATAATGGTGTATCGTGTGTGTCAAACGGAGATAGTGTGCCAAAGTTACGACCTCGGGAAGTTGAAACACCAATTTACCCAAACAGGGCCCATAGTTTTGGCACTTCATCTCCTAGGGTTAGGTTTTTGGATGTTTAGGGTTTTCCATTGTTTCTCTATAATAAATAGGCCCTCGAGCCTCATTGTAACACATTTCAAAGGCTTATAGCCACCACATCTCTTCTCAGAGATAAGTTACCAACGCCCTAGCTAGTTTATTTCCATTCTGTCTGTAAGCGAATTTCAGTTCTTTGATATTAATGAAATGAAGTGTTATTTCCGCTGCATCTTTGTATTTATGGTTATATGTGTATTCTGTTGCATTCCTGCATAAATCCGAATCACATGCTGAAAAGTAGCTCCGACATTCATAAGCCCAAATGGCATCTTTGCATACATGAACGTTCCCCAAGGAGTTGCGAATGTTTTCTTCTCTCGGTCTTCTGACCAAACTAAAATTTGATTATACCTAGAGAACCCATCTAACATGGAAATTATGTCTGAACCAACTACCTTTTGAAGAATATGCTCCATCTTTGGCAAAGGATAGTTATCTTTCTTGGAGCACTTGTTAAGATTTCTGAAATCTACACATAGTGTAACTTCATCACTTTTCTTCCTTACTGGAACTAGATTAGCAACCTAATTTGAACATCTCAATGGAATGATGATTTTGGCATCCAAAATTTTATTAACTTCCTTCTCCATCACTGGTAACAATAGTGGATTAATTTTCCTTAATTTTTTCTGGAATGGCTTAGTACCATCCTTCCATGGTATCCTATGCTCGATGATATTTGTATCATATGTCTTAAGATATTCATATTTCCAAGAAAAAAACATCAACAAATTCACAAAAAAACTTGTGGTATTCAACCTTTATTTCTTATGATAAAGATTTTGACAACTTCACATACCTTGGTTCTTTTTCTGTTCCCAAATTGAAATCTTCCAATTCTGCTTCTATTTCATCCAATTGTGGTTTGACTGAGACATCAGTGTGATCAAAGAGATTCCCAAGTGGGATTAACCCCTTAGAAATGTGATTGGTAGGCAGCTGAATGACAGGCTGATCAGTAATATGTTTTTGCAAATTTTTGGTGTCTTGCAAATCAACATCATTCTTTATGATATCTTCATCTTGATCAATGTTTAGGACATCAAACTCTTCATCAGCTTCAACGAATCTTCTAATATCCTGATCATCTTCAAAATATTTCCAATGCTTGACATTATCAGGAATACTAGGTCTAAACCTAACTTCCACTTCATATTTCAGCTTCATAGGTATTGGAATTTTGAATGAGCTTGATGAAATAGAAAGTGATTGAGCCAACAAATTAATTTCTCTTGGAACAAAAGAAATGTTAAAAGCTAGGAATGAGTCTTCTACAATGCTCCATATTGCATTTCGGTAATCTCTGAGTCTGGGATGCTTAGTTTGATAAACATTTCTGATTTTTTGAGTGATAAGCTCAGCGTCTCCAAAAACAGAAATTTCTGAAATATTCATGTCCTTTGTTGTTTTTAAACCAATCGGAAAAGCTTCATATTCAGCCACATTATTAGTTGCTTCAAATAATTTCAAGTTTGAAAGGAAAATTCGAGCTCTCTTTCAAAGGAGAAATGAGAAATATTCCTGCACTAGCTCCTTCTTTGGAATATGAGCCATCAAAGTACATTTTCCATAGTTGGGAACCTTCATGACTGGTCTTCTTTTTAACAGGCTTCAAAATCTAAAAAATTTCTACAGATAGGACAGCATTATCCATGTGTAAAATTCTTGAATCAACATCAGTTGTTCTAGAATAATTTGGATGATTAATGGGTCTTTGTTGTCACTAATTATATATGCCAGTTGAGCTTCTCTATAAATTCTTCTTTTTTTTTTCCTCCAAAAACAGGTATAGTAGCATAAGTGAGATCCATTTGCAATGTTCCTCCCAACCTTCTAATCCATGACCTAGAAAGTAACATGCCAAATCTAGGAGGAATTTCAGCTACAAAAATATCCATCACCACTCCTCCCATGGGTAACTATAAAAGGCTTAATACAAGGTCTTTGATGACATAAAGGCATTGAACCTTCCAGGAATCAAAGGAGTATAGATCTTGGTATTCGCTTTAAGACCTAGTTCATCCATGACTACCTTGGGCATTAAATTATATGAGGCTTTGGATTCCATTAGGAAATTATGCAAGAAATTTTCATGAATATTCAGAGATAGATAGAAAGGAGGGGTAGAGTCATGTCTTTCTTCTACCAATGGACCTAAAATAATAGTGGGCTTGTCATCTTGAAGGTTAACAAAATAAGAAGCTACTTCGGTAGGTGGGGGTTGAAGAGATTTCATAAAGGTCTTTTTGAAATCATCGTTTTTCATTATCTCTACAAGAGGAACAAGAATGTTTATCTTTTGTATTTCATTCTCAAAATTGAAAACACGGGGTAGTTGTGAGCAATTTTTACCTCAAGTGAAGGAGTATTAACTGCTACCGTAATTTTTGGTAATTTTTGTTTTTTTTACTTGTTTTATGCTGGAATTTTGACTGCATCCTTATTCTTCCTGGGCTATGAAACAAGTTGTGAATTATCATTAATATTCTTTGATCTGAGATTATATCTGCTTTGATGATCAACTGCAATCATGGAATTATCAGGAACCACTTCACTATTCTAATTATATGACATGGAATCTTCATACTCTGCTTGTGTAAGATGAATTAGCCCTTCTTTGTCTCTCAAAAAATTGATATCAGTAGCCTTGTCCAACCTTTCAGCTTCCTCTTCATCTTCAAATATAGCATTCTGCAAAGGAGGTTGAACGTTTTGATCATCAACCTCTCTCCTTTCTCACTGCAAAATTTAAGGAACATTAGGTCTTTTAAATTGTTGCCTATTAGGCAGATCAAATGAAACATTTCTGGTAGTAGCTGGTTTTGCTTCCATCTTGAGCTTGGACATCTCAGTAGTCAATGAATTAACCATATTGGTCAACTCATCTAACTTAGGATCTATTTCTAAAGTTCCTGAAGTAGAAACTTCAATTTTTTTCTTTCTTTTTTTCTATCAATCCCTCCTCTGAGCCTATCAGCTGCTAACACATTAGACTCTACCTCCAGTGCATTGTCCTGCATTTGTGTTAGTGTTGTAGATCTTCTTTATCTTAATAATAAATAAAAATTAGGATCAAAGGCACCAACATAAGTGATTTTGGCTGAAACTTCAGTAGGCCTGATTTTAGTAGGTATTTTTCTATACATCTTATTGAATCTCTTGGAAAAATCAGAAACTGATTCTCCTTCTTTTATTTTTATTGCACCAAATTCATTGATATAATACTTAAAATCTTTCTTATCACCCCATTTACTTAAAAATGTATCAACTAAGGTTTCAATTCTAGTGATGCTACCAGCTGTAAAGGATCTGAACCATTTTCTTACATCACCCTCAAGACTTTGAACAAAAACTTTCATCCATACATCTTCATGCTCAATATTCAAATTGTTAGCATAGGCATGAAAATCAGCAAGGTGTTCTTCAGCTATTACCTCTCCCTCACCACTAAACTTAGGCATGTACTTGAGATAATCTCATGTAGTTAATGCATTCATAGGCCGAGGTAAAACCAAAGGGGCATACCTTGCAGCAACAATTGCATCCATTCGGTTAGGGTGTGGGTTTGGACCTGCCATGTTGTGAGTTGTTGGGATTTGTGGAATAACAATAGGTGGATTGTGGACAATAGATGATGAAGCACAAACTTGTGATGTAGGTACTATTTGTTGATTGAAAAACAAGGGAGCTACATGATTTTCTACAAAATCAGGGGACAAAGTTTGCAGGACTTCTTTAAGATTAGCCTTTGAGAAAACAGTAGTAGAAGCAGCAAAATTTCATTTACTCTTTTTCTTATTAGTTTTTCAGGGTCAGAAACTGGGATTATCAAAGGGGAATATGGGTTAGCCCTGGTTCTATTCCTTATAAGAGCCATAAATTCAACAATGGAGTCACCATTTGTAAAGCAGTCTAAAAAGACAATTGGAACTATGCACCTTAGAACCAGACTTGTAACTTTTTCATTCACCTAGGGATAAACTTCAATTCGCTTCCCTGGCAACGACGCCAAATATTTTAGCGCAAGGAGTCACTCCTTGAGTGCATAAGGAGTAAGCATTACACATCATAGTTCATTTCAAATTTTTAAAAGGGTTGTTTGAGTGGTGGGAGGGTTTCTCAAAGATTTTATGTTCTTTAAGACTTTCATGCATTTGGAAAGTTGTGGAAAGCATAAATTGTGTGGATAAAAGGTAGTATAGGGAGCTGGGTTTAACTAATGGAAGAAAATGAATAGCTGGTACCTATTCCAGGAAATATTCCTATCCTAAATCAGTCACACATCTATGATGATGGCTCTTTACATAAAATCATTTTATTCAAAGCAAACAACATTCAGAAAATAGATTACATGTATAAAGTATTCCACAAATCCTTTATGAAATATTCACTTTCATGTTCTATAACACACATATAACTTACAGAAAACTGAAAGAAGATAATTTATTGTTAGATCCTTTAACAGCTTATCACTCACACCTTACTAGTTGCTGCAGTTCATATTTTATAAGAAACTAACAAAGAAAAGAGACACACCACACATTATATGTTCCTTGAGTCACAAAATCCTCCAACATGAAGAAAAAAGGTTTTTTATTATATTCAACCTTCAGGTAGACCAACATCCAACCTGGAAATAGTATTTACAAGTGGTATATATAGCAAGAGAGGAACCAAATCCATCTCTTCTAAAAAGAAGGAAACATTAATTCTAACATAACATATGTGTCAAAATATATTACAACCTTATCTCATCAAAATCTAACAGAAAGGACAGATGGAGAAGAAAGAAGAGAAGAAATTTGGGCTGGAATGTTGAGTGTGCTGTCATGATGCCCCTTTTTCTATTGAATTATCTCCTTGTGTCTTCGGTGTTCAATAACCATGTAGCTCCATCTAATAAGACCTCCAACACCCTCATAACCACCTCTCACCATCACTTGTATGATCCATTTGGTTATGGGTTCTTATCCATCCTTAAATGGCTCGAAAAAACTTGCTGACAGGTGTCAAAATTCAGTTAAAACAGGCGCTACCAGAAATTCTGGTAAAAACCTGTAACTGCACAAAATATGGAATGATACTGGAAATTTCGATAGTGCCCTTTTTCTTTTTCAAAAATACACAGAAAATGCTAAAAATTATGTGTAGACTTATATTTCTTGACACCTAAGTTATTGTTCAAAATTGTAACTGATAAGAAAAAAGGAACTAGTACCAAAAACCTTTTTACCTTCCCTCTACGTGTGTTGCAGCTTCAGCCAGCTCATCCAAGTCTATTTTTCTGCCAGCAATAGATGATCTGGATCTGGTTTCTCTTATATTTTCCTCCTTGATAGTATCTTTGTCCTCCTTAGAAAGCCTTTGTGTTTTTTTTCTCTTTGAGGGCTCTGACTGTTGTTTCGAAGGGGTTATGTTCTTGCTTTTCTTCATGGATCTATCTGTTTTTTAACCTTCAGATTTACCTTCAATTTCAATAACCTCTGTCATTAGGCTTGGATTATGTATAGCCTTAGACTTAAGCCTAAACTTATTGTTGTCTCTTGTATGCCTCTTTCTGGTGCAAGCAATAGGTTTAGCTTCTTCTTTCTTCTTCTTATTGTTGATTTCATATCCAACATCTTTGAGGAGTTCTTCATCTGACGGTGTAGTTTGATATTCTTTCTCCAACTTCTGTTGAGTATGTGATTTCGAAATTTCCAATAGCACCTGTGCTTTTAATTTATCTGAAATTGCAAACCTTCCTTTTTTGGATCTAGTGTAGACATTAGGAAAGGGAGGAACATGGGGCACTATTTTCATTGACTTCATTTTTCTTGTTGAGAACTCTCTCCTTTTTCCACCTTTCTTTCAGCTTTGACTGCAGAAACCTTCACTTTTTTTCTCTTGGCCTTCTTATGTATGTTTTATTTTTTTGCCTTTCTCTTTGTTCTTCTTTTGCAGGCTGAGGGTTTGGTTGTGGAACTGGAGGTGTAGGTGCAGGTTGGCCTGCCCTATAGAATAAAAAGTGGTCACAAGTCGAGATTCTCTTTCCCAACTCTTCTTCAACTAAAACTTTGATCAAAGCTTGATTGTAAAAGCTATACTTAGAAACATCAATATGGGTTTGAACCCTTGCTGACATTTTCGTCAGGATTTTCAACAAGAAAAATGGAAGATTCAATGTCTTCATCCCTGCAATATGAAAAATAAACCTCATGTGATAGAGGAATACAACTGTGTACCTCCTTTCACAAGTGAGGTATATCCTGATAAGCTTGATAGCTTCTGCCCAGTCATTCTTAAGTTAGATTCTTGGGATACATTTTTGCCAATTTGGATCTCTGTGAGCATCTTTGAGGAAGATATTGAGATCACCTCCTGTAATAACTTGTCCTTTGAACCACCTTTCTCCTTCTTGGGGAAGGTTAAAGGCTTCAGCAATGGAGTCTTCAAAAACCTGCAAGGTGAGGCCATAAATTGTATCTTCCTGTCCATTAAAAGAATTAGCAAAATCTTGGGCTACTCCTGAGTGAGAGCTCCCTAACCTGGTACAAAGAGGATACCACCCTGACTGCATAAACAAAATTCTCACCCTCGAATTGGCATCAACTAAATCTGCACCATGTGGCTCTATTCGATTTATCTTACCACATGTTTTAGTCATCTTCAGAAAAATAAATCACTATGTCTCCTGCAAATGATAGGTGGAAAAGTAGGAATAATTTTACATTACAAGTGTAGCCTGTATTCACCTATGGAATCTTGTCTAAAATCCAGACTCCTTCTCAAACTATGATTCTCAGAAAATTCGAACTCAAACAACTAAAAACTTTGAATGACATTGTCCTGCTTTTTAGGTGGTTTTAAAATCAAATTTTGGTTCATCACCCCATGAAAATCATCCTTCATCATTGAAAATATTCCTCGGGAGATCCAAGCAGTAAGGAGATAAATGAGGCTTCCTTCACAGAGTGGTATCAGAAAATCTTAGATGTTGTGAATTCCATGGAAAGGATTCTGAATTTGTTGTTGGATGAATACTCGAAGGAGGTCTAGTTCAAGATCAGCCATGGCCATACATGGATAAAGCCATGATGTGTGCACCCAGGAACATTCCATATGAGAGCCCAGAATTTTGTACTCATAGTGGAGGAATTCCACATGGAATTAATGTCCTGGCCAAGAATTGTGGGTGAGATTTGGGACGACGGGCATATATATTCATTTGAAGCACTAATACCCCATCCATTACTGGGAGAAACGACGACAAAATCAAGGAATTTGATCACTGAAGAGAAAATAGAGTCTGTTATCAAACGCCTAGAAGCTCAGATGCTTTGAATAAAGAATAACATGGTCAGTATAAGGGTTTCAATAGGTTCATTCCTATATTTTTCTAAGTTTTAAATTTTAATGCAGCAACAGTCCATTTTCAGTAGTCCTTTAGTCGTTGCACTTCTAATTGTTGTACCACACTCACAATCCGAACCAACAATTCTAGCACCCCGACAGCCAAGAGCCACCAAACCCCAAATACTAGCAAAAAAAAAAAAAAAAGACCATCGTTACCCAAGTCATAGACCTAACTTAGGAGGACCCCCAATCACAATGTGCCTCACCAATATTTTAGGAAACCCCACCCTTGAACTCAGTTTTGTTACCCAACTCGTGGAGCCCATCACCACAAACGACCTCCACTTACGCCACTATCTTTAATACCATTCCATCTAGGACACTAATCGTGACAGAAATAGATATGGAGGTTGACTCTATCATCCAGGATGTCACCATAGTTACCAACACCAAGGTAAAACATAGTTCAATGTTATCTTTATTATTGGAGTTAGGGTCCATAATGGTCAGCACCCCCATAGTTACACCCCCACTCACTACTTCTGAAAACACATTATCACTACCACTTCAATCCATCATTTCCATTCCACCTATCCTCGTTTTCATCCATAACAGCCCACTCTCCTATGAACACTCACAACAACCTACATTTCTACAAGGAAACTCAAAGGAGTATGTTTCCAGTGGACAACCATTACAGTCTATATTCCCAAACCCATCCATAATGAGCCAAGAAGACCTTCAGGGCTGGTTAACATCCCAATTTCATTCAGTTAGTTACACACTATGAAGAGGTATTGCATAATTATTTGTAAGAATATTATTAACAACACCAGTAGAAAATCTCGGTGCTCACTGAAGAGCACAACCAATTTTTCCAAGACAAGAACAACCTGCAATATTAGTTGGAGAAAATTACTGAAAAAATTCAAGGATTGTGGCCTACAATCTTAGATGTGGGGGCCAATGCCCCGGAAGACTTTTCCACATGCACAGTAGTAGAATGTTGTGACCATATTAAGACAACATGTAATGATTTTCTCTCTGTTAATCATGACCTCAAACAGACACTTGTGGCAACATAGCAAGCACTGCTAGATCCAACAACAACATATGGAGCCAAAATATAACAGAAAGTTTCAGATGCAGCCATGCTCAAGGAAGCACTCAATGCTATGGAGGAAGCCCACTCACTCTTACTGTAATTCCATGACTAGTCAAGTTTCCTTGCTATAAAGAATCAACCTGTTTATCCACTACGCAACCAGGTCCAAAATTTATTGGTCAATGCAAAGAAAAAAAAGAAAAAAAAAATTGTGGCAATAGATATACGCAGAGGTAGAAATCCTCGCAGCACAAATTTAGATAATTGAGGGCGAATTGGCGAAAGAAAAGCAATTAATTTGGGACCTCAGACAGTCAATGCAAAAGCACTTGGAAACTCTACAACAACTAAGTGATGAAACATAGACACAGTGGGACTTGATCATGAGAGTTCGACCAGACCACCTATAAGTAGACACAACGACCCAACACATCAGCCAGGTGACCGCACTTATAGACTTTTGGCAAGATGAAATCAACGATTTTCGAAAGTTTAAGGAATTTTCCATCAACACAGTTTCTGAGTTAGGGCCTTTGTTTGGAGGAACTGGCCAAGAGAAACCAATGAAAGTAGAGCCAGTGGAAGCACCAACAATAGCGATACCAACATAGGAAGTACCAACAACAAAGACACTAACATAGGAAGTACCAGCAGTAGTGACAACACCCATGAGATATTGACTTGGGGACGAGTCAATGAACTCTGGTCATGGCCTATTGGGGCCTTCATTTTTGAAATATTAAATCATTTTTGGAATAGCTAGAAGGATTACATGTTGAGGAAAAATGTTGGAGAGTTGCAGAAAGGACGAGGAATAAAGAGGAATGAACTGGAATAAAAATAGATGTTGTGGAGGACCAACGGGAAAAATACAGACACAGCCGAGCGGGAAAAAGCAACAAACAAGTGAGAAACGAGGATAAATGAGCTAGGAAAGAGGCAAAAGAAACAGATAGTGCAGGAAAGCATGGAAAGATAAAGAAGGATGGAGAGGAGGAGCAAGGCATTAGAGTACCGAGATGTTGTTGCGTAGTGACCAAGACTGCTTTGTAGCTATTCTATTGTATAATTTTGTGTTTTTTAGTTGCATTGAGATATATTGTAGAAAAGGGTTGTTGAGCTTTATGTAATGATGTTGTGAGAAGCTTAATATAAAGAAGAAAATTCAGGATCACTGTGTTATAGTTTAATGGTTTCTTAGCTTTTAAAACTTTTTAAATGTGTGTATTCAATTAAGTCTTTGGCTATTAGTGTGCATCATTTGTTGCAAATGAACTTGGACATGTTAGTTTTGAGTTTGCTTTAAGTCCGATCTAATCAATGGTGTTCTTATTGATATCAAATCCTAACCCCATATCTACCTAAGGTCTTGGCACACCTTGGGTAAGACTCCTTATCCAGCCTTGTGTAAGGTGAAAATGTCGGTGTTGTGCTAGACTACGGTGGAGTGTTTTTGGCCCCTATGCCTGAACCTAGGTCCTAACCCTGTTATCACTTTTAGCCAACACTTTCAATCAAGTAATTTGTCGAAGGAACTCTAGATGACCAAAAGAAATATATGAGGTATGTATGCTTGTACTTGATAAAATATGGTTGCATATAACATGAATGAGTTCTCTACCTCAAGAACATGACCTAAAGAAAGGATCCCCTCTTGTGAAAGGATGCATGAAGGCGTGATTCACACATTAACTAGATAAATTAAACATAATACGTCCTCGTATGAAATAGGAGGTGGTTGAAAATTTTGAAGGAATTATGATTGGAATTTCCTTGGAGGAAATGTGTGAATAAAGAAAGGAAGAGATCATGAAAAATGCAACTATGGAGAAGGAAATCAACATCCAAGGACTAGAATATTTGACTATGATATCTTGAAGGGAAAGATACGAATATCCTGATATAGCCTGAAAAAAACACCCTTGACATTGTATATATTTTTGGAGGTGTCAATATATATGCAGGATGTTGATTCAAGTAAGGAGATGTCATGATGAAATACCATCGCAAAGGTAATTTTGATTTAATGATAATTTTATATTTTGGAACAATGTCTAGAATGGCTAATGCAGGGCTACCAAGGGAAGAGTTGTAGATGTCATCTACAACTAACACTCATGTGGTAGGATGAAAGATCGTGAAGGAAACATGATGCGAAGAAGGTAGCAAGGTATTAAGGAAGGCCATATATGGACTAATGGATCACTTTTTGATGAACTAAAGTATGACATGAATCATGAATATAAGTGATGGATATTTTTTTCCCCACAATAATTCAGGCTCCATATCAAAGAAGAAAACTCATGACATCGAATGAAGGAGTCCTACAAGCAATTGTTTGTCCCATGATATCCACCTAAAACGCTGCTAGAAGCAATTCCCTGGTCAAGAGGTAGCTTGGTCCAGTCCTTGATTAAGAGTGAGCTTGGGTACATTAATTTTATAGCAATGGGTACATTCCTTCATTGGAATGGCTACATCCTCCCTAGTTAAGAGGGAGATATAGATACATCAGTCTTGTCTTCACTTGGGAAGATAGAATGGAGGATTCGGTAAGCATCTGGCATTTGATACTCTTTGAGAATGTGGTAGGGAATCCAATATAAGAGTATTCATAGAGGCCTGATATTATTTGAGGACTGGGAATCCAAGATAATAATAGTCCTGGTGGAACATACTCTCAAAGAACCCATGTGGGGTATGTTCCGAGAGAGACAATGATGAGGGTGTCTATAAATCATTGGTATCTCCATAATTGTGCTCTGATATTGTGGAGAGATAGAGTTTTTAGTCAAGGCCTTTCTATGTGACAATGCTGGATGATATGATGCTAAACATATGGGTTACTGATCCGACTCTTCTTTTGAGAATTCTTCAGATTGAGAATGTTCAAGTACCTTGTATGGATTATGAATACCTCCCTAGTTAAGAGGGAGTGTTGAAATATGTAACTAGGCTTGGTCTTCATATTGACATATGTAATCATGATTTTATATATCTAATGAAAAGAGAAAAATAAGTGTATTATTGTTATTATTGAGGCATGGGTTTCATGCTCAAGGGAAATTTATTTTGATGTCAAGCACCCATTAAGTGCTTCTAGATTTTTCATAAAGTCAATTGACTCATTGTCATGTATTGAAGACTCATTTGGGCATGTTACATATTGTAAATAAAAATTTATTGAGGCAAAATAGAGTCAACAGACACTCTAAGACCTCACCATGGAACAAAGATCAAGTCATCCTACATGAAGGGACAAGTCGTCATAAAGAGAGAAATTTGTACCCCTCAGAAGCCTATAAATAAGAAGGGACTCGACCTCATTTGGACACTCACTCAATAAAGTTCAATATCCTAAAGATAAAATCTATAAAAGGATGAAGAAGGAGAAGAAGAACTAGATCGAAGTTTTTGGGCCTCTCTCTCTCTTGTGCTAGGGTTTCTAAATTTGTTGGGAAGAAGAATTTTTTGGGCAGAATAATGTGTTGGGCAAGTTAAAGCTGTATAATAATGTGCTAGGAAGGTTGAAGTTGCAGAAGAATGTGTTGGGCAGGTCAAAGTTGCAGAATATTTTGTTGGGCAGATCAAAGTTGCAGAAGAATTTGTTAGATAGGTTGAAGTTCCAGAAGGATCAGTTGGGCAAGTCAAAATTGCAGAAGTTGCTAGAATCAAGGTTTGACTTGGTCTTGGAGGGTCTTGGTCAAGGGTCACAGGTCTTCGAATTCGTCATTTGAAGTTATATAAGAAGAGAATAATTCTTGTGGGTTTTCCTTTCATTTAAAGAGGTTTTGGCCCTAGTTGATCGCCTACATCTTGTGTCCTATTGTCTCATTTATTTTCTGAACAGTGATTGTTTGATGATAATATAATAATGAGTAAATTTTAATCAATATTAATCATTGAGTAAAAATACACTCACAAACATTTTCAAAGTAGGAAAATCACCTAAATCTGATCTTTACAATTCTCATGAAATTAGATATTGTGGCTTGATTTCTTATCTAGGATTAATAAACTAGGTAAAAGTGTTCCTGTTGATGATTTATTTCCATATGAGAATTTGTTTGTTGTGTATTTTAGTTCCCGTGGTTTTCTTACATAGCCAATTATTTGGCCACAGGAAAAACACTACCACTTTTTTCCGCTATATAAAAGTAGAAGATCATAAAAAAATAGTGCTTCATATTCATGGATACAGGGAGAACTAGTATACACAATTGTTGATTTGATTAATATTCGCAAGTGTGTTCAAGAGGTAGATATGTTTGACATTCTCAAGGAAACGCACGATGAACAATGTGGAGGGCACTTTGCTAATAAGCAAGCAACATGCAAGGTATTACATGCAGACTACTTTTTGCCATCTCTTTTTAGGGATGCCAAAAGATATGTTAGTAAGTGTGATAGTTGTCAGTGAATGGGTCTCTCGATGCAAGTAAATGAAATTCCTTTATGTCCAAAGGTGATGATTGAACCTTTTGAAAAATTGGAAATTGATTTTGTAGGGGCAATTTCACCTCCATTTTTAAATAAAAGGTATCTTCTTGTTTGTACTGATTTTTTCATGAAGTGGGTAGAGGCTAAAGTTGTTTTATATGCTACCAAAAATTCTGTAATTGATTTTATATTTGAAGAAATTTTTATGAGATTTGGTGTTCCCAAGGAAATAATTTATGAGAATGGAACCCATCTCACTTCTAATATTGTGAAATGAATTATGGAGTAGTACGATATCCACCACAAGAAGTTATCACCTTACCATCCACCGGCCAATGGTCAAGTGGAGTTCACGAATAAAGTGATTGAAACAATCCTCACCAAAATAGTAAATATGAACAAAAAGGATTACACAAAGAAGTTACCAGATGCCTTGTGGGCATATAACGCTTCGTGGAGGAACAATACCGGACATACGCCATATGAACTAGTTTATGGGAAGAAGATCTTGTTACCAATCAAATTATAGATCAATACGTTCATGATTGTAGTTCAGTTGGGTCTAGATCTTTCTAAGGCATAGCAACAATGTCTTTTGGAGCTACACGTGTTGGATGAAATGAGAAGAGACATTATACAAAAAAACCACTTTGATCTAGTAACGGTGCAGTAAGTGGCATGATAGGTTGATAAAGAGAAAAACAGTTTCAACCAACTGAGTGAGTACTTCTCTTTGACTCAAAGTTTAAAAATTTAAAAGGGAAGTTTCACACTTGCTGGTTGGGGCCTTATAAAGTGGTAATAGTTTTTGAAAATGGAGCTATTGATATTAAGACAAATGATGAACACGAGACGATATTCTTGGTGAATGGGCATAGACTTAGGCTATATCAACAACCCATCACAAGGGAAGAAATTATCAAGCAGGTTGATAATCCGGATCTTGGGGGGAGGCCCCAAAGATCTAAAAATTTGAAATTCGAGAAGAAAAGAGGAGAGAACACACAATAAACAAAACCATAAAGATTTTTTTTTTTATTAAAACATAGAATACTTGTAAAAGCTACATTGTGGTGGAAAATCTGTCCTTTTACAAAATATGACTTGTTACTTATAACATTTTTAAGATACAATACCATAGTTAAATTCTGTGGGTGGGTAAATACCATGGGAGAATGAATACCATGGGTGGATAAATACCAAGGGTGGATGAATACCATGTGTGGATGCCACTTACAATACCATAGGTGAATTAATACCATGGGTGGATTCCACTTACAATACCATGGGTAAATTCCATGGGTGGATGCCATTTTCCATTTAGATCATTCCTCACTCCTTAAGAAGCAATGGTCCTCGATGAGTGAAGTTCCTTCCTAAGAAGAAATTATTTATTATGAAGAGCCACTGAAGAGAAGGGTTTTGTGTGGTTAACCCATAACCATGATGAACGAATATCTGAGGATAGAGATACCCTATAATTCTTGTGACCAACTGTGATACTAATAGTGTGCGGCCTAGAAAATGGACTTTGATGAAGCGTGGGTTTGTGGATGACCCATAACCATGAAAAATGAAGATCTGAGGATATATATACCCTCTAATTCTTGTGACCAACTATGATACTAACAATGTGCAGCCTAGCAAATGGACTTCGATGATAAGGGTTTTGTGTGATTGAACCATAACCTTGGTTTTGTGGGTGACCCATAGTCATGATGCTTGACAGTATGGTGGATTTTATGGTAGATTCTCGTATCCAATGAAATCTTGTAAAGGCTTCTTTCACATTAATATTTTTTTTCTAGCAATATACCTCTTGTTGCAACTTTACTGATAATTTTTGCTACATGTGATGAAATAAAATTTCGTCAAAGACCCATTTTAGGTATTGAAGAGATATTTCCATTGATATAGGATACTTGAAATTTAATGACCCTTGGAGTGAGAAAATGATTTCTGAAACTCATGGTACGTGTGGTCATGCAATGTCCTAGACATGTGTAAATTCAATTTCTCATATCTCTCAAACTGAGAAACAAAATAAAATTATGTAAAAAACCCATTTGAGCTAACATAAAATAATTTCAAATGAGCTATTTTCAAACCTTCTAAAATTATTTTTGGAGGTCATATCACTTTCATGAAGCTTTTTTAATATTGCTGCAAAATTATGAAACTGAAATATGATTCAAACCCCCATTCCCATGGAGTCGTAGCCTGAATATGATACCACTGATCTAGATCTTGGGGGGAGGCCCCCAAGATATGAAAATTTGAAATGCCAGAAGAAAAGATTTGTAGTCTTTTTACAAAATGCAACTTGTTACTTACATTCATTTTTAGTTAAAATACCACAGGTAAAATCCATGGGTGGGTAAATACCAGGAGTGAATGAATACCATGGGTGGATCTCACTTACAATACCATGGGTAAATTCCATGCGTGGATAAATACCATGGGGGGATGAATACCATGGGTAGATTCCACTTACAATACCATGGGTGAATGAATACCATGGGTGGATAAATACCATGGGTATATGAATACCATGGGTGGATGCCACTTTCAATACCATGAGTAAATTCCATGGGTGGATGCCACTTTTCATTTGAATCAGTTGACCAGCAAGAGGATCTAAAGATGGTGGGAAGAGCTGATACCTAGCCTGCTGTGAGTATTTCATGATCTCTTTTCCTTTGAAAAAAAACTTATATATATATGAAAAAATAATAATAAAATAATGCATAACCGTGAAAATCAATTTGTTGGTGTAGTTGTGTGAGGGTATGCATGAAAACCAGGTCACTAATGTGTAGGTTCTTTATTTTATTCAATATAATTGAATTGTTGGTTTAATTTTTATGCATGACTAATCTACATCTGAGAAGAAGCAAGTTTCTACATGCAGTTTCTGGTGGCAGCATAAAATAATCAATGGAAATTCAACCTTTATTAAAGTTCAGGGTAGGTAACATGTCAAATTTTCATACAAACATCATGAAAATTCCGTTGTAGTTTGTTTTTTTTATAGGTTACAACATTATCTTGAAAGAGACATTATTATTCCAGATGGATTAATTTGTCTTTCTTCCTTTCTTGTTTCTAAAATCCCTCTTTATTCTTCATTATTATATATGAATCCTGCCCATTCTTATAAATGAATCCTTGTCCCACTTCTCCTTTTCCCCTCTTATGTCCCTTAAATATTTTCCCCTTGATTCCCTTTTATGTTTTCCCTCTTAAAATGTTGATTACTCTACTCTATTTGTATTTCTAAATGCCCTAAGAGTACCCCTTCCCATTCTTATAAAATATACTCTTGTTCCCATTTCTTTTATCCCCACTACTTTGGGATTCATGCCAACTTTCCTTTATTGTGGCAGTCCTTGGCATTTGGTCTTGTAAAATCATTCTAATGACAGTTTTGATCCAATTTATTTACAGTTTTCATCTCCCTCTACATGCTTAAAGTGTAAGAATGTGTTGGCAATATGATGAAATATGTTGTCCTTAATAGCAACCTACTTGATGAAGTTGTCCTTGATGGAAACCTACTTGATGAGTTGCCTATGATAAGCAACCTATGTGTTAAATGTGCAAAAATGATGTTTCTACATGTCAGTTTAGATGTGATAGAGAAAGGAATTCTAGTAAGTGCCAGAGAATGAAACAGGAAATATTTCTCAATGTATACATAGGTTTGATGAAGGAAACCTGCATATGGATGCAATGTATATGCAACTTTTGTGAAGGCAACCCGCGTATACATCCAGAATTAGCATATACACAATTTTTATGAAGAGAAGTCGCGTATACATGCGGGAAAGAAGAAGCAATGTCGCGTATGCCTTTTGCGCTCCAAAATTATGATACCAAGGGGCATTGCCATGGTATTAGCCCACAGTATTGAGCGTTGTATTGTCTATTTGATTCCGTCCAAGAATACCATCGGAAGTTATGTGGTTTTGGCTCATGGTATTGATAAAGGCTAAAACTATATAAGAAGAAGAAGATCATAGTGCAAGAGTGTGCATGTGTCTAGGTATTGAATGAATACTTCACTTTGAAGTATATCTGCATGGAATGGGTTACAGATTATTGATAGGTCTAAATTAATAATGCACCTATGAATATAATGAAAGATCAAGATCTCTAGACCTGAATGAATATGTATTTTCTAGATTTGTTTATGGAATGTTTAGATCTATGATCCAGCAAATGTTTGCTAGAGTGAAGGGTATGATCTAAGGTGATTATTTATTTTGAAGAGTTGCGCAGTCCTGAAATAGTTGCAAACCTATACGCAGGTTTGTCTCTGTAAAAGCGTGTATATACACAGGTTCGTTTCATCAAAAGCGTGTATGGAACTATTCTGAAGAGATGCACAGTTCTGTAATGTTTGTAGATCTATACGCAGGTTTGTCTCTTTGAAAGCGCGTATATACGCAAGTTCAGTTAAGCAAAAGTGCGTATGGAATCTAGGTTTTTGTTGAAGTATGCAAAAGGAAATTTCTGATCTGTTTTGTTGTATTACTGTTGTCTGTCAATGATGTCTTCATACAGATCTGGGTTGTTTGAATACTGATTATGCTGCTGGTTGATTATGATTAAACATCATTTTTTGGTTGATTGGTTGATGATTCAATGAATGAATTAATGGGGTTATAAGTTTCAGTTTAATGTATGTTCTTTGAGCTTAAATGTGTGGAGTGGGTCCAGTTTGAAAATCTGATGAAAAGAGGCCTACAAGGTGTGTTGTGTGGAAGCTGTTGGATCCAGTATGAAAATTGATGAAATGTGGTCTGTAGTGGTGCTAAGGATTGGAGCCTTCAGTGAAGGGGTTGTAGCTCCCTTCCAGTAGTTGTTGGTAAACGAGATCAAGGGGTAGTAGCTCCCTTCCAGGAGTGACTAGTAAACGAGATCAGGGGGTTGGGGCTCCCTTCCAGTAGTAGTTGGAGAACAAGAGAAGGTTGTAGCCTTCTGCAAGTGGGTGCCTACGTGAGTCTGCACCAGTACAAGATTGTAAGTAGTTTTCTTTATAATAAATATTGAAGACAGAGACAACAGCAGCGGTGGTTTTCTCCCGAATTTGGTTTCCACCTTAAATCCTGGTGTTCATGTGTGATGATTTATTATGTTCTTACTGCACATGGTTATTGCTTACTAAACATCTGATGAATGAATGATGCACTAATCTAAGTAAAGAATTATATGCATAATAATATCTTTGGTTATACACAAGTTTTCTTAACGATATCCGTGTATATATGCGAGTTGGGTTCATTAAAGTCGTGTATGGAATTTAGTAAAGAAAAAGTAAAAGTTTTCAGTAAGCTTTAAATATTGATTCACCCCCCCCCCCTCAGTATTTTTCCCAACAATTGGTATCAGAGCAGGTCCTTCAGAAGAAGCTTGATCGCTTGAAGGAGATCCGTCGCAATGGGAAGTCATGAAGGAGTATTTTCTATAAGGCCACCACTATTCAATGGAAGTAATCTATTATTCTGGAAGATACGAACAAGAGCGTATTTGGAAAGACTTGGAGCAGACGTATGGGGAATCGTGGAAGGAGGTTATCAGTATCCAGCAAGTGTTCCTACAGATGCAGCAGAAAGGAAGAAATATGAAATCAACGTCAAAGCTATCAATGATTTATTGGGAAGCCTGTCAAAAACATAATTTGTTAAGGTGATGCAGCTAAATTCAGCAAAGGAAATATGGGACAAAATCATTCAGAGTTATGAAGGTGATGCAAAGGTAAAAAGTGCCAAACTTCAAACTCTTAGAATGCAATATGAAAATTTCAGAATGTATGATTATGAAAGTATTGCAAGTTTATTCCTAAGATTAGATGAGATTGTGAATTCTATGAGAAATATGGGTGAAGATATAAAAGAATCAACTTTAGTAGAAAATATATTGAGATTGCTAACTCCAAAGTTCGAGTCAAAGTGTCAGCTATTGAAGAAAATAAAGATATGCAAACTCTTACTGTTATTAAACTACATGGTATCCTGACTGCTTTTGAAATGAGAAGAGGAGGTCCATCACAAGTCAGAGAAGTTTCCTTTAAGACATGTGCAAAAGGAAAAGAAAATGAATTTGTTAAGGAATCAAGTTATATATCAGAAGAAGAAGAAACAAATTTTGTGAGAAGACTTCAACCAGGTACTGGAAGATTCAGAGGTAAGCTTCCCTTCAAGTTTTTTGCTTATGGAAGAGTTGGTCATTATGCTGCTAAATGTCCTTATAAATTAAATCATGATAAAGGGAAACAAATTGAAAAAGGATGGAGTTATTATAAAAATGAAGATAATAGTGGATTGTCAAATGAGGAAGAAGAAGATTCTAATCAGGATCTGCAAGTCCTCATGGCATGTACCATGGATGATGATAATTTCCCAAAAGAAATGGATCCGGTTATTGAAGAATTGCATAGATCAAGAAAGAAAGGATGCTTTCATGGATGTTATTTCTATTGTAACTCATTTGGGCATAAGGCCACTGATTGCGGGTTAAGTATGATGAAAAAATATGAGAAATTGGAGAAGTTCTAGCACACAATAAGAAATTTCAAGCAAAGTTGGAAAAAAAGAAGCACCGGTCAAAAACGTACAGAATATTGACCCTACTGCAGTAATTCGATTCTAAAAGTTTACTTCTCATAATGACTGCAGGAGTGATGTGAGATACATTATAGGAATCAATAATGTATCATCACAGGGGGAGGAATATATGGTGATTCCCATGGTTGGTTTGGTAATTATGGTTGATTTTATCTCTAACAATGCATCTAATGTGACAACAAAAGACAGTTACAGAATGTATAAATCCAGGAGGAGATGAACCTATGAAATATTCAATATTTCACTTTCTATATGCGGGTTTCATGAACTAAAGCCACGTATACACACAAGTTCCAATGGTGACAGTTTCATATGTTTTTCTTTGATAAGAAAAATAGTGAGACGGACTCAAGAACAGTTTCTGATATAATGTTGATAGTAATAAATTTCACGATCTGATGTTGATGGTTATATCTGCTGATATGATATTAAGTTTTGATTATCTACTTGATGAAGATTCTTTGATGAATTGGTTGGTGAAGATGTTCAAGATGCTCAGGCTTAGGGGGAGCATTAGCCTTGCTGTTAATAATGCATTGTTGGCATTATGATGGTTCTGAAATATGATCTCTCTCTTGAGGTATTTTGGTCTTGGTTATAAAAAGTCATTTGATGGAAAGGTCATGTTGAGACCTATGATATAAAAATTTTATATTCAGTCATGTAAGGACTTGTTCAAATTTGTAAACCCACTTGGTTGGGTAGTTGAGTCAAAATTTGTAAACCCACTTGGTTGGGTAGTTCAATCAAATATGTAAATCCACTTGGTTGGATCATTGATGTAAGTATGAGTCCTTGGTGATAGGAAAGGTCATACTTGGTTGAGTTATAGAGTCATGTACTTCATTAAAAAATCTATCTGAAGATACAACATGAACTCAGGGGGAGCATGGTCAATACAGTGCACATCATATCTGCAGAGCTCTTCTTTATACAAGGAAATAGAAACCTTGTTTCGGTATTGATCTGCCCTTTGCCCTTGATGTCAAAGGGGGAGAGTATTTTGGTGTTTGAATAATGTTTATGATTAATCTATTGTGGTGATCAAACACCATCATGGTTGCCATCAAGTCCAAAGGGGGAGATTGTTGGAAATATGATGAAATATGTTGTCCTTGATGGCAACCTACTTGATGAAGTTGTCCTTGATGGAAACCTACTTGATGAGTTGCCTATGATAAGCAACCTATCTGTTAAAGATGTAAAAATGATGTTTCTACAGGTCAGTTCAGATGTGATAGAGAAAGGAATTCCAGTAAGTGCCAAAGAATTGAAACAGGAAATATTTCTCAATGTATACGCAGGTTTGATGAAGGAAACCTACATATGGATGCAATGTATACGCTAATTTTGTGAAGGCAACCTGCGTATGCATCTAGAATTAGCATATACGCAGCTTTTATGAAGAAAAATCACGTATACAATCGGGAAAGAAAAAGCAATGTCGCGTATGCCTTTTGCGTGCTAAAATTATGATACCAAGGGGCATTACCATGGTATTAGCCCATAATATTGAGCATTTTATTGTCTATTTGATTCCGTCCAAGAATACCATCGGAATTTGTGTGGTTTTGGCTCATGGTATTGATAAAGGCTAAAACTATATAAGAAGAAGAAGATCATAGTGCAAGGGTGTGCATGTGTCTAGGTATTGAATTAATACTTCAATTTGAAGTATATCTGCATGGAATGGGTTATATTTTATTGATAGATCTAAATTAATAATCCACCTATGAATACAATGATGGATCAAGATCTCTAGACCTGAAATGACTATGTATTTTCTAGATCTATTTATGGAATGTTTAGATCTCTCATCTGGTGAATCTTTTCTGAAGTGAAGGGTAAGATTTGAGTTGATTATTTATTCTGAAGAGCTGCGTAGTCCTGAAATAGTTGCAGACCTATATGCAGGTTTGTCTCTGTAGAAGCGTGTATATATGCAGGTTCGTTTAAGCAAAAGTGTGTATGGAACTATTCTAAGGAGATGCACAGTTCTGTAATGTTTGCAGATCTATATGCAGGTTTGTCTCTATGAAAGTGCCTATATACGCAGGTTCAGTTAAGCAAAAGCGCGTATGGAATCTAGGATTTTTTTGAAGTATGCGGAGGGAAATTTCTGATCTGTTTTGACGTATTACTGTTGTCTGTCAATTATGTCTTCATACAAATATGGGTTGTTTGAATACTAATTATGTTGCTGGTTTATTATGATTAAATATCACTTGTTGGTTGATTGGTTGATGATTCATTGAATGAATTGATGGGGTTATAAGTTTCAGTTTGATGTATGTTCTTTAAGCATTAATTGTGTGGAGTGGGTCTAGTCTGAAAACCTAATGAAAAGAGGCCTACAAGGTGTGTTGTGTGGAATCTATTGCATGCAGTATGAAAATTGATGAAACGTGGTATGTAGTGGTGTTGAGGGTTGGAGCCTTTAGTGAAGGGGTCATAGCTCCCTTCCAGTAGTTGCTGGTAAACGAGATCAGGGGGTAGTAGCTCCCTTCTAGGAGTGACTGGTAAACGAGATCAGGGGGTTGGAGCTCCCTTCCAGTAGTAGCTAGAGAACGAGAGAAGGTTGCAGCCTTCTGCAGGTGGGTGCTTGTGTGCTGGTATGAGTCTGCACCAGTACAATATTGTAAGTAGTTTTCTTTACAATAAATATTGAAGATAGAGACGACAGCAGCGGTGGTTTTCTCCTGAATTGGGTTTCCACCTTAAATCCTGGTGTTCATGTGTGTTTCTTATGTGTGATGATTTATTATGTTCTTACTGCACATTCTTACTGCTTACTAAACATCTGATGAATGAATGATGCGCTGATCTAAGTAAAGAATTATATGCATAATAAGATCTCTGGTCATACACAAGTTTTCTTAAGGATATCCGCGTATATACACGATTTGGGTTCATTAAAGTCGCGTATGGAATTTAGTAAAGAAAAAGTAAAATTTTTTAGTAAGCTCTAAATATTGATTCCCCCCCCCCCCCCTCTTAGTATTTTTCCCAACAAAATGGTTTTTATAGTGAAATTTATTAGTGCAGACATATTTTGTTAGTACAGGCACACTTGTTAGTACAGGCATATATTATTAAGTGCATCCATGCTCCAACAAGTACAATTAGAATGTTGTGAAACCAGCTCCAAAAATAGAAGAAAAGAGAGATCAACGCCTTAGAAATCAGCCACTTCGAGGGGAAACCTCTAATACTTTACATAAATGAACAATTCTTGGATGCTACAAATGACCAAAACCTCCTTCTATATATAGGAGTCCATGGGGCCACAATATAATCCTAGCCGACCTAACAATAATAACAATATTGGGGTTACAAGGGTACAACAATAACAATAAGGGGGTTATAATAATAACAATAAGGGACTAAACTAGTAATATAGGGACCTAACATGCCCCTCTCCTTCAAAAAGTGTTGTCCTCAACGCTTGAGTAGCTCTAGGTGCTTCTGTATAAAATTCTCATCCTCCCATGTAGAATCTTCAGTGGGTAAGTTCTTCCACTTGATGAGATACTCTGAAATTGATCGATTTCGTAGTTGTCGAGTTCTTGTTTCAGTGACCGCTTTGGATTCCAATATGATTTTTCCTTCCTCATCAAGTTCTGGAAATACTGTTTGAACTGGAAGGTTCTCACCTATAACTTCTTTAAGCATGAAACATGGAAAACTGGATGCACTCGCGAAGAAGCAGGAAGCTCCAATTTGTATGCCATAGTACCAATCTTTTGCAACACCTTGTAAGGACCATAGTACTTTGGCAATAATTTTTTATCCTTATTAGCTTGCTTGAGGGGCATTTGTTTGTATGGTTGTCGCCATAAAAATTCCCAGTCTCCTACGTCAAAACTTCTTTCGCTGCAATGTTGATCTGCCTGTTGCTTCATTCGATTTTGTGCAAAATTTAGGTTATACTTTAAGAGTTGGAGAACTTCTTGTTGATGCTCGATGTGATCTTCCACTTCTTTAACCTTAGAATTTTCTCTTAAATATGATGTGATGGACGGTGGATGATATCCATAAAATTTCATAAATGGGGTCATTTTTGCTGCAATATGGAAGGAAGTGTTATACCACCATTCAACGAGAGGTAACCACTTGACCCATTTTTTTTGTTTATCAGATACAAAACAACGAAGATATGCTTCCAAACATTTATTCACTCTCTCAGTTTGACCATCGGATTGAAGATGATAAGAAGAGCTATGAGCTAGTTGAGTACCCAAACAAGAAAATAACTTCGTTCAAAAATTTCCAGTAAAAATGGGATCTCTGTCACTCACAATAATCTTTGGGTTTCCATGTAGCTTTTGAATTGTGTCCATAAATGTAGTAGTAACTGTACTTGCTTTAAATGGATGAGATAATGCACAAAAGTGTGCATACTTGGTAAGTCTATCAACTACCACCATGATGACACTCTTTCCTTCGAACTTGGGTAAAGCTGTGATAAAATCCATTAAAATATCCTCCCAACGTTGACTTGGAATGGATAAAGGTTGTAGAAGACCCGAGGTCTTAATTGTCTCAACTTTATTTTGCTGGAAAACCAAACATTCCGCTACAAACTTTTGAATATCAGATTTAAGGCCATCCCAAAAAAATTCTTTCTTCACCCTGTGGTAAGTTTTTAAAAATCCTGAGTGACCTCCTAAAGGAGAAGTGTGCAATTCCAAAAGAATATTTTGTTTTAGTTGGGAACTCTTACAAAGATATAAGTGATCTTTGTACCATAAGGAATCATTTTTCCAACTAAATGTATCAGATGTACTAGGATCTTGCTGCAACTTTTGAATGAGTGTCCACACTTCTTCGTCCTTCTTCCATTCATCCCTTGCTTCGGTTATCCAATCTGGTTGGATAATAGAAATGGCATAAAGCAATGCTTCAACCTCTTCATTCTTTCTTGAGAGTGCATCTGCAACAACATTTAGCTTCCCTTTTTTGTATATTATTTCAAAGTCATAACCCAACATCTTTGTGACCCATTTTTGATGCTCTTCTCAAGATAGTCTTTGTTCCAAAAAGTGTTTAAGACTATCATGATCAGTTTTTACCTTGAAGTGTCTTCCCATTAGGTAAGTTCGCCATTTCTTTAGTGCATGCAGTATTGCTAACATTTCCTTCTCATAAATAGGTTTCTGTAAATACTTTCCTTTGATTGGACGACCTTCAAAAGCAATGGGTCTTCCTTCCTGCATTAAAACTGCACCAATTCCATTTCCTGAGGCATCACATTCCACAATAAAGGTTTTTGTGAAGTCTGGTGTAGCTAAGACCGATGCTAGGCACATTGCCTCTTTAAGACGTTCAAAGGCCTTAGTTGTTTCAAGAGTCCATGAAAATGCATCTTTCTTCAATAATGTTGTTAGAGGTGCTGCTATTCTCCCATAATTCTTAACAAACTTGCGATAATACCCCGTTAACCCGAGAAATCCTTGCAACTGCTTTATGGTTGTGGGGACTTTCCATTCCTTAATGGCTTTAATTTTGTTAGGGTCTACCTTAACACCCTCGTGAGATAAAATATGACCCAGATATTCCACCTCTTGTACTCCAAAGAAACATTTGGATGCTTTTGCATATAATTTTTTCTCCTGCAATAGTTTGAGCACCCTATCAACATGTTTAACATGATCCTTCCAAGACTTGTTGTAGATTAGTATATCATCAAAAAATACTAGCATAAATTTTCTAAGGGTTTGAAAATGGAATTCATCAACCCTTGAAATGTATAAGGTGCAATGGTAAGTCCAAAAGGCATGACCAAAAATTCATAATGACCCTCATGAGTTCGAAATGTTATTTTCGGAATATCTTCAATTTTTATTCTAATTTGATGATATCCTGAATGAAGATTCAACTTGGTAAAATAAATTTCTCCATGTAATTCATCCAATAATTCAGCAATCACGGGAATGGGAAATTTATCTTTAATGGTGAGCTTATTTAGCTCCCTATAATCCGGACACATGCGCCACGATCCATCCTTCTTGTGCACTAATACTACTGAAGCAGAGAAAGAACTTTGACTAGGTTGAATTATACCAGCCTCTAATATTTCTGCATGTTGGGTATGTGTTATATTCTTTCAAGGGAACTACAGTTATGTTCTAATCCAGGGTTAATGGATTGGGGTTTATGTATGCTTCGACATGTATATATATGTGTTGTAACACTAAAAGGAATATAATGAAAAATCAAGCTGGTCATCCCAATTTGGGATCCAGGGGAAAATCTATGTGTTTATCTATTTTATGTTTTATGCTCTCGCTATTGTTTATTTTCTGTTATAAGATTCGTGTGTAGATAATTTTTGTTCAGGGTTAAAACCTACATTTGGTATCAAAGCTAGGTTTCGGCTTCAAGGGGACGCCTTTGCTACTGAGGGTTTTTTGCTCGGGCCTGAGGTAGACCCTATTCAGTGGGAGATCTGCAGGATCGATTCTTGCAGTGAAAGAAGATGGCGAACGATGGAAAGATAGAGATCGAGAAATTTAATGGTCAGAGTTTTGAGTTATGGAAGCTCAATATGGAGGATCTGCTGGTGGATAAATATCAGTGGATCGTGGTATATCTGGGTACTAAACCAACGGCAATGTTAGATGAAGACTGGAAGAAACTGGATCGGAAGGCTAAGAGCACAATACGGTTGTGTATCTCAGATTCAGTATTGTTGAATGTATCTAGGGAAGCTACCGCGAAGAATTTGTGGGAAAAACTTGGGACTTTGTACCAATCTAAGTCTCTGGTGAATAAGTTGTTCCTACGGAAAAAGCTGTATAACCTGAGGATGAAGGATGGAGACTCGGTGACAGAGCATCTGCACGCCTTCAATACTGTGGTAAGTCAGCTGTCATCTGTTGATATTAAAATATCAGATGAAGATAAGTGCATCAGTTTGTTGTGTTCTCTACCAGATTCGTGGGATATTCTGGTTATTGCAATAGGTAGCAATACAACTACCTTGAATTTTGATGACATTGTCTCAGCCTTGTTGTCGGAGGAAATGAGACGGAGAAATATGGAGGGCCGGAATGGAGATGCCTTATCTGTATGAGGAAGGTCCCAACACAGAAACAAGAATAAGGTTTCGAGTGGGAGATCCAAATCTAGAGGGAGATCTAAATCTACTGGAAAGTTTGTAAGGTGTGCTAGAAATGCGGAAAGGAAGGGCACTACAAAAAGGACTACAGATCTAAAGCTCCTGAGAAAGGAAAGGGATCTGATGATGCTCCTTCTGCAGAGGCAAAAACCACCTCTGATGAAGGTGGGGATGTCTATTTGGCTTCTTATTCAAATACACATGTAGATCATGAGTCATGGTTGATTGACTCAGGTGCATCTTTTCACTTCACTCCCATAGGGAGTGGTTCTACGAGTATGAAAAATATGATGGTGATGTCTTCCTAGGGGATGATAGGAAGGCCAAAATCGTCAGACATGGAAATGTCAAGTTGAAGCTGCAAGGTGGAAGGAATAGAACATCTCTTGGTGTTTTTCATATTCCTGCATTGGCCAGAAATCTGATTTCTGTAAGCAAAGGCTTCTTCGTTGATGTAAAAACAGTGTTCGAGAAAGATGCCTGCAGGATGGTTCGGGGAGCACTGGTATTAATGCGGGGAGTTCGGACTGGAACTCTATACAAGCTACAAGGTAGCACCGTTATTGATGGGTGTAACAGTTATGTGGTTCCTGAAAGTGGAGTGGAAAGCCTAGCTGTCTCTGGAGAAAAGACCATGCTATGGCATCAAAGGCTTGGACATATTGGAGAGAAGGGCCTTCGGATACTACATAGAAATGGTATGGTAGAAGGTATGTTTAATTGTTCTCTGGATTTCGATTTCTGTGAACATTGTGTATATGGGAAGCAGAATCGGGTGAGTTTTCCTTCTGGTGCTAAGAGGGCAAACAAGATATTAGAACTTGTGCACAGTGATGTGTTTGGGCCTGTGTCAGTTCCATCACTGGGAAAGTCTGTGTACTATGTTTCATTCATAGATGACTTCTCAAGGAATACATGGATATATTTCTTGAGGAAGAAATCTGAAGTCTTTGGCAGATTTAAAGAATTTAAGGCTCTGGTGGAAAACCAGACAGAGAAGAAGATAAAGGTGCTGAGGACAGATAATGGTGGGGAGTTCTGCAAGAAGGAATTTGAAGAGTTCTGTAAGAAGTGTGGTATAGCACGACAGAAGACTACTCCATACACACCTCAAAAAAATGGAGTTGCAGAAAGAATGAACAGAACGCTGATGGAAAAGGCAAGAAGCATGCTCAGTGGTACCGGGTTAGGACAAGAATTCTGGGCAGAGGCAGTGGAGACTGCATGTTACTTAGTTAATAGATCACCTTCATTAGCGTTGGAGGATAAGACTCCACATGAGGTATGGACTGGTAAGAAACCCTCTCTTTCACATCTAAGGGTATTTGGATGTGATGCATATGTACATGTTCCAAAGGAGAAAAGGACCAAGTTGGATAATAAATCTGAAAGGTACATCTTTATTGGGTATAAGGATGGTTTAAAGGGTTACAAGCTTTGGAACCCAGAAACAAGGAAGGTTGTGTACAGTCGAGATGTGGTGTTTAGAGAGGTAAAATATGTTGTTACACATGAAGTCCTACCAAAGGAACCTGAGAAGATAGAGTTTGAGCTAAAGGAGGATGAATCAGACTCTACAACAAAAGAAGACTCGGTAGAGGAAGAGCCACAAACTCCAACTATGAGAAGATCAACTCGGGAAAGAAGGCAACCAAAAAGGTATATTCCATCTGCTTTTTGTTCAGGTTTTTCCTTAACTATAACTGATGATGATCCCAGAACTGTCAGGGAGGCAGTAGATTCCAAGGATGGAAAACTCTGGAAGGAGGCCATGGTTGATGAAATGGCATCCTTGCACAAAAATGAGGCATGGGATCTGGTGGAGTTGCCGACTGGAAGGAAGCCCATTGGGAGAAAATGGGTGTTTAAAAAGAAGATGAATGTAGAAGGCAAGGTGGAGAAATACAAAGCTCGGTTGGTAGCAAAAGGTTATTCCCAGGTGCCGGGAATTGATTTTGGTGATATTTTTTCTCCTGTTGCCAAAGTTACTTCTATTAGATTACTTTTATCTATTGTTGCTGCATTTGATTTTGAGATAGAACAGATGGATGTGAAGACAACATTTCTTCATGAGGATCTAGAAGAGGAGATCTACATGAAGCAACTTGAAGGCTTTATGGTGAAGGGTAAGAAAGAACTGGTATGCAGGTTGAAGAAGTCTCTGTATGGGTTAAAACAATTACCAAGGATGTGGTATCAGAAATTTGATACCTATATACGGGGACTTGGCTTCACCAGAAGCAAGGAGGATCACTGTGTTTATTTTAAATTAATTGGTGACCGTGTTATTTATTTGGTCTTGTATATGGATGATATGTTGTTGATTGGAAATGACAAAGAAATTATCCAAGATTTGAAGACCCGTCTGTTCTCCAAATTCGACATGAAGGATCTTGGTGCTGCAAACTATATTTTGGGCATGGAAATTAAGAGAGATCGGGAAAAGAGGAAGCTCTGGTTAAACCAGAGGAATTATGTCGAGACTATATTTCAGAGGTTCAATATGCAAGATAGTAAACCATTGAATGTTCCTATTCCTGTAGGTGTAAAGCTGTCTGCTGAACAATGTCCCAAGACACAAGAAGAAGAGGAGGATATGTCCCGTGTTCCATATGCAAGTGCAGTGGGTAGTCCGATGTATGCAATGGTATGTACTAGACCAAACATTGCACATGCAGTGGGAGTATTGAGCAGGTTTATGTCAAACCCAAGGAAGGAGCATTAGACAGCAGTGAAGCGGGTTTTCAGATATTTACGTGGCACTAGTGATTATGGCTTGTGCTACTAGGGAAGACCAAGATTGGAAAGAATTTTGGACATTTGTGGTTTTTTTGATGCAGACTGGGCTGGAGATCTGGACCAAAGAAGATCTACAAGTGGGTATGTGTTTAACCTATTTGGAGGCGCAGTCAGTTGGATGAGTAAAAGACAGTCTGTAGTGGCTCTTTCAACTACAGAGGCAGAATACATAGCAACCACTCATGCAAGCAAGGAAGTAGTTTGGTTGCAGAGATTGTGTTCAAGTATGGGGTTGGTACAACAAGCTATAAGGATAGACTGTGATAGCCAAAGTGCAATTTTCTTAGCTAAGAACCCTGCTTATCATTCAAAGACAAAGCACATTGATGTTCAATATCACTTTTTTAGAGATATGGTTAAGGCTAAAAGGGTGTTGTTGGTAAAGGTGGACACTTTGAAGAATGTTGCAGATGCATTGACGAAGTCTGTGAGCACTCAGAAGTTCTCTTGGTGTAGAGAAACAATGGGTGTTGAAGAATTGGGCCAATGACTAAGCTCTCCTATGGCCCCCTATGGAAAGAAAACAACAAGTGGGAGAATGTTGGGTATGTGTTATATTCTTTCCACGACTAGCCCCACGCGTTGTATGTTGCGCCGGGTGCAGCAGGGGGGTCACAGGGGGGGCGACAGCCCCCCCTGTTGGGGTTCGGGGCAGCGCCCCGGCGAAAAATTTTTTGGTATGCGGTCCCACTCATATGCGGACCCACCCATGTTTTGTGCATGAGTTTGCACATGGTTTTTGGGGTATGATGGTTTTCGACCCCTGGTATTTTGTAGATCCGGTCAAGGGAACTACGGTTATGTTCTAATCCAGGGTTAATGGATTGGGGTTTATGTATGCTTCGGCATGTATATATATGTGTTGTAACACTAAAAGGAATATAATGAAAAATCAAGCTGGTCGTCCCAATTTGGGATCCATGGGAAAATCTCTGTGTTTATCTGTTTTATGTTTTATGCTCTCGCTATTGTTTATTTTCTGTTATAAGATTCGTGTGTATATAATTTATGTTCAGGGTTAAAACCTACACTGCAATCATACATTCAATTTTTCTCTTTTGGACATAATGATATCTATAAGGCCTGATGTTTGGAGGAACACTTCCTGGAATCAAATGAATAGCATGATCATGATCACGAATAGGTGGGAGTCCTTTGGGAGTTTCAAACACCTTGGAATGATTGTCCAAGAATTTTTGGAGATCTACAGAAAAAAAGATGATTTTGATGTTGGAACTTCTAGTGAGCATAATTGTGCAATTATGCATCGTTGTTCTTTCTTCATAAGCTTTGTCATGAAATTAGAGCTTATTATCTTTCCCGAATTCCCTACAATACCTCGTAATTCGACTTCCTTTCCTCCTAAAAAAAATTTCAAGAAAAGTTCTTGAAAATTAAAAGCTACCGTCCCCAAAGATTGTAACCATTGTACTCCTAGTACAACATCAGCGCCTCCCATTGGAATGGAAATCATTGGACTATTTAATACATATTCCCCCATGGTTAGCTTGATATTATGGCATTTTCTAGAGAAATTTATAGTTCCTCCATTCGCAACCATCACTTGACATTCTGGTGCTAGGTATAGGAAACAATTCAATTCATTGGCTACCTTACAATGAATAAAATTATGGGTACTACCCGAATCAATCAACACTATTACCTTTTTCTTCTTGATATGTCCTTCTATCTTGAGAGTTTGAGGAGTGCTAATTCCTTCTAATGCATTACACGATATGGTTGGACTCATTTCTTCCTCTTCTAGGGTTGGTTCTGTTAGAGTCGGTCTGTTCATCCCTCCGTCAGAGATCAAAATCTCTTTTGTTGCATTTCATTTTTAGGTGTCTCATTCAGTTCAGTCATTGGCATTCCATTAGGAGCATCCATCTTCTAACGAAAAGGTTTTGTCACTAATGTCCCTCATTTCATGTACCTTTTGGTCCGTGTCTATTCATCAAAATCAAATTTAAAGTCATTTACAGTCTTGTTTTGGTCTCTTAGTCAGCAAAGATTCATTTCAGTCATTAGGTCTAGGGTTTCGCAAATTTTTTCTTCAAAGTGTCCAATAATGCCAGCAGGACCAGAGGGAGGTTCAAAATAATTTTTCATTTCGAAAATTTCATCGTCATAATGTTAGATCATGATTCTTCTTCAAAACTCTATTTTGAAGAAAAATCGTCAATTTCGTCTTTTGTAATAAATGCCATGTATATTTTCAAAGTTTTTCAGTTGTCAAAATCTTCAGGCGCAGCCCTGGTCGCCTTTGCCAAATTCCGTGCCAGTCATCCCTGCAAAAAATTGACAAAAGTTTCATCATTCAAGTCAAAAAAGTCAAAGTGGAAACAAAAACAGAGTTACATTAAAAAAAGTGAAAGTGCCAAAGCCAAACATTACAAAGGTGGGTTTTTAAGAAGCAAAAATCAAGTTATTCACTATATAAGATATTTTCACCCTTCAAACAGTTCATTTGCACCAAGAAACAAGAGTGAAAGCCAAATTAAGCGTGGAGGAGCGAAAGCATTTGTTAGAGCCGGACTGTGTGTTGAAAATCAGTTGCGCGGCGCATTGGGAGAAGGCGCGACGCACAAGGAGGTCGTGGCGCACAGGGCCTCCTGCCACTGTGTATTTTTTAACATGCACAGCGCACTGGGTTGTGCGCGGCGCACAGAGCCTCCAAGTGAAATTTTCCCACTGCTTCATCAAAATCAAATCGACTCAACTTTCTTTGCTCCAAGTAACTTCGTGAGGCTGTCAATTGTTTATAGCTTGTGTTTGGTATTGTTGAAAGATTGGTTTTGAAGAACTTGAATGCTAAACTACAAACCCTATCCTCTTATTAAAGTGTTCCCTTGGGGTTTTAAAATTTGTGATTTAAAAGCAATTGTGTGCCAGGCATTTCATTCCTCATTGGTTTACTCCATCTCACTGTTTTATTATTGTCACAGTTCCTTCCCTATTCCCCAAGCCACTCATACCATTAAAACCCATTACCCTATCCATAAACCATTGCATTTCCTATCATTTTTTCCCTATCTCATTTCACTTATAAAATCCCCAAATCCTAGATTCCCAAACACAGTCAAGTGACTGTATTGCATTCTAATTTCACTTGACAGTCCACTATACCCACTGTCCATACTCACCACAGTCCCTTCCTACTTGGCATATTTTTGCAATTGAAACAAAGGCACCAACTTTTCATTTTCAACAAACCAAACATACACTTGATATATACCTTGCAACACCATGGAGATGGACACAGATTCATCATATGAACAAGACAATGATTCTACCACAGAGCTGCATGCACCGAGAAGGCCTCGTAAAGGAGGCAAACATGTGAGAGAAGAGCCCACCTCATTGACTCAGTTGCAGGCCTGCCCACTTGCCATGGTATGTTTCCAAGAGTATTCATGCTATCATTATTGTGAGAGGATTGCTCAGATTCAGCGTCATCAGGAGTTATCCCGGTTGTTTGTTTTACATTTGCGAGATGGTCAGGTAACTGTTGCTGGTGTAAATTTCACCTTGACACCAGAAACCATTTCTCAGGCAACAGGAATACCGAATGTAGGTGAAGAGTGGAACAAAATACAGTAGGTGGATAGAGTGCATTACGAGCCATACATCAGGCCTAGCTATGTGAGGCAGCTCAGCAGGGTATTCCCATTCCGGTTCCTGAAGGAATCCTATGCGCTTTTGATGAGACTCATTATCAGATACTTCAGTTGTGAGGGCTGGTTCTCACGCCTCTATGTATACCACATCATATTATTGATGCATTTCACAAGAGTGAGGATGATGACCATTCCATATTTCATGTGCCGAAACATAGAGAGGATGACTACTCTTGTGCAGAAGAAGACTCCCGAGCAGCAGTACAACAACATTTATCATTATGCGCTTATTAAGATCATTGTGGTACATCAGCTTGGATTGCAGGGCATTGCATGGGAATATTTCATTTCCCATGATTTCTTCACAGCCCCTTAGCCTCCTCCAGAGATTTTTCATGATGCAGGTGAGCCTTCACATCAGTTTGAAGGTCCCGAGACAGAGCCTATCAGTGTGCCAGTATTTGTTACTTATCAGAGAGGCACGAGATCATTATTTGAAGCAGCACGACGAGTACTATCTCCATCTGGGGTGGAAGGGGTCTCGTTGCCATCGTCATCAGTACAGGTAAAGGTACAGGATAGAGGAAAGAGGCCTATGCAGGAGGAGGGCCCTTCAGGAGGCCAGGATACTGATTTCATGTTGATTGATGTGGATTTGAGCTCTCCAAGCTCAAAACTGAGAGATATCATTCAGGAGCAGAAAACTGAGATCGACACATTGAACGACAAGCTGCAGAGAGCTTAGTGGGTCATAAACTATCTGGAGCAGCGCAACAGACAGTTGGAGGATCAGCAGACGATCATGGAGTTGCAAAACATCTGTAAGAACCGGCAAGCTGCCCGAAGAAGCCCATCCGAGATGACACCTATTGAGCGGGAGATTGAGGCCGATAGAGAGACTTGGCTTGAGAGAGTCAACATGCATCTTGAGAAGCTGTTGGAGAAGGAAAAAAAGGAGAAGAATATGCTCAGACATATGAAGAACCATTATTGGGCATGCACACATGTTTGCAAAGCGAAGATCAAGATCCTGAAAGCGAGGCTAAGGAGGGCACTGAAGCGTCGTAAAAGACATGATAGGCTCCAAATCTTGGCCGAAGCTTCTTTGGCTAAGCATGGTACTTGATGAGGGACCTTCAGCCAAAATTTCAAGGAATTTGGGAAAAAATTTGTCAATTTTGATTTTTTTGGTCACAAAACAGGTTTTTCTGCCCGATGCGTAGCGCCACCTTGCGCGCGCTTATAATTGGCAGCTCTTCAGGGGGAAAACTTTGCATTTCTAGATTTTTTTATCAAAATTTATGCATTCTCATGGATTACCTAAGGATTTCATCAAGTTCTGGGTTGCCTAAAGGGTCAAAAACACCCTAAAAATGGCCTCTCTGCCACTTTTTGCACACACAGGAAGCAGTGTTGGGAGATTGAACTTTTGGAGAAACAAATGGCAACCAAATCCATAAATTCCACTTGGGTTGGAAATTATACAGGTAGGGCTTTCCAACGAGCTATCATGAGCTCAATTTGGACTTTGGGAAGGGCCTCAAAATCAGCTCCAAAGTTGTGCTACGCATAGAGATTTTGGGCACGACGCATAGAGGATTTTGGCCTATTTTTCACTCAGCAGCTCAGAATTTCGCCTAGTTTTGGCCAGTTTCATTTTTTCATGTAACTTTTGATCTACCTTGATGTAATTTCATAACCATGATGTAATTTTGGCACATTTTTACTTGTTCTATAAGATTCATTCACCAAAAGGTGAAATGTGAGTGAATGGATCAATTTCCTAGCATATAGAGGCAAGTTGTTTCATGGCCTATTTTTTAGTTCCTAGTTTAGATATGGTTGAAACAGCTCCTAGAATGATGAGCTCGACCCCTAGAGGCATGTGGAGGAGTTATTCTTGTCTATAATATGTATTTTCTCAGTCATTTTCAAGGTTGGACATTTGGGATTGCTTAGCACTTCATTGTACATTTCATTATGCAATTTTGGCAAAGGAATAGACCAGGGTTTGCAGCACTCTTGGGGATCCTTGTGGCTCTATGTTTTGATGGTGTTTTTCTCTATGTACTTATAAGTTCACTGATGTTTATGTGTATCATTTTCCCTTCTCTTTTCTTCTTAGATTAAACAAATCAGTGTTAAAGGTGGAATTCAGTAGCTTGCTTTTCTCTGCCTTCAGTTTTGTTTAATTTTACATGTTTTCATCTGTTTAAGGAGGAATCTTGAGACCCTCTTTCCCTCTTCAGCTCCTCAGTTCCTCACCGGTCTGATCCATTCATTCATTCAATCTAAAGCATAAAAAAAATTGCCTTCCTTGCCCCAATCAGAACTCTGCAAAAACTAGGCCTAATCCCCGCACCCAAAACTGCCTTTCCCTTTGATCCAACAAACCCCCAAAATCAAACTCAAACTCCTTTACTTATATACCTAGCCTAAAATTAGCTTTTATTTCAGTCATCTCAAACCCTATTTATTACTTTTCGCTGAGATTGACCCGGAGAGAGCCCTCTCCTATTCTGGTAGGGCTAGCTACCAGACTGAGCGTGGTATGATGTTACCGTGAACTCTGCCTTCCTTCAGCCTGAGGTAGATCTAGGCAATAACATAGTGGCGACCATACTGGGGAATAAAATGGTTTGCTTGTTGGTGTTATTTGTTTTATAAGCTACAGAAGGAGCCTGAAGTTATGCCAGGTAGCCTTCGAAACATTCTTTCTTTGCATTATCGAAAGTAGATAAACGTTGCTTCAGTCAATCTCCGATCTAGCTTGTGAACGTGACACTTGACTTGTAAATTACCCCAGTATATCAGATCATTCTAGACTTTTGGGTGATGAGTCTAGAATTTGATGGGTTGAACAAGTTGGTTTTGTCCCTTTGATTTTTGAAATTAATCCAACACACTGGCTTCCAGAAGACATACTAGAGAAAATCTAGATCCCGATCCACCTCCACTGTATGAGAATCCCAATCTGATTTCAAGAATCCTCCGTCGAGAAAGTCCCGTGATCCCTTTGTTTAAATCTCATTCATGTCCCGCTATTTTTGAATATCTTGAAGATATTGAATTTGACGAGAAATTTGAGTTGTCGTTGTTTCAAACTAAGTCTGAAAGTGCGATTAGTTCTACTGTCATAAATCCCGAGTTTATCAAGTATCTTGAAATTGAACAAGCTAATAGATCCATTGACAGCTACATCTTGAATATTCAAAACTCCATTGTGGCAACAAATATTCCTGAGTTTATAGAGTCTGCATCTGAAACTCTTGGGCCATCAGCAGTTACATCCGGTTCACAAGTTCATACCGAGCTTCCCTTCATTCCTACCATTCCCGTGCAACCATCTATTTCTGATCAACAATCTGTAGTAGTTTCTCCTCCATCCCCACCACATACACCTCATACATCTACTGCTCCTACTCCACTCGTTTCTCCAAGACAGATTATAAATCCACCAAGAGCAATGGCTGCTAGATTCGCACCCCTTGTCTTGCCTCAAAACTTGGATGCTATGCCCGCTGATTATCAAAGTAAGATCCCATTGTTTGATGGCACTCCTCAAAGTGTTCCTGCTCAGCAACATATTGATAGAATGGCAGAGTTCTTTGATCTTCATGAAATTGATGAAGAAAATGTGACCATGAGATTGTTTGTGCAAACTTTTGGAGGTGAAGTACGAAAGTGGTTCAGAGCTTTGCAACCTAGAAGTATTGCTACATTGGCTGAGCTGCAGAGACAATTTTTAGATTGGTGGGAAATAAAGAAATATCCTCTTCAAATCACTTCTGAATATACCAAGATCAAGTGCAATGCTGGTGAGTCTGTCCAAGACTATTGTATCAAATTTAATGCAGTTTATAATGAAATTCCTGATGATCTAAGGCCATCTAAGAATTCATCTTTGCTTAAATTTCCGGATGGTTTTGATCCGAACATGGCCTATTCATTACGAGAAATAGATCCGCCCACTTTGGAGGACATGCAGAAAATTGCAGTGAGTGTTGAAGCGAATTTGAATGACAAGAGGGCTAGATTGAAAGCTGAGAAGAAAGTCGTGATAAAGGAAGAAGCTTCTACTTCAGATCAACTACTTCGCAAAGTGGAAAAGATGTTTGAAAGATTGACACTTGATAAGCCCGAACCGTAGATCAGAAATCCCAACTTCCGTGCACAGCAGCAACCACAATTCAGGATCAAACAGCGAGAGCAGCGAGCACCAGAACCGCTAGCACAACAGCAGGTAAAAACTCCTTTACATTAGAATTTTTTCGGTTCGGAATCAGACGATGAAGACAATGTAATAGGAGAAGAAAATCACTTTTTTACACCTGATGATATTCCAACCTTTATCACCGAAGATGAGGAGTATGCAGAAAATTCAGCTGAACAAAAGGATGAGGATTTTATCTTGGCAAATGAGACAGCTCTTGAAGAAGAGTCGGATGAGCATCAGATAGGTTATATGAATGCTTTTTCCGCCCAGCAGAAACAATATTCACTTAGAAACAGAGATGTGCCTATCAACCCAATCCAAAAGAGAAAATAAGTTTCAGCACCAAAGAATGATGTACCCATTGCACAAAAGAAGGGAAAAGATGTAGCTGATCCTACTACTAGCAAGTCTCCATCAGCAAGTGAAAGATCAAATCAACCAATTGTATCGAAGGAGAAAGCTGAAAAGAAGGATGCTCCAGCCAAAGAGGTAGAAAAAACTTCAGCTTTTAACTTAGAGAGTGATATTTCTAAGTTAAAAGTTTCCATTCCTTTGACTGAGTTAATGAGAAATAGTAGCTACAAGGGTCAAGTATCTAAAATTTTGAATTTCGATCCAATGTCTGATATGCTGAATGTGGAAGATGATCAAAATGAGTTGATATTTGGACCAGCATTGGATGGTGAGTCTCCCGATAATGAGGTGCCGCCTTTTTATATCAGCCTTAGATTGCATGATTTTGTGTTACATAATGCCATGTTTGATTCTGGAGCTTCTCACAATCTCATGTCGAAGGCGATTATGGAGAAATTGGGATTGGACATCACTCGAAAGTATCATGATCTGTATTCTTTTGATTCCAGCAGAGTAAGATGCATTGGGCTTATTAAATATTTGGTGGTAAGTTTAGATCAGATTCCGACGAAGAATGTTTTGATGGATGTGGTTATGGCAGACATTCCTCCTAGATTTGGCATGCTTCTTTCCAGATCTTGGGGAGCAAAATTGAAGGGAACATTGCAGCTCGATTTCTCCTATGCTACCATTCCTGTGTTCGGTCAGATGATAAAACTATATCGGGAGCAGAAAATGAAGTATATGATCACCAGCAAGGAGAAACTGGTAAATCATCTGATAAATTATGTACATACAGATTTAGAGTCTTTTTTTTTGTATTCAGATAGTTTCAATGATGTAGATAGTCAATTAGTTGAAGCAGAGGACATTCCGGAGATCATAGAAAATTTTAGAGAAGTTTTGATGAAGGAGAGACAAGAACTTGATAGTTCCGCTGAGCAATCAGCCTTCCGACAGCAACAGAAATTTGATGGACAGCAAGCAGAAATAACAGAGCAAACGAAATTTCAGCACTTGGAAGAAGATGAAGAAGGTTTATGGACAATGGATTTCGATGGTGAAGTTGGGAGTGATGGTGCTGGAATCGGCATTTGGGTACGCAGTCCTTTTTCCGCTCCAAACAAGGTACCTAGCAATGTGATGTAGAAATTTGCTGAATAATGAAGATTTATCCACTGAGATTATCCTGGTCATACACTAATTCGAATTCAAGAATAACACATAACCTCTTCTACAATTGATCATCAATATGCGGAAATAGAAACAGTCGCATGCGCACATAAACACAATATGTAATGGGGAAAGCTTATAGCTGAAAACCCCCAGCTATTTTGTATATTATAATAGAAGAGAACATGTAACAATATCAGTACAATACTCCTCACAAGTACTCAGTACTGTCTCCAAAAGTTACACACAAACTAGCTCAGTTTTGAACAAGTCACAGGTTCAAAACTCATCCACTATTTGCCTGCCTCTATTGCGCAATCCAAGTTGGTCTAATGAGAGATCCAAGTTTGAATCTCCTTGGCTTCAACTGCGCAATCCTCATGGGCAATCTCCTCCAATGCTTGTGCGAATCCCATGCACAACTGATGTCGCAACTAATAGCAAACTCACCCTTTCATCTACCTCTTCCACTGGTCTTCACTGAACTGTCCATGCACTGCAGTCAACTGATGTGTTCTTGAGCTGAATGATGAGTTAATAATTAGTGAATTAAATAATATTTAATTCACTCCACTCATCTCTAGTCTATTAGCCAGTTAAACTAAATACAACTAGTTCAACTAAGTTAAACAGAACACAACTTCACCAACTGTCTCATCAACTCCACCAAACTCCGCCACTTGAGTTCTAACTGAAGTCAACCATGCATGAGCTCACCAAACCCCTAGGAAAGCGTAATTCTTTACAAAAGTATGGGCCACATCCGTCTTCCAATCGAAGTGATGCAATCATATAACCAATTTATAGTCCAAATATTATTAAGGGCTGATAATATTTGACTGACCTATTTTTAGACAGGTAGTCTAAAAATAGACTTCGACCTGTATGTCTAAAAATAGAGGTCCATCTATTTTTACCAACTCGACCAATCATCCAAGAATAGCATACTGCAACTCCTAGACCATGCTCCATATGTCTAAAAATAGACATAGTCTAAAAATAGACTTTGCGCTAAAAATAGCCTGCGGGCCCACTTAGTGAAGGCGACTTCATTTCACTAAGCTCCATCATCTTGCTGCATTTTCAACACTCCTTCTCAGCAAGATATGGATTATCTGCAACCCCTATCCTGCCTCTGTGGAATTCGAACTTGCTCCTGGTGAGCGCCTTCGTCAGGATGTCGGCATCCCGATCCTCCGTGGGAACATATGAAAGCATCATGATTCTCCGCTGAACACAATCTCTGATATGATGGTACCTGATGTCGATGTGTTTGGATCTATCATGAAATACCGGATTAGCCGAGAGTTTAATGCAACTCTGGTTATCACAGTAAATCACTGTAGGCTCCAAATGCAACCCGAACAATCCAACGAGGATCTTCCTCATCCAAATAGCCTCGCATGTAGCCAAGCTAGCTGCCATGTACTCGGCCTCTACTGAACTGAGTGCCACGGATCTCTGCTTCCTGCTGTACCAGGAAACTGCTGTCGACCCGATACTGAAGATTCCTCCAGATGTGTTCTTTCGGTCCGTTGGGCTCCCTGCCCAATCTGCATCAGTGAAGCCGCAAAGCTTCGCTCCATCCTCCTGTCTGTACCACAGGCCATATCCCGATGTGCCACTAAGATAACGCAATACATGCTTGCTTGCCTTCCATAAGAGCTTGGTAGGCTTAACCATAGCTTGCGAAAGCTGGTTAACAGCATAGCATATATCGGGTCGTGTATTGACCAGATACATAAGCGACCCCACCAACTATCGATAAACAGTGGCATCCACTACCTCCGCTGAAGTAGCATCCTCCTTCCTCCAACCACCAAGAAGAGGAGTATCAACAGGCTTGCAGCCATGCATGTTGAACTTCTCCAGTATCTCCCGGGCATACTTACCCTGAGAAACAAATAGTCCACCACTGCGCTGCCAGATTTCCAATCCCAGGAAATAATGAAGGAGGCCCAAGTCCTTCATCTCAAACTCTCTAGAAAGATCCTCCTTGCATGAAAGTATCAACAACTCATCACCCGTCAAAATCAGATCATCTACATACAGTACAATGATCAGCAACTTCCCCTCCACCACAATCTGGTACAGGTTAGGATCCGCCTCACTCTTGGAGAATCCAAGTCCGGTGAAATAACTGTCTATCCGTGTGTACCAAGCATGAGGTGCTTGCTTCAGCCCGTACAATGCTCTCTTGAGTCGAAAAACATGTGACTCACCGCTGAAGATCTCGAAACCTTCAGGCTGCTCTATGTACACCTCCTCCTCAATGACTCCGTTGAGGAACACAGTCTTCACATCCATCTGATGGATGTGCCATCCCATCTGCGCTGAGAGAGCTAGGATCATCCGTATGGAAGAGTACCTTGCGACAGGTGCAAAGGTCTCCTCATAATCGATCCCCTCGATCTGTGAGAAGCCACGGGCGACAAATCTCGCCTTGTACTTCTCCACACTCCCGTCAGCCACCTGCTTCACTTTGTAGATCCATCGAGAACCCACCACTGATTTCCCCTCCGGTCTTGGGACAATCTCCCATGCACTGTTTCTGACGATCGAATCATATTCTTCGATCATGGCATCTACCCATGCGGGTTCCTCCACAGCTTCCTCAAAAGAGGATGGCTCCGTCACGACACATTGACTCACAAGAGCCATGTATCCATTGTACCGATCCGGTGACTGCCTCTGTCTGCGCTGTGCTGTAGGTGGTCCTACAACCTTCTCTGCATCTCGAGCCAGTCGCTCAGCTTCTGTAGTGCGCATGCGCCCTCTGATGGTTGGTGCTGCATGGGTGGTTTCTTCCACCTCCTGAACTTCCTCTTGTGGCCGATCCACATCCGGAAGCTCCTCCTTAGGAACTAACAGCTCCTCATCTGCATGCAAGTGTAGCTCCCTCTCAAGCGAACACTGCATGGTTTTCTCCTCCTGAAATTTTATATCCTGCCGCACAATGCTCTTAGACCGTCTCGGAAAATACACACGATAGTTGGGGCGTGTATCAGTGTACGACAAATATCCCAACCTCTCGCGGTCGGATCCAAATTTTCTTCTCGCATCCTTTGTCACATGCATGTAGACAGGAGAACCAAAGATCCGCAAATGGGAAATATCAGGCCTCTTGCCAGAATAAGCCTCCTCCGTTGTACTCATGCCAAGAACCTTGTGAGGACAACGGTTCTGCACATACACTGCTGTATTGCATGCCTCAGCCCACAAGTGAAGGGGTAGGCCCCGATCATGCAACATCGCCCGTGCAGCACCCACGATCGTTCTGTTCTTCCGCTCAGCCACCCCGTTCTGCTGTGGGTTATGGGGTGCGATGAGCTCTCTCCAAATCCCTTCTGCGCTGCAGAACTCCTTGAATTCAGCCGAGATGAATTCACCACCATTGTTGCTCCTTAGAGCAATCACCTTCTTCCCCGACTCCTTCTCGACCAGTGCTTTAAACTCACAGAACTTCGCGAATGTATCGCTCTTCTTCTGCATGAAGAAGATCCAGCACTTTCCAGAGAAATCATCAACAAAGATCACATAATACCTGTGCTTTGCTGTCGAAGCAACTGAGAAAGGACCACACACGTCTGTGTGAACTCTCTCAAGGATCGTCGTGGCGCGACTATCCTTCTCGTGAAAGGTGGCTTTCACATATTTTCCCAAGGTACACCCCTTGCACTGATCTGACTGCGCAAGAGTTCCCTTAGGAAGCCCAATATAAATCTGCTGCAGTATCTTCAAAGCGCCATGGTGAAGGTGGCCCAATCTCCTGTGCCACAGCTCGCCATCATCATCCCGGCTCACCACTTCTCCCACCTTGCATGCCATTGCTGCGCAGCCATCTACTTGCAAATGATAAAGGTTCTTGACTCGAACCCCTATCTTCCAGGTCTCTCCAGTTGTCTTACTGCACAGGAAAGCCTTTCCCTCGCTGAAGACCACATCATACCCCTTGTCTTCCAACATCACCACAGAGATTAGATTCTTCATCAATCTTGGAACATGCAATACTTCCTTCAATACGAAGGGTTTACCAGACTCCCTCTCAAAGGAAATGGTACCGATACCGGTCGCACTGTATATACCATCATCGCCCATCTCGATGTGCACTCCAAGATCTTTTTCCTCCAGATCTGAAAACAGATCTCGATCTCCTGTCATGTGAAATGACGCACCATTGTCCAAGAACCATACTGATCCCATCACACTTGAGACCAAGCATGCGATCAGTGAAAAATCCAGTTCGAACTGGGAGGCCAATGCCTCTCCCGCTACAGATCCAACAACCTTCTTATTTTTCTTCTTCTGCGGACAATTTGTGGCATAGTGTCCGTGCTGGTGACAGTGAAAACACTTCACCTTGGACATGTCTTGCTTCTTTCCTTTCGCACTAGACTGAGAATCTTTCTTGCTCTTCCCCTTCTTTGATTTGGCAGCCAAAGCGCAATTTTCTTCATCGGATGCCTTTGATGAAGATAAATACGGTAGTCCGCCTTATCTCCTCTTGCATGAGATCCGCCCAAAGTCGCTCCCATCCCGGCAACTTCTCTGAGCCATTGGCGAGTCTCACCGATAGGAATCGCAACTCTTCGGAAGACCAAGGAGAGCCAAGTCCATCAAGTCCTCTTCATCGGCAGTCCACCCCCACACTTCCCGACTCATCTGCGTGAGTGAACTTCGTGAGGTACTTGGAGTCTTTGCCGCCTTTCTCCAGTGATCATAATGTTTTTGAGTTTACCCTTGAGCGCCGGCTCGCTGCAGGCCGCTCTTGCTGCGGAATAGATCATCACGCTTTCCACATCACAAATATGGAGAAGCTTTTCCATCTGGCTGAATATCTCATGATCCTTCACGCCTCAACTCAATCATCGACATTTCGCCATCTTCTTTTGCCAAGCTTCAACTTCAGCAGGATCAGTAGGATTTTGGACATCCATATCTACGAACTCCTTCAACCCGTTATCTTCTAATACCTCCTCCATCCAATCTTTCCATGAAACATAATTCGAACTGCCCTCAAGGGCATACTCGAGTCGCAAACCGTTGAAAGACATTTTCAACTTCGGCACCAAGAAAACAATCTTGTGCAAAATTCGAATTCCAAGCTCAAAAACTCAACTGCTTCTGGATCTATGAGAACAAATTATTTCTAGCACAGAGATCGACTGTAAGGGCATTTACTAGATATATCACCTTTCAAGGAAAGGATGGATCCAGAGGCTACCTGGCCCGTTACAGAATCTGTCTACCGAAATAAAATTGTAATCACTGTAATAGATCCCGATGATCAATTTGCTCCGATACCATGTAGAAATTTGCTGAATAATGAAGATTTATCCACTAAGATTATCCTGGTCATACACTAATTCGAATTCATGCATAACACATAACCTCTTCTACAATTGATCATCAATATGCGGAAATAGAAACAGTTGCATGCGCACATAAACACAATATGTAATGGGGAAAGCTTATAGCTGAAAACCCCCAGCTATTTTGTATATTATAATAGAAGAGAACATGTAACAATCTCAATACAATACTCCTCACAAGTACTCAGTACTGTCTCCAAAAGTTACACACAAACTAGCTCGGTTTTGAACAAGTCACAGGTTCAAAACTCATCCACTAATTGCCTGCCTCTACTGCGCAATCCAAGTTGGTTCAATGAGAGATCCAAGTTCGAATCTCCTTGGCTTCAACTGCGCAATCCTCATGGGCAATCTCCTCCAATGCTTGTGCAAATCTCATGCACAACTCATGTCGCAACTAATAGCAAACTCACCCTTTCATCTACCTCTTCCACTGGTCTTCACTGAACTGTCCATGCACTGTAGTAAACTGATGTGTTCTTGAGTTGAATAGTGAGTTAATAATTAGTGAATTAAATAATATTTAATTCACTCCACTCATCTCTAGTGTATTAGCTAGTTAAACTAAATACAACTAGTTCAACTAAGTTAAATAGAACACAACTCCACCAACTGTCTCATCAACTCCACCAAACTCCGCCACTTGAGTTCTAACTGAAGTCAACCATGCATGAGCTCACCAAACCCCTAAGAATAGCGTAATTCCTTCTGTAGCTCCAACTGAAGTGCTGCAAGAGAATAAATTGAAGTTTATAGTCCAAATATTATTAAGGGCTAATAATATTTGACTGACCTATTTTTTAGACAGGCAGTCTAAAAATAGACTTCGACCTGTATGTCTAAAAATAGAGGTCCATCTATTTTTACCAACTCGACCAATCATCTAAGAATAGCATACTGCAACTCCTAGACCATGCTCCATATGTCTAAAAATAGAAATAGTCTAAAAATAGACTTTGCGCCAAAAATAGCCTGCAACCCCACTTAGTGAAGGCGACTTCATTTCACTAAGCTCCATCATCTTGTTGCATTTTCAACATGTGACAGTTTGTTCTTACAAGTTAGCATTTGATTGTTCGAATAATGAGGCAGAATACGAAGCTTTGATTGTTGGTCTGAAAATACTTAGGAAGTTGAATGCTAAGAGGATTGCAGTCTATGGTGACTCTAAGTTGGTAATTAAGCAAGTGAAGGTTGAGTATCAAGCTAAGCATCTTCGAATGCGGGCTTATCGAAATGTTGTTCTTGATATCTTGAAGTTATTTTCAGACTATACTTTGACTTGTATCCCTCGCATTCAAAATGGTATTGCGGATGCTCTGGCTAAGGTAGATAGTAATTTGAAGATTCCAATGAACTCAAGTAACAAGTTCGAGATCCATGTGAAACATCGTCCAACTGTCCCGGACAATCAGAGGTATTGGCAAGTATTCCAAGATGATGATGAGATTGATGAATTTCTGCAGAACAAAGGTAAATTCAAAGAAACTTCAATTGACATGGAGCATGATGATGGTGAGGCTGATGTGCAAATAAATCAGATAGAAGTATTACAGCTGAAATATAATGTCATTCCTAAGGGTTTGATACCTTTAGAAGAGCTCTTTGATCAAGATGACGTAGCTAGAAAGCCAACCTTGCGGCCAACCGAAAAGGGAGTTGAAGACGTGAACATTGGAATAGCTGAAAATCCAAAGATGGTGAAGTTATCCAAAGCATTGCCACCGGAGGTAAAAGAAAAATATGTTAGTTTGTTTTCTTCTTTTGTTGATGCTTTTGCTTGGGACTATTCAGATTTAAAGACATATGATACCAACATAATTCAGCACACCATTCCTATTAAGCCAAATCAAAAGCCTTTCAGGCAGAAGTTGAGAAGAATAAATCCGAAGTTGTTGCCCTCGATTGAGAAGGAGGTGAATTGATTATACAAGGCTGGTATCATTGTTCCTATAAGATTTTCAGATTGGATTTCCAATTTGGTGCCCGTACGCAAAAATACAGGTGAGATTCGTTTGTGCATTGATTTTAGGAATTTGAACAAGGTTTCTTTGAAAGACAATTATCCATTGCCCAAAATGGATCACATTTTGCAGCGAGTAGTTAGAGCATCTCGTATGTCACTACTCGATGGTTATTCTGGGTATAACCAAATTTTGGTCCATGATGATGATAGAGACAAAACAGCGTTCACCACTCCGTGGGGAACTTTCCATTATGCCAAAATGACTTTCGGTTTGAAGAATGTTGGTGCGGCATTTCAGCGTGCAATGGACATGGAATTTGCGAATGAGAAAGATTTTTTCCTAGTTGTGTATCTTGATGATTTGACAGTCTTTTCCAATTCTGATGAAGAACATCTTTACCATTTGAAAGTTGTTTTTCAGATGTAGAAAGTATGGTGTGTCACTCAATCTTAAAAAGAGTTTGTTCGCCATGGATGAGGGCAAACTACTTGGTCACATTATCTCAAAAGATGGAATCTGTATTGACCCAGCACGAGTTGAAGCTATTCAGAAAATCGATCTTCCCCAGAATAAGAAAGAGATTCAGTCCTTCAATGGTAAGATGAATTTTCTACGCCACTTTGTGCCTAACCTTGCTAAACATCTAAGAGAGATTACAGACATGCTTAAGAAGGATAGCATATTAAAGTGGTCTGAAGAGGCGGTAAAGTCTTTCAATCTAGTGAAGTTGGTTCTTTCTTCAGCTCCTGTTTTGATCAGCCCGGATTATACTCAGGGTTTTATTCTGTTTTCATTTGCTTTGGAGCATACATTGGCAGCAGTATTAATGCATAAAAGAGATGGATATGAAAAACCAATTGCTTTTTCCAGCCGTACTATAAGAGATGCAGCCTTGAAGTATAACATCATTGAAAAGCAAGCTCTTGCGCTTGTGAAAGCGTTGAAAGATTTCCGAGTTTATATTCTGCATTCTCATATTATTGCTTATGTTCCTAACGCTGCTATAAAGGATGTTTTAGTGAAAACAGATCCGGAAGGGAGACGGGGCAGATGGATTGCTGCCTTGTTGGAGTATGATGTGGAGATAAATCCTACAAAACTTATCAAAGGACAAGGGCTGGAAAAGTTAATGGCTGAATCGAATTTTCATGCTTTGGACATCAATCTTATTGCTGCTATGTCTGAAGATAATGAGGAAAGTTCATCAGTTCAGGTATCAGAAATTTTTGTGACATCTCCTTGGTATTCAGATATTGTATATGTGCTTCAAAATTTGTCACCACCACTCGGCATGGCTAGAAACAAAAGTAGAAATCTGAAATTAAAGGCTGCTAAGTTTTGTGTTTTGAATAATTCACTTTATTGGAAAGATCCCAGTGGTGTTTTGTTGAACTGTTTGGTGGAAGAAGAAGCAAAGCGGATTATGGAGGATTTTCACAAAGGAGATTGTGGCGGTCACCTTTTTTGGAAAACAACGGCCAACAAGATTTTGATAGCGAGGTATTATTGGCCGACATTGTTTTCTTATGTGTATAAGACGGTCAAAAGCTGCCATGAATGTCAGATTTTTGAAGGAAGGCAGAAATTGCAGCCTTTGCCGCTTAATCCCATTGAGGTAAGTGCTCCTTTTCAGCAGTGGGGTTTGGATTTCATTGGCGAAATTCATCCCGCTTCTTCAGGTCAGCATAGATGGATCCTAACATCGACAGATTATTTCACGAAATGGATTGAAGCAGCTCCCACCAGGCAAGCTACGGATTCGGTAATAATTTCTTTCCTTGAGAATAACATTTTGTCTCGTTTTGGTTGCCTGAATAAGCTAATCACTGATAACGCAGCAGCTTTCAAATCAAAAAGGATGATTGAGTTTTGTGACAAGTATAAAATCATTTTGGGGCACTCAACCGCTTATCATCTGCAAGGCAACGGATTGGCGGAGTCTTCCAACAAATCTTTGGTCAACATCATTAAAAAGTTGCTGGAAATAAACAAGAAAAGTTGGCATAAGAAGCTAGTCAATGCACTTTGGGCAGATCGAGTGAGTCAGAAGAAATCCATTGGTAAGTCCCCGTTTAAGTTAGTTTATGGAGTTGATACAGTGTTACCTACCTCTCTCGCGGTTTCGGTGGTCAAACTTCTACAGCAAACTGGCAGCGAAGAAGATCATATGCAGAGAAGAATAAATCAAATGATCCATTTGCAGCAGACGAGGGAAGAAATTTTTCAAAACACATTCAAGCTGCAAGAGAGAATTAAGAAAATCTATGACAGGAAAGCAAAGGCGGACAAATTTCAATTGGAAGAAGTGGTGCTGAAATGGGATGCAAGAAACAAGGAAAAAGGTAAGCACGGTAAGTTCGAAAATCTCTGGAAAGGACCCTTTAAAATTGTTGCATATCAAGGTTAGAATGCTTTTCTTCTGAAGGAGATAAACGGGGAAGATTGTCCAGGAGGGCCGGTCAATGGTCAGCTGCTCAAGCGGTATCATTTCTGAGATGTTTTCTACTGATTACATTGTCATTGTACATACCATTTATTTCAGTTTCATTTGCAAGTGTATGCTGTGATCTTTCCTTCAGTTTGGGGCCCAAAGTGAAGGCTATAATTCTGAAGATTGATTGCAGCTTTGGTTTGAGTTTTTCAAGTCAGGATTTCAGTCATTTCAGTTTCAAAGTTGAGTTAGTTTGAGTCAAAATTTTCAGTCAATAAATGAGTCAAGAGTCTTGTCTTGATTTCTCGAAGTTATGGACTCCATATCCCAATGGACGAAGGCACTGGCTACTCTCCCAGAAATCTGTAGTTCTTGGCACCTCCCAGGAGCTATCATCCCCATTGGAGCCAATGTTAGAGTCGGTCTGTTCATCCCTCCGTCAGAGATCAAAATCTCTTTTGTTGCATTTCATTTTTAGGTGTCTCATTCAGTTTAGTCATTGGCATTCCAATAGGAGCATCCATCTTCTGACGGAAGGGTTTTGTCACTCATGTCCATCATGTCATGTACCTGCTGGTCCGTGTCTATTCATCAAAATATATTTTAAAGTCATTTACAGTCCTGTTTTGGTCTCTTAGTCAGCAAAGAGTAATTTCAGTCATTAGGTCTAGGGTTTCTCAAATTTTGTCTTCAAAGTGTCCAATAATGCCAGCAGGACCAGAGGGAGGTTCAAAATAAGTTTTCATTTCGAAAATTTCATCGTCATAATGTTAGATCATGATTCTTCTTCAAAACTCTGTTTTGAAGAAAAATCGTCAATTTCGTCTTTTGTAATAAATGCCATGTATATTTTCAAAGTTTTTCAGTTGTCAAAATCTTCAGGTGCAGCCCTGGTCGCCTTTGCCAAATTCCGTGCCAGTCATCCCTGCAAAAAATTGACAAAAGTTTCATCATTCAAGTCAAAAAAGTCAAAGTGGAAACAAAAACAGAGTTACATTAAAAAAAGTGAAAAGTGCCAAAGCCAAACATTACAAAGGTGGGTTTTTAAGAAGCAAAAATCAAGTTCTTCACTATATAAGATATTTTCACCCTTCAAACAGTTCATTTGCACCAAGAAACAAGAGTGAAAGCCAAATTAAGCGTGGAAGAGCGAAAGCATTTGTTAGAGCTGGACTGTGTGTTGAAAATCAGTTGCGCGGCGCGTTGGGAGAAGGCGCGATGCACAAGGAGGTCGCGGCGCACAGGGCCTCCTGCCACTGTGTATTTTTGAATGCGCGTGGCGCACTGGGTTGTGCGTGTGGCGCACAGAGCCTCCAAGTGAAATTTTCCCACTGCTTCATCAAAATCAAATCGACTCAACTTTCTTTGCTCCAAGTAACTTCGTGAGGTTTTCAATTGTTTATAGCTTGTGTTTGGTATTGTTGAAATATTGGTTTTGAAGAACTTGAATGCTAAACTACAAAACCTATCCTCTTATTAAAGTTTTCCCTTAGGGTTTTAAAATTGGTGATTTAAAAGCAATTGTGTGCCAAGCATTTCATTCCTCATTGGTTTACTCCCTCTCACTGTTTTATTATTGTCACAGTTCCTTCCCTATTCCCCAAGCCACTCATACCATTAAAACCCATTACCCTATCCATAAACCATTGCATTTCCTATCATTTTTTCCCTATCTCATTTCACTTATAAAATCCCCAAATCCCAGATTCCCAAACACAATCAAGTGATTGTTATTGCATTCTAATTTCACTTGACAGTCCACTATACCCACTGTCCATACTCACCACAGTCCCTTCCTACTTGGCATATTTTGGCAATTGAAACAAAGGCACCAACTTTTCATTTTCAACAAACCAAACATACACTTGATATATACCTTGCAACACCATGGAGACGGACACAGATTCATCATATGAACAAGACAGTGATTCTACCATAGAGCTGCATGCACCAAGAAGGCCTCGTAAAGGATGCAAACATGTGAGAGAAGAGCCCACCTCATTGACTCAGTTGCAGGCCTGTCCACTTGCCATGGTATGTTTCTGAGAGCAGTCATGCTATCAGTATTGTGAGATGATTGCTTAGATTCAGCATCATCAAGAGTTAGCCCGGTTGTTTGTTTTACATTTGCGAGATGGTCAAGTAATTGTTGCTGGTGTAAATTTTACCTTGACACCAGAAACCATTTCTCAAGCAACAGGAATACTGAATGTAGGTGAAGAGTGGAACAAAAGACAGCAAGTGGATAGAGTGCATTACGAGCCATACATCAGGCCTAGCTATGTGAGGCAGCTCAACAGGGTATTCCCATTCTGGTTCCTGAAGGAATCCTATGCGCCATTGATGAGACTCATTATCAGATACTTCAGTTGTGAGGGCCGGTTCTCACGCCTCTATGCATACCACATCAGATTATTGATGCATTTCACAAGAGTGAGGATGATGAACATTCCATATTTCATGTGCCGAAACATAGAGAGGATGACTACTCTTGTGCAGAAGAAGACTCCCGAGCAGCAATACAACAACATTTATCATTATGCGCTTATCAAGATCATTGTGGTACATTAGCTTGGATTGCAGGGCATTGCATGGGAAGATTTCATTTCCCGTGACTTCTTCACAGCCCCTCAACCTCCTCTGGAGATTTTTCATGATGCAGGTGAGCCTTCACATCAGTTTTAAGGTCCCGAGATAGAGCCTATCAGTGTGCCAGTATTTGTTACTTATCAGAGAGGCACGAGATCATTATTTGCAGCAGCCCGACGAGTACTATCTCCACCCGGGGTGGAAGGGGTCTCGTTGCCATCGTCATCAGCACGGGTACAGGTATAGGACAGAGGAAAGAGGCCTATGCAGGAGGAGGGCCCTTCAGGAGGCCAGGATACTGATTTCATGTTGATTGATGTGGATTTGAGCTCTCCAAGCTCAAAACTGAGAGAGATCATTCAGGAGCAGAAAACTGAGATCAACACATTGAACAACAAGTTGCAGAGAGATAAGTGGGTCATAAACTATTTGGAGCAGTGCAACAGACAGTTGGAGGATCATCAGATGATCATGGAGTTACAAAACATCCGTGAGAACTAACAAGCTGCCCGAAGAAGCCCATCCGAGATGACACTATGAGCAGAGAACTGGCCAGTCTGAGGACTTGACCGAGGGAGTCCTTGTGCCTCTTGAGCTGAAAAGCAGGCAGGAAGTAATCAGCCTTGATTATGAAGAACCGCTGTGACCTTTACATGCCTGAAAATACAAAGGTCAAAGTCTTGGCAGAATGGGGAGGGCCAGAAGCACTAGTAAAAAGTGTTGATGGCTCAGATCCTGTTGGCTTCTTTGGCTGAATAGTTATGATGAGGGACCTTCGGCCCAAATTTCAAGAGATTGGGGAAAAATTTGTCAATTTGATTTTTTTGGTCAAATAGGGTTTTAGACGCGTGCTTCCATGTAACTGACGCTTATAATTGATGACTCTTGGGAGGGAAAATTTGGGTTTACGGATTTTATCAAAATTTATGCATGCTCATGGATTACCTAAGGATTTCATCAAGTTCTGGGTTGCCTAAAGGGTCAAAAACACCCTAAAAATGGCCTTTCTGCCACTTTTTGCACACACAGGAAGCAGTGTTGGGAGATTGAACTTTTGGAGTTTCAAATGGCAACCAAATCTAGAAATTCAACTTGGGTTGGAAATTATAGAGGCGGGGCTTTCCAACGAGCTATCATGAGCTCAATTTGGACTTCAGGAAGGGCCTCAAAATCAGCTCCAAAGTTGTGCTACACATAGAGATTTTGGGCGCTGCGCATAGAGGATTTTGGCCTATTTTTCACTCAGCAGCTCAGAATTTCGCCTAGTTTTGGCCAGTTTCACTTTTTCATGTAAATTTTGATCTACCTTGATGTAATTTCATAACCATGATGTAATTTTGGCACATTTTTACATGTTCTAGAAGATTCATTCACCAAAAGGTGAAATGTGAGTGAATGGATCAGTTTCCTAGCATATAGAGGCAAGTTGTTTCATGGCCTATTTTTCAGTTCTTAGTTTAGATATGGTTGAAACAGCTCCTAGAATGATGAGCTTGACCCCTAGAGGCATGGGGAGGAGTTATGCTTGTCTATATTATGTATTTTCTCAGTCATTTTCAGGGTTGGACATTTGGGATTGCTTAGCACTTCATTGTACATTTCATTCTGCAATTTTGGCAAAGGAATAGACCAGGGTTTGCAGCACTCTTTGGGATCCTTGTGGCTCTGTGTTTTGATTGTGTTTTTCTCTATGTACTTGTAAGTTCACTGATGTTTATGTGTATCATTTTCCCTTCTCTTTTCTTCTTAGATTAAACAAATCAGTGTTAAAGGTGGAATTCAGTAGCTTGCTTTGCTCTGCCTTCAGTTTTGTTTAATTTTACATGTTTTCATCTGTTTGAGGAGGAATCTTGAGACCCTCTTTCCCTCTTCATCTCCTCACCAGTCTGATCCATCCATTCATTCAATCTAAAGCATCAAAACAATTTCCTTCCTTGCCCCAATCAAAACTCTGCAAAAACTAGGCCTAATCCCCGCACCCAAAACTGCCTTTCCCTTTGATCCAACAAAACCCTCCAAAATAAAACTCAAACTCCTTTAGTTATATACCTAGCCTAAAATTAGATTTTATTTCAGTCATCTCAAGCCCTATTGATTACTTTTCGCTGAGATTGACCTGGAGAGAGCCCTCTCCTGTTCTGGTAGGGCTAGCTACCAGACTGAGCGTGGTATGATGTTACCCTGAATTCTGCCTTCCTTCAGCCTGAGGTAGATTTAGGCAATAACAGGTTCCTGGTGTATATCCTCTTCTTTTGAAGATTATTTTTCATTTTCTTCTTCCTTTTCACAATCTATGTAAAATAATTTCTTCTCAGCACACTTATGACCTTTAGTGTATTTGCAATCACAACTATAGCAAAGCCCTTTTGCTCTTTTTTCTTCCAATTGTTGTGTTGTCAACCTTGTAGATTGTGGAAGTCTAGGAGTAGGAAAACTTCCATATTTATAGATGTGAGTGGTATGCTTCCTTGTTGCCATAATTTTACATTCAATTTTTCTTGCCAACCTAAATTCCTTCTCCAATGAATCAGGTTCCATAACACGAACTTCATGTTGGATGTTATCCTTTAAAGTCCCTATGAATACATCAATCTTGTGTTCCTCTGTAATATCAGTTACCCTTATATTAAATTTTTGGAAGTCCTCAATGTGCTCCACCATTGAACCCTTTTGTTTGAGATTTATCAACTAGCTAAAGAAGGTGTTTCTCTTTATATCCTCATAATGTGCTATCACTTCCTCCATAAAAATTGACCAAGTGATAATTTTTTTACGGGAGCAAAGCCATCGATACCATACAAATGTATTTTGTTCTAAATGTAAACTTGCAATGCGTACCTTTTGTGTGTTTTTCACATTATTGAAGTCAAAATATTGCCCCATCTATAGTATCCATGTTACGGGATCCTTGCCATAAAACTTACTCATATCCATATTTGGAATATGGTGTTTCTTCCATCCAAAATTAGAGTTTATGAAATCACGATTAACATCTATTTTGTTCTCATCATGAGTTTCTTCTATTATATTTTCGCCATTAGGAATCATTTCTTGTATCAATTTTGTCAAACCTTCCATGTCTGTTTTTAGATCATTCTTCATGTTTTCCATGTTGTCTTTCATTTTTTCTTCCATTTCCTCCATCTTATCTTCCACGCCTTTCTTCAAACCATCCATATTCGCTTCCACGCCTTCAAAAATTCCATTTCATTTTTTGTTTCTCTTTGCGAGAGCAAAATTTGGTGCACTTGCTCTTGTAATTTTGATAGATCATGTTGCAATTCTTCATCTTCATGAGTCATAGTAGAGTATTATGAGAGCTTAATGGGTGTTGAATTCTTTATAGGAGGAATTTTGGAACCCAATACTGAAATATATTCTCAATAGGCCCTTGGAATCACTTCAAACTGATTTTTTACACAAGACTTATGCAATTATGAAAAAAAATACACACCTTCTTCTTGCTTTTGAGGAGCTCGATATTGAAACTGAATTATCTCTATGATTTCGGATCTTCAATATCTGAAATTTTTCCTTGAGGTAGCCCTCTAAATCCTCTTTAGAATGCCACAGGTCTGACCTGATTTGGATTCTTTAAGACAAAGTTATGTCCAATTTCCCACAATGACCTAATTATGGACTGGTTCAGTAGAGCGAACGTGTATGACTTGCCACATGTCACTGTTTCATCTTTCGGCTCTAAAATTGATAGAAAAGAAATCAAAGTTTGTGTACTTGTGGCCACTCTTTATAGAATTCCAATCTGATGCTTAGAGAGAGAGTTATGAATATTTTCCCATGATCACCTCTTTGAGATGAAATTTGGAAGCCTGAACAAGCCCTAACTTCCATAGATCCTACCTCCCAAAATAATGTGAATCAATCTCTGAAAATTTTCCACGACATTTCTTAGTATTTCAACTTCGTTATGTGAAAATTTCATCTTCTGAAACCTCGTAGAAAAACGTAATAGCGAAAATTATGGGATGACCTGTTTAGGTTAAATTCACGAGCCTGCAAAAATCCCTAACTTCCACAGATCATATCTCCGAACATATTGCAAACTGAGCTCTAAAATTTTTTGAAGATGCTCCTCAGGATTTCGGCTTCTCACTCTAAAAATTTAAGCTTTTGAACCTTTGTATAAGAAAAGTGATAGCGAAAATTCCATGATGACCTGTTTGGAGTAGCGAAACCCTAGAATCCAAAGCTCTGATACCAAATGTTGTGAAACCAGCTCCAAAAATAGAAGAAAAGAGAGATCAATGCCTTAGAAATCAGCCACTTCGAGGGGGAAACCTCCAATATATTACATAAATGAAAAATTCTTGGATGCTACAAATGACCAAAAACCTCCTTCTATATATAGGAGTCCATGGGGCCACAATATAATCCTAGCCGACCTAACAATAATAATTTAAGGGCACAATAATTACAATATTGGGGTTACAAGGGTACAACAATAACAATAAGGGGGATATACTAATAATAATAAGGGACTAAACTCATAATATAGGGACCTAACGTACAACCTATCAATGCAAGCACATTAAAAGACAGAAGTAATCTACAATACAGGATCTTATGAAAGTTTTATTCTTTTTTTTTTCTTCTGATGGATTGCTTTTGTACATGTAACACTTTTATCGTTCAGTTAGAAGTACTGATTAATAATAACATATTCTTTAACATGTATATGAATCATTAACATATTTAGTTCTTTATAAAACCTATGATAACTTTCATCACTAAAAGTAACAAGCTTATCCCTTGTTATGCATTTGCTAAACATGAATTGTGTTGATGAGGTTGTCCCCTACTTTCCATCATCAATAAAAAAATTGCATCGGATCTAAAAGTCATTCCAGTTTCTCCAATAAATTTGTTGCATGAACAAAAATGATTGCTCATATTATTCCCTCTTTTTGAAATATTCCACCAAGTCTACTATTCATAATTGTGATTGCACAGAATTCTGAGTCGTATCTACTATGATTGCATTGGGATTTGAAATCTGGAGTTTCATATCATTACAAAGAAAGGATAATTCAGTGTGGCATCATGAATCTACCTGGAATGTGGACTTGAGTTTGGGGTTGTATCATTTTTTCTCGGACCATATGATGAAATGAAAATCCATGCCTATACTCATTGTTCTCATTGTTGCTATTTGAAAACTAGAAGCTAAGGACTACAATCACGGAATTATGGTACAAATTTGGGTGACAATAATGGCCCCTGTAAGGATAGAATCATGGTATATTAAATAAGTTGAAGTAACTTAAGATTATGATTCAAGCTTATCGATTCTTCAAGAAGTGGGGTGGCTCCTATTTTTATATAAATTAAATGGCTCAAAAACAGGTGTGGCAAGGGAATTTGCAGAAATTTTCTATGGCAAGACCAGCATGGCAGACACATTGGAATTTGAGGTCACTGAGAAAACCATCTCAAAATCCATTGAATTACCTTGCACTAGTAGGAGGTGGTTCAAAAGGAACAAGGTAGAACAGGGGGTATGGAAGTGTTTCCTCGATAGGGTAGATTATGACATTGACTAGAAGGAAGGAATTCTAAGGAACTGCATGATTGAGAAATGGAGACATATGTTTTATATAAATTGAAAAAAAAAAATTGACCTATGAAGGAAGGTATTCCATTACCTATTTGTATCATATCAGACTCCTCTTTCCTTTTGATCCAGGTTAGTTGATAAATGTCCCACATTTTTTATTTAGAATTTTTTTTAAAATGTCTAAATCAGTACCGAGAGGTCTCAACACTCCACTAAGGCATACGATTTATCATTATGGGTTGGTAAAGATTTTTATTCTTGAAGAACTGGAAAATAAAAAGAGTACACGTGGGAAAAGTTTCTAACGAAACTGCAATTTCAAAGCCCTAAACGAGTGATGAATGTTAAAAATCAGCCAATAAAGGATTTTGTTGTAAAAATTGGAAACCCTAGTTCTAAATATGCTCGAAAGGAGGAATCCAGTTCAAAATTTATTCGAAGTAAGAAGGATGGTTCTAAATCTATGCATGGCAAGAGGATTAATAATTCTATACAAATTAAAGAAGCTCCAATGAGTAACCCTACTCAGAACGAACAAGTCAGTCGTGAGCCTGTCTAGGAAAGAAATACTAGTCAGAGTAAGAAAAAGAGTGTTGGTAAAGGACAGGGTAAATTTAAAATGAAATCTAAAATTGGTCCCAAGACTAACCATAAGAATACCAATGATGCTAAAAAGGATTAGGAAGGGCCTAAGTTGAAGAAAAAGAAGGACAAGGAGAGGTGCTAATATAGGAGGCAGTACTTGTACCAGCCCAGAAATTTACGAAAGGACTGACGAAAAAGATAAATGGCCCTTCTTATTCCGAGAAATAACCTTTGATAGATGGTACCTCAATTCCTTTCTCATACAATGAAAATGGTGCCGAATAGGTGCCACATATGGATGAGAAGATATAAAACCCTGATGATGTTTATATGGAATAGTCACCTTTAGAGGAGCAAGTTCAAAACCTTAATGAAGAAAATTGTTCACTAGACCTCCATGTAGATGAGCTTACACATAACTTTGATGAGATGAATTTTTTGCAAGATGAGTAATAGAAAAAAAAAATGAATAGTTACTAGACCATGGTGGTGAGGTCCCTTCATAGGAAGTTTTCATGAACCAGGAAGCTAAGAACATTTCCAGTGATAGAATGTCAATATTGGGTAAAAGTCTAATAGCAGAAAAAGGTAGTATATCTATTTTATTGGAAGCACCAAATGTTATGGATACTTAGGTCAATAGTGTAGAGGCTCTAGCTCCAGAGTTCAAGATGATACAATTCCTCTTTCATTTTTAGTGAAGAAAATTAAGAAAGGTAAGAAGTCTCGGTCTTTGGAGGAGAAGATTAAATAAATGGAAGTCTTAAATCTTTGTATAAATTATCATAATTTGCAATTGAAGCAAATAAATGAGGAGCATGTAAGAGAAATAGAGAGCTTGAAGGGAAAAGTAAGAAGGTGGAGAATACATGCAACATATATGAAGACCAAGGTCAAAATATAAAGGAAGTAGTTGAAGAAACCTAAAAATTTAGAGTCTGAGATCAATATTCAAATCAAAAAATGATGAAGCAGGAGCTTCAAAGTTTTATTTTTGTAGTGGAATGGATTTTTTTGGTTGTGTGAGGACACCCAATGAAATCAGGTTGGGGGAACATCGGGACTTGGAAATGTTTCATTTTTTTACCTCATATTATCCCTATCTATCCCCCTTTTTGTAAAACTTGAAGCCTATGTCTACACAATTTCATGTCTTTTGGGTGTAAAATTGAGGAAGTAAGTCTAAGTTACTTATGATTACAAAGTTATGTAGGGTAATCTTTAAATTTCCTAAATTTCTCCATTTATCGCATTATTAAAAGTATATTATCATTTATAATCACTTGCTAACTGTTATGTAGTTTTCACATTTATTGTTATGTACATGCACTTTTTTTCTTGCAAAAATGAACGTCTTGGCGTTATGGTCAAAGAAGAGGATTTTTGGACAAAGAGTGCTAGTCACATGTTGGTTGGCATATTTGGCGATCTTCATAGATTTTTCAAGTACAAGGATAGTGGGATATGTGCGCTCACTTCCCTCCAACAATTAGCTTAGTGACTCGAACTTGAATCAAAATTTATCCCAAAGATAACCCTTGCACTGAAGAACTAGATTTGTGATTGAGGGGATGTTACACCAAAATTCCATGGATAGTCAGTTGTTCACTTTTCTTTTCTTAGATGTAAGGCTATGTCGTATATTGAGAAGTGACAGTTCTATATAATATAAATATATAGACAGAACTAGGTTAGAAATACCCTTATATGTTGTTTATGTATTGTTAGTTTTGTGATGGATTTCTCTAGATAAACCAGGTCAGAGCTTTTGATCTCCATATGTAAGACTGGTTTTCAAGTAATATAGAAGACTGATGTCAAGTTTCATTTTATTTGCAATCGTATTATGTTTTTTATTCATCACATCTTGTGATTTATATTTTCTTTAAGACGGTGTGAGATGGTTGGTTTGGGCCCAACCAAACCAACTCACCACACCTCCAAGATCTAAGTGTGGTGTGATTGTTTTGATTTGTTTATTGTGTGTATTAGTTTTTCGATGTTATATTTGTCATTTTACTCTTATTTCAACAAATGTGTTGGTCCTTTTTGAAGCTTTATGGTCGTGTGTTATTTCTCTCTTAAATTTGAATGAGTAACCATAGATCTAGGCAATGTTTGATGAATGCATGATGGATATGTTTAATTGTTATTTAATGATGAAGAGTAAGCACAGTTCCTGGAAAAAAGGTTGTGATCTATTTTTTATTTTGAACATTAATCCAAGTACAGGCAAATTTTTTGGAAAGAATAGTGTTTTGATTGCAAGTGCAGGCAAAACCTCTTAAGGAAGCCATAATCATTTTTTTGTAAACTACTGCAAGTGCAGGAAAAACTCCTATAATGGGTTGTATTTTTTTTTCATTTCTAAGTTTTTGCAACTATATGATCGTGTCTCATTTTTATTCATAATCTAGTGTGATTGTGAGTAGAACATATGAGAGCATTCATTTCATTTAAACATTGATACATCTCCAAACAATTTGAAAGATTAATATAAAGAAAGAAAAACCTTGGTTGTGGAAGACTATAAGGTTCTGTTAATATTTGTTATTTCAAAGCTCTTGAGTCATCAAGACTCAAGAGCTGAGAAATATTGTTTATTTCGATAGACTGAAGTAAAAAACCAAGGTCATCATTATTCTTATTTTGTCTAGTGACTTGTATTGAGAACTGTTTCTTGGGATATTGGCTCAGAAATGATTTGATCTCATTCGATTTAATTTGTATTCCTTGCACTAAGCATAAATAAATTGTCTTGATTCTATGTTTTATTGCATAAATATATGATAATATTCATGCATGCACTCAGAATATTTGTAGCCCAAATTAAGTCAGTTGGATTTCTATATATTTAATGACCTGGTCCATTTATGCTTAGAGCTTGTATCATTTTATTCCCTAACAATTTGTATGTCTAGATTGTTCAGATTGTTGTTAAGTATAGGAAGAGTGATTGAGTTATTATGATTGTGCACATGATGGCTTTGTTATTATATTTGTAGTCTTCACAGCTTTCCTATGTGAAAAGAGTTAGTGAAACAAGGTTAATTTGGACATTTTGAATTTGATTTAAGAAGTACAGGAACAAAGTGTGTTTCCTTTTATGCTTGAAAGAATGTGCATCGATTAATATGCATCCGTGAAAACCAAATTTTAAAACATAGGTTAAATACACAAGTTTAAGTTTGGATTTGGTGAATTCGGTTGAGAGATTGCAAGATATTTTGTTTGGCGTTGGTTGTACCTGCACTGTGTGTGTTTTTTTTCTAAGTTATTGAAAGCAAAGTGATGAATGGTTTGAGTAAAGGAAGGATCTGAGTTGATTGATTTAACAAAGTTTTTATTAGTCTAAGAATTTAGTTTTGTAATTTTATATATTGATCTAGAATATGAAGTTTGTGATTAAGTTAGAAACAGGAGTGATTTGTCAAAGTTGTTGGATCTCTTGGCATTAACTATGTTGCACCTCGAAGTATATGACCCCTTGGTTTGTTAAATAAGTGTTGAGGTTTGTAGGAGACGGAACTAGCACCCAACAATAGTCCACAACTATACATATGGGTGGTAAAAATAAATTTTCTTCGAACATACTCAAGGTTTTTTTCAACCAAAATGCATGCCAAGTCCTTTGGAATATATTATGAACCAAATTTTCTCTCATATACCTTATAGAGATAAATAATTGTCTTCCATGAAATATATATCCATCCAAGATCGAGTCATCTTTGAATGAATGTTCAAATGAATTCATATATATATATATATATATATATATATATATATATATATATATAATACAAATAAATACCAAAAAAGTCACCAATTTCATTTTCCTCCTTCGAAGATTGAAATCCAATAACATCATTCTTTAAAGAATATTGCATTGAAGATAAATCCACATTTGACACTTTTATAAATGTTTCGAGTCATAAACATGACCCGTCATTAGAACCCATCATCAACATCATTCTTCATTATCATAAACATGTGGTGTCTCCTGATCAAGGCATCAACAACTACATTTTGTTTACAAGGCCTTTTCATGATTTCATTTAGCTTATCAATAATGAATGCAACGAATTATCCTTGTTGACTTAATACCTTATGAATGGCTATCCCAAAAGAATCACATTCAACATAAAATGTCTTGTCACACTCTACCAAAGCTATAATAGGGACTCAATTACCTTCTCCTTCATCAACTCAAAACTTATTGATGATTATTATTCGAACAAATGTATTTTTCATTATCTAAACTCTCATGTCAGCGTAAGGGAAAAACTAGTGAGTACATAAGTCAATGAATTTGTGCAAAATTTAAGGACATGCCAAATAAATTAAGAAAAATGTAATAAAATTATAAATCATATGAAATATTGGACTCTACATATTTGTTAATAAAACAAGAATTGTTTACAATGTTTATATCAAGAATGATAGTTTTGAGTGATATAGTAAAACTAATGCTCCATCATTCAACAACAACAAATTTTGAAATTAAGTATTTTTAAAATGAAAGGAGAGTCGGTTACAATTTCAAAAAATGAAGTTATTCATTATTTAAGAAGATGAAACATTTCATTTCTATATTGATTGTTGATTGAGATAAGATGATATGGTTGCGTTGTGTTGATTTTTGCATTGATCATTTGCACTATTAGAAAGAAATTGACCTCGTTGCTTCATGGAATAGAAAATAAAATTGAACTCTCAATCATTCAAGAGTGTACCACTCAACTTGATGTGGATACTGCTTTGCTAAAACAATTTTGAATAAAGCAATGTCCTCATGTAAAGTAGACTTGAGTTATTTTTCAATGCTTTGATCACTCTAAATAAGTACTAAGTATTCTAGATCCAAATCCATAGCCACTAAAACATTAGGTTCTAACTGAAATGATGGTGAATATTAGGGCTTCAATAAATAAAAATTTAATATTATATGCATTTCCAAATAATATTTCTTTAACAATGGAGTAAGGACCACATCTAAGAGGCTTGATATTTCAATGAGAGACCTTATAAAACCTTTCCATCTGTATTTGTGACCAAACTCAATCACCTACATGGAAAGAGTGATGAACTCGGCATGCATAATGTCTTTTCTTGTACTTTACCATTGGTGCTATAAAATAGATTGTCATTGTTCCTATATTCACTCATTTTTTTTAATTAAGTTTGTAACTCTATCTTGTCCTTTCAAAATTTGAGGATAAAAGGATGTTGAAGTTTGTAAGAATGGGGCATCAATAGAGATGGATGGTTCGAAACCAAAACAAATTTGGAAAGTATTATGTTCCATGGAACTATATGTTATGAAACCAACTCACAAAATAGAATAAAAGAGAGATCAACGACTTAGAAATCAACCACTTCGAGGGGGGAAACCTCCTTTACATTACATAAATGAACAATTCATAGATGATACAAATGACAAAACCTCCTTTTTATATATAGGATTCCATGGTGTCACAATATAATCCTAGCCGACCTAACAATAATATTGTAAGGGCACAAAAATAACAATAGTGGGATTTTGTAATAACAATTTGGGGACTACAGGAGTACAACAATAACAATAAGGGGGCTACACTAACAACAATAAGGGACTACACTAGTATTATAGGGACCTAACATGCCCCTCTCCTTCAAACAAGTTTTGTCCTCAACACTTGATTATTTCTAGATGCTTCTGTATAAAATTATTATCCTCCCATGTGGTTAATCTTCAGCGGGTAAGTTCTTCCACTTGCAAAGATACTTTGAAATTGAACAATTTCGTAGTTGTCGAGTTCTTGTTTCCATGACTGCTTAAAGTTCCAATATTATTTTTCCTTCCTCATCAAGTTCTGGAAATATTGATTGAACTGGGATTTTGTCACCTATAACCTTCTTTAAGCATGAAACATGGAAAACTGGGTGCACTCGGGAATATGCAGGCAACTCCAATTTGTATTCCATGGTACCAATATTTTGCAGCACCTTGTAAGGACCATAGTAATTTAGCGATAATTTCTTATACTTCTTAGCTTGCTTGAGGTACATTGGTTTGCATGGTTGTAGTCATAAAAATACCCAGTCACCTACATCAAAACTTCTTTCATTGCGATGTTGATCTGCATGTTGTTTCATTCGATTTTGCACCAAAGTTACGTTATCCTTTAAGAGTTGGAGAACTTGTTTTTGATGCTCGATGTGATATTCCACTGCTTGATCATCAATACTAGCTTTCATTTCATCCTTCAAACCATCCACCTTATCCTCCATGTCTTCTTTTAAACCATCTATGTCATCTTTGGTTGCTCTTTGTGAGATCAAAATTTGTTGCACTGGGTACCGTAATTTTGATATATCATACTGCAATTCTTCCTTTTCATGCATCATAGTAGAGTTTTCTAATGTCTTAGTGGTTGTATACTTCTTTTTGGGAGGAATTATAGAACCAAATACTGATAAAAATGCTTCAATATGCCCTTGGAATCACTTCAAGCTGATTTTTTAAACAAAGGTTACACAATTTTAAAACACACACACACACACACACACACACCCTTTTTCTGCTTTTGAGGAGCTTGATATTGAACTTGATGTATCTCTGTGATTTAGGATCCCCAAGATTTCATCTTTATTCCTTTAGTAACCCTTTGAATATTCTTTCCAATGCCACAAGTCCGACCTGATTTGGATTATTCAAGAAAAATTTATGCCCAATCTCCCACAATGATCTAATTATGGATTGGTTCAATAGATCGAACTTTTACGATGTGCCACGTGTCATTTTTTCCTCATTAAGCTCTAAAATAGATACAGAAGAAACTACAGTCCATTTAATTTTGGCCACTTATTACAGAATTCCAATCTGATGCACAGAAAGAGAGTTATGACAATTTTCCCAAGGTCACCTCTTTTAGATGAAATTTGGGAGCATGCAAAAAACCTAACTTCCACAGATCATATCTCTGAAAATATTGCGAACCAAGATCTGAAATTTTACACGAATTTCCTCAGGATTTCTTCGCAAATGGGTTTTTGTTTTAGCTTCTGACCCTTCGTAGAATAAAAGTTATAGCGAAAATTCCACGATGACCTGTTTGAAGCAGCAAAACCCTAGAATCCAAAGCTCTGATACCAAATGTTATGAAACCAGCTCACAAAATAGAAGAAAAGAGAGATCAACGACTTAGAAATCAGCCACTTTGAGGGGGAAACCTCCTTTGCATTACATAAATGAAAAATTCTTGGATGATACAAAATACAAAACCTCCTTTCTATATATAGGAGTCCATGGGGTCATAATATAATCCTAGCTGGCCTAACAATAATAATGTAAGGGCACAACAATAACAATTGTGGGCTTTTATGGGGCACAATCATAACAATTTGGGGATTACAAGGGTACAAAAATAACAATAAGGGAGCTACACTAACAACAATAAGGGGCTACACTACTAATATAGGGACCTAACACTATGCCAAGTTGCATTATAAAGCATGTTGAATCAATGGTATGTTTTTATCGCGTGTGTAGGGTTGTGCCTATTTATACATGGGAAATAGAAGAAGTAAAGTTTTGTTGACTACCTCTATTTTTCCATTGATTTTAGAGTGAAAAACAGTAAATTACTTGAGTTTCCTCTCAAACATTAACCATCACACATTTTGGAAATCATTGAGAAACCTTGAATCATGATTAGACATTGTGGAATATGACAAACCAAAATTAGACAAAACAGGGATGAATTATACATGTAATGTGTTAATCATTGTGATATTCTTCTTAGAAGGGATCGTGTTTTCCATATTTGAGACACCATCAACCATAACTAATACACAATCTTGTTGGTGCTCGGTCATGGATAAACATGCAATAAATATAAACTAACATATTCCCAAGGTATAGAAGGAACAAACAATGGTGTGTGCATAACTTAAATGGTGATTAGTTGGTTTAACAATGGAACATGAAACTAAATATATGAGTTCATATTGTCTCATGTTTAGCCAATATAAATGTTTTTGCAATGTGGCTCTTGTCTTCCTAACTCCAAATTATCCAAATAACTTAGAAAAATGAGATTCCCAAATCAACAAATTTCTTGGTTCCCCTATTGGTACACACAATGTGTTAAGGAAATAAAGAGGGTCATGTTGCAAATTGAAATCATCTAATATATATATAATAGTACTTGTAAAGGCATTGCGGATCATTGCTAACTTTTTATTATTGTTGTATGACTTTTTCCATCCTTTTGTATCATAAACCTTAGCATCAAGAACACTTGTAAAAGATGTAGGTGGTCTACATAAAAAATCAATGGTCTTGTTGTCTATGATGATTAAATGAAACTATTGTAAGAAATTCACCCACTTCATACAACATGCATTCTACAACTTACTTTATGAGTGTATAAATTGATTTGGTTTTTAATACAAATGTATCATGATATCTTCCTTAGAATGTGATGCGACCATTGTAAAGTTTCTTGTATAATAGATTATAGTTTTATGTCATGGGTAGAGTACTTGTGTATTGTTTTTTTTTTAATTATTGTATTGAAAATAAGTGTGATGTTAATGTTGGGTCAATATATCCCCCATGTCATAATAAGATGCATCAACCTTTGTCTTGAAAGGTTTATATAGGTTTGGAAGTCCCAAGACAAGTGTAATACAAATCTTTTGCTTCACTTTTCCAAATGCTTATCATTACATCTTGGTCGAAGAAAACAATTATTTATTCAATTCCCATTTCAAGAGAATATTGAGTATCCAAACAAGTGTGAGAACCTTGGAATAAAACTTTTGTAGAAATTTACCACTCCTATCAAGTTAAGAAGCTCTATAAGGTTCTTTGTTACAATTCAATTTCGTATAGTCTCCAATTTTTTAATATCCACTTAAACTCCGTATCTATCAATTATAGACCCAAGCTAGTGAATGGATGTAATGGAAAATTAGAATTTGGACAAGTTTACTAGTAACTTTATTTCTTCGAATTATCTGTGATATTTGGTGAATGTGTTTCAAGGAATCAACGAGACATAATATCCCAATGATATTCAGTCTTGAGATTAATCTTAGTGAAGTATTTGGCTCCTCTACATTGATCCAAGGGATCATGAATATGATGTAGTGGATATCCATTCTTCATCACTATCTCATTAGAGATGTTATATTCCATGAAAATACTCCATGTACCATTTTCTTAGGCATTAAGACTATAACACTACCACAAGGAGAATAATGTTCTCCGATTTTTCCAAAGTCAACAAGCTCTTGTATCTATGAGTAATATTTCTTCCACAAAGATATATGATACAATGGACCATTGGGTAATGATTATCTTGGAACAAAGTCAATTTTATGTCACAATGATTAGTGCATTATTAATCCCTTTATATCGTCATAAATCACTATATTATCTCATAGTTGCATCATGTTGTGGTTGTTATTAAGCATCTAATCATTCTCTTTTCATTGATAAAAGGTATTTGCAAATGGAACCTAGTTTCATTTATAGTCTTATTTTTAGGAGAACAAACTTATGTGAATGTTCAATTATCTTCCTGGCCTACTTACCTGAGATAAGTTGCATCCTCTACACTGGTGAATATTATAGGATAGTGTATGTGCAACTTGTAACTAGTTCATGCTACTTCTAATGTCCAGACTCATACTTCCCATGTTGATCCCAAATGTAGAGTTATCTAAGGATGACCTTGCACACTTACAAAGGGGAAATATCATATAAAATTTTCCTTCAATGGATAAATTGTATAGGGCATGCTACATTGTTTTTTTTATCAATGCTTCATTCACTTTTTACATCCATCCAAGAAGAAAAATCTAAGTATGATCAACCATTTTTTTCTTTAGTTTTCTTGCATCTTCTTGGGAGATAATTTTTTCTAGCTTCCACTATCAAGAATAATATGCATATGTTGTAATTTCACCCAAAACTTGGAATGGAACAAACATTTTTTCTCTTTTTCTTCTCTTAATGTTGTTGCGGGAGTTGTTGTTTTTGCTTTATCTCTATGAAGGGTTATGAGATTAACACCTAGTCAAACATTGCAAGCTTATGGTGATATTGTTGTGGTTAAATTGTTGGAGTTAACTAAATAACATATTAGAGGTTGATGATTAGTATAATGTTTTCTTCCTATTTACATGACCGCCAATTTTCTTTTGTGTTTTTCAATGTTCATTCAAATGAGTGGATGTTTGATGATGATCACACCACATTATTGAAGTAAGCTTCTTGAAACCATTGGAATATTTAGAACCTTATGTTAACATTGCTTCTAATATAACATTCCTTTACCTTTACATTTTTCTACAATAGGACGATTAGACTAGTGTTCTCAACCATTTCATTTCTTCCTTCCAATGACAATACATGCATGCCTTGAATTTCAAAAATTTAAAAATGTTCTCGACTTCTATTGTCCACTTTAATTAGCATTTGATGGTACACTCTAATTAATTCTAAAATAAAATAACCTTGCTTCCAATTCAACCATTGAAACTACATGTATTCATCATCAAGGTGTATTTCGAAGTGGAATATCTCTCTCAAAAATATCTTAAATCCTTTCCATGTGGTTATGGTTTGGCATGCTTTCTCTCTTTGCTAAAATAAATATTCCCACCAAGTGCATTTGGGAAAAAATTGGTTGTAGCAAATGCAATATTTTATCCATTACAAATTTGATTTATGACAATGTATGATTCCAATTGATGTAATTTATTCTTCTAAACCTTTGACGTCAAGGTCTCCTTCAAACAATGTGATCTTGATATTTATTTTTACTTGGAATCGGTTCCTTCCTCTCAATGTTCGATTGGATGAAGGATTGAAATTCTAATGGTAGTTGTCTACTGGTATGAAGCATCTCATTATTGCTTTGAATTGGTCATAAATTTCCTCTTTGTCAATGTAGATATTCTTCCATGATGTTATGTACCATCTTCACAGAGACACTCATTTAGCCTCCCATGGTATTTCTAATTTGACATCTCTCTGATAGTATTTATAATTCCACATGCAAAAATGTACTTCGGTGTTGATGATAGTGTCAACCCAAAATTGTGATGCATTGAACACATCTTAATACAACATACAATTCTCACACTAGTGCAACACAATTGTGGAGAGCACTAGTACAAATATATTGCATGTTAGAAATATCCAACTCTAATACCAATTGATATGAACTCTTATATGAGCTCAAGATAACAGAGAAAATTTTAAAGATATAAATTTATCTTAAAGTTTAGAAAATTTGGAGAATCTTACTAGTCCCTAAAATGCAAACTGTAAAATACTTGGTGATATATTTTTAAAAGTATTCAAATTTATAATGATTTTTTATATAGTCTTCTATAAAATTTTGGAAATATTTAAGATAAAATAATTTCATGCTATAAAATTTGGGAAAACCATTTAAAAAAATGGAAATTAGCGAATCTTTTTTCTTAGAGAAAACATGGTAAATTAGCCCACATACAAATATTAGCCCCTCAAATTTTCCTTACAAGATACATAACTATTTGAGAACATATGGTGCTAAAATGAGCCTTGCATAAAATATCTCTAAATAATGCGAATGTTTTCTATGCTATGAGGTATATTCCAATCAATTTTTTCCTTCACATTGATTCCAAATGATGCAAGTGGTTCACTTTAGTATCTTACTAGCTTAGAATATCATTCAAAACATCTCAATGCCCCTAATGGGGCAAAGAATTGAGAGCATTCCCTTATCATGATAGTTGAGATACTTGGGATGATATGTGAATTATGGCTAAGCTAATATCTTAATTTCCTCTCCCCTAAAACACAAGTATAATAGGAGAGGCTCTTCCAAAAGTCATCTACCCTTCTAGACTTAGAATGGCCCTACTAAGTCTTTTATCTTTCTAGATCCTATGCTATTTCTTAGATAGTATCGTTAGTATGATGCCATTTTTATCATATAGTTTTGTGTTTAAAAATTCAAAGAATAGTAGTTGTGGTGTTACAGAAAAAAATTCTTTATTTCTATTTGTATTTAAACAATTGAACTTTGTTATTAGAAAAGCCTTATGTGTTTTAAAAAAAACTACCCAATTATAGTCATGGTCTCTATGATATTTCATATATGGTAAAATAAAGTATATTTAGAAAAAGGAATATCAATGAAACTTGTTGATATGTTCCGCAACTATGTTATTAAAGTTACTAGCCTAGATCTATCTTAAATCTTGATCTGCCTCCTGAAAATGACAACAATAAGAGGCTTCTAATTTAATTTTCCCTTAATTAAATTAGAAGGAAATTGTAATTCCGCATCACATGACAGTCTGTACGAGTTAACTAAGTTGGGAAGACTTAATTAGCTCAATCAATTCGAGTTGAAGTTCAAACTAGAGGCATGTAGAGTTCTCTCTAAGTTTTAAGGGGTCCAGTTACAATTTATTTTGAGTTGTAATTATTTAACTTAATTATTTGAGTTAAAATCAGTTTCACTAGTTCTAATCGATGGAGGAACTAGTGAGAGGTTTAGTGAATTAAATCTGATTTAATTCACATGAGGTGATCAATGAGATAACTGATAATTCACTATAAATAGCTTATGCATGTCATTTTTTAGGAAGGCCCAATTGAGATTGGAGTTAAAGGGAAGTGTATTATTAGTTGTATAATTAGAAAATTGTATAGGTGTGCATGGAGTCAGCAGAAGGCCTTAGATGTATTGAGCAATCATTAATTGGTAATTCCCTAATTAATAGGGGCTCAATTTCCCTAGGGATTGCGCAAGTGAGGAAGGGCATCCAAAGAAAAGAAATTGGTTAAGTATTGAACCAAGCAGGCCTAGGATAGTGTGAGATAGAAAGAGATGGTGCATAGAGCTCTCAAGCCTGAGAGAAGCATTGTATTGTTTCATATTCTTTGACTCATGCAATATATATATAGTGGGGTTTTTAGCGGAGGCTTTCCCCAGATAAATATTTGTGTTATGCGATTGAAATTATTTCTCTTTCTTGTTCATGTGATTATGCGATCGTAATTGTTTTCGCAATTTGTATAATAGATTCAAGTGTTTTGTTTTAGCATATTAAAATATCAGTATGGATTTTCTACATGGTACCAGAGAAGGAATCACTATAGAAGAGAAGAATACGATTTTGTTTTGAACAGGTGAATCGAATTTTCAGATCTACTCTTCAGGACCAGCAGCGGGATGAGGATGTCTTTCTGTGGATTGAGACACCAATATGCCCTTGAGGGTAGGTCGAATTACATAGCTTGGAAGGACAGGATGGAAACAGTGTTGGAAGACAACAGGCTGAAGGATTTCATAGAAAGTGATATTCCCGGGCCCGCAACAACAGATGCTCAAAATCTTGATGCATGGAAGAAAAATGTAGCAAAGGCAAGAAGGATTATGTTAGAAGGAGTTAGATATCACATTGTCTCGAACCTCCATGGAAAGGAAACTCCATATGATATGAGGAAGGCCTTAACATATTTGTTTCAAAACAACAACGAACACAGGAAGCTAGCGTTGAAGGACAAACTCAGAAAAATCAAGATGGAGAAGGGTGACACAATACCAAAATACTTGAAAAAATTCACTCAATGTTGAGATGAGCTTGGAAGTGTTGGTGTTAAAGTTGTCGATGATGATCTGGTGAGCCAAAGACTTCTGGGCCTTCCCAAGAGTTAGCACAGCTACCAATATTTGGTGAATGGGAGGGAGAAGCTACCAGAGTGGGAGTGATTATGGTCTGACTTGGTACAAGAAGAGATTCGGCAGAATACCAGAGATGGATCATCATCAAAGACTGATGATGAGGAGAATTGTGCCTTGGCTGGAAAGGAAAAGAAAGGGAAAGGGAAGGCGTCTCATTCCAAATCAGATTTTGGTCAGGAAGGCAGACTTGTCGAAGATTAAATCTGTTCATTTCCATGAGCTGGGACACTATGCCACAAAGTGTCCACACAAGAAGGCCAGCAAGAAGCCCTCAAGAGGAGCGGCAGGTGAAGCACTTGCTTCACAATTCGAGTTGGATTTCACTCTCATCACATGCATGGTGTCATCGGTGATGGGTTATGTTTTGTAGATGATTTTTCACGCAAGTGTTGGATATTCTTCATGCAAAAGAAAGATTAGACATTCTCAAAATTTTGTTAGTTCAAAGCACTTGTCAAGAAAGATACAGGGAAGAAGGTGAAGGCTCTCAAGAGAGACAACGGTGGAGAATATGTTTTGAATAAATTCAAGAACTTATGTGCTTCGGAAGGAATTTGACAGGAATTGATAGCACCTCATAACCCATAGCAGAATGGGGTTGCAGAAAGGAAGAACAAAACAATTGTGGAAGAAGCACGAGCGATGTTGCATGATCAGGGCCTATTGTTGCACTTGTGGGTTGAAGCATGCAACACAACAATATTTGTGCAGAACAGAAGTCCTCATTCGATTATCGTGATGAGTACACCAAAGGAAATTTTTTCAAGTAAGAAATCAGATGTGGCGCACTTTAAATTTTTTGGTTCATCAGTTTATTTCCATGTAACCAAAGATGCCAGAAAAATCTAGAGCCAACAACTTAGTTGGGAATATTTGTGGGGTACACCAATACACCTCACAACTATCAAGTGTACTTGTCATATCGCAAGATGACAGTGGTCAGAAGAGATGTGAAGTTCGATGAAGAAAAGGCCATGTGAATTTCCCTTGACAGGGAGCTTCAGTTGCATGCAGTTGAGGAGCTCTTAGCTCCAAAAGAAGAATCTCAAGCTGTGGAGCAGCCACAAGTAGAGGAACAGAGAGTGGAAGCACCCACTCATGCAGGGACATCCAGAGACGAAAGGAAGCGCACCATAGAGGCTGAGAGGTTGGTGTTTGATACTAGAGAGAATGTGGGAGCACCCACATCATAGCATAGGAAAAGAAGGTCCCCATAGCAGTACACTAGCTACATGGCTCTTATGTGCGAGAGTGTAGAGATTGATCCATCCTCATTCAATGAAACAGTGCAGCAACCAGTTTGGGTTGATGCCATGGTCGAGGAGTATGACTCCATTATCAGAAACAGTGCATGGGAAGTTGTGCCAAGACCAGAGGCCAAGTCAGTTGTAGGATACAGGTGGATCTACAAGGTGAAGTAGGTAGCAGATGAGAGTATTGTGAAACCAAGGCCAGATTTGTGGAGAGGGGGTTCTCTCAGGTGGAGGGAATTGATTACGAGGAGAACTTTCATCCAGGTGCAAGGTACTCGTCAAGCATATATATCCTTTCACTTTCAGTGCAGATGAGATGGCAGATACATCAGATGGATGAAGAGAACCTTCCTCAACAGAGTGATTGAGGAAGAGGTGTATGTTGAGCAGTTGGAAGGTTTTGAGACCTTCGACAGAGAGTTGCATCTATGCAGACTCAAGAGAGCATTGTATGGACTGAAACAAGCACCTCGTGCTTGGTACACCATGATCGACAACTACTTCATTGGGTTGGGCTTCACCAAAGTGAACCAGATGCGAACATTTACCATATTGTGGTAGAAGGTAAACTATTGATCGTTATATTTTATGTCGATGATTTGATTCTGACATGTGATGAGCAACCTATCAAATCTTGCAAATAGGTTCTTGCAAGAGAATCTGAGATGAAAGATATGGGACTCTTGCATTATTTCCTTGGATTCGAAATTTGCAAAGAGATGGGGAACTATTTGTATCTCAAGGTAAGTATGCCAATGAGATTTTGAATAAGTTTCACATGGAGAGCAGCAAACCCATGGAGACTCCTCTATAAGGGAATTGGAGGAAGGAAGATGCTACTTCGGGCGAAGTGGTAGAAGCTACCATCTACAAGCAGCTTGTGTGTTCACTCATGTACTTGGTGAACACACAACCAGACATGTGTTATGCAGTTAACCAACTTGGTCAAGTTATGGTTAAGCCTACCAAGCTATATTGGAAGGCAGGAAAGCATGTGTTGAGATACCTAAGAGGCACCACTCAGTTTGGGTTATGGTATAGGCAGACAGAGGGAGTGAAGCTTCAAGGCTTCACAGATGTAGTTTGGGAAGGGATCCCATCTGACCGAAAGAGCACATTAGGGGGCATCTTCAATATTTGGGTCAGCGACAATTTCTTGGTACAGCAGGAAGGAGAGATCAGTTGCACTCAGTTCAACAAAGACAAAGTACATGGCTGCTAGTCAAGTAGCTTGTGAGGCCATCTGGATGAGGAAGATACTTATTGGTTTGTATGGTCATCAAATGGATCCGATAGTGATTTATAGTGATAACCAGAGTTGCATCAAACTCTTGGTTAATCCAGTTTTTCATGACAGGTCCAAGCATATTGATATCTGGTATCACAATCTTATAGATTGTATGTAGAGGAGGATTATTTCATTAGAGTGCATTCCTATAGAGGAGCAAGATGCAGACATCTTGACAAAGGCACTGTCAAGAGGAAAATTCAAGTTCCACAGAGGCAGGATCGGGGTAGCAGACAATCCCTTTCTTGTTGAGAGGGAGTGTTGAAAATGGCAACAAGAAGAGACTTCTAATTTAATTTTCCCTTAATTAAATTAGAAGGAAATTATAATTCCACATCATATGACATCTTGTACGAGTTAACTAAGTAAGGAAGACTTAGTTAGCTTAGTCAATTCGAGTTTAGGGTCAAACTAGAGGCATGTAGAGTTCTCTCTAAGTTTTAGGGAGTCCATTTAGAGTTTATATTGAATTGTAATTATTTAACTTAATTATTTGAGTTAAAATCAATTTAACTAGTTCTAACCGATAGAGGAACTAATAAGAGGTCGAGTGAATTAAATTTGATTTAATCACATGCAATGATCAATTAGATAACTGATAATTCACTATAAATAGTCGATGCATGTCAGTTTTGAGGAAGACCCAGTTGATATTGGAGTTAAAGGGAAGTATACTATCAATTGTATAATTAGAAAATTGTACAAGTGGTGCGTGAAGTCAATAGAAGGTCTTAGGTGTATTGCGCAATCATTAATTGGGAATTTCCTAATTAATAAGGGCTCAATTTCCCTAGGGATTGTGCAAGCAAGGCAGGGTATCTAGAGGCAAGAAATTGGTTAAGTATTGAACCAAGCAGGCCTAGGATACTCTGAGACTGATAGAGATAGTGCAGAGAGCTCTCAAGCCTGAGAGAAACATTGTATTGTTTCATATTCTTTGACTTATGCAATATACAGATAGCAGGGTTTTTAGCTGAGGCTTTCCCCAGATAAATCTTTGTGTTGTGCGATTGAAATTCTTTCTCTTTCTTGTTCATGTGATTATGCGATCATAATTGGTTTTCGCAATTTGTGGAATAGATTTAAGTATTTTGTTTTAGCATATTACAAGATCAGTTGAATCTATGTGGATTTTCTACACTACCAAGTGTTGAGAGGGATCAAATCTGTTAAACCTCTACTGGGATGAAAAGAGATTTGATCCCTCTTGATACTTGGTAGATCCGGAGTTTAATCTCTATGGAGTAGCAACAAAAAAAATTTAATCGTAGTGAGGATAAAGGGCTTAGATATATCTCAAAAGTAATTATAACACTTTGTCTTTTAGATTTAATTAAAAAATGTAATAAAATAAAATATTTTGATAGTGAAATGAAGTATGGTTTTTGGACACATGGTATTGATAAGTCATGGCATTGGACCACGATATTGTAACAGAGTTTATTTACAACTCAATAATATTCGTGGTGAAGCACGGTTAAGAATATCATTATATTATAAGTTTATTTTAAGTTTTTATGTGCTTATTAACTAAATTTAGATATATAACAAAATTATTGTTAGTATCTATTTGTATGTTTACCATTATTAATTTAGCATTGACCAATGCAACTTATAATGTTTAACATTGAAAATTAACTATTTATTTTTCAATATTATTAAAATAAATATTTTTCAAATATTTGATTGGACAAATAATCTTTGCATATATTCATGCATAATTTTGACTCTCAATTATTTCACCATAATTTAAGCAAGTTTTTGCATAAAAAGTAGATAGAAATAAGATGTAAATAAATATCTTTATCATGTAGTTGAGAATTTGTCAAATCCTATGTAGAATGATTAAAGAGCCCAACGTTTCGAGTGAACACTTCACCCATCTTCAAGAGGATCTTCAGGAAGAGAAACACTGATAGGAGAAGAACAGACCTTTTCGAGTGAATACTTCACCCATCGTCAAGAGGATCTTCAGGAAGAGAAAGACTGATAGGAGAAGAACAGACCTTGAAGGCTTAAATAAGAAAGATTCAGGTTGAGAATGACCAAAATAGCCGTTACAAAGGAAAATAAATTAAATTGAAATTAAAATTAATTATAATTTTTATATAACTAATTCCTTAAAAAGAGATAGCGGTTAAGGAAATTTATGATAATTACCATGCCAAGATTAGTCAAAACAAATATTTAATTAGTCATTCATATTATTAAATTAATATGTTTTGAAATTATCCTTTCCTGAAAATATTGCAAATTATTATTTTTAATTAACTTTAATTTCTTTATACATTCATTGAAAGTGTAATAAAGTGGACATTTAAAATGTTCACGTATTTACATTATGTCTGCATATCTCCTAATAATTCGTTCACATTTCCAAGAGATTTGTTATACTATCATCCTAGTTGTTAAATTAGCATTCGTATAGTAATGCATTGGTGTTAATGAATATTAATCATCATCTTTTTCATCATATATTATTTTGACAAATTGTGCAAAGTAAAAATATATAGACTTAAATATATGATATATATTAATTTGAATTCCAACATTTTTTCCTACATTGAATTGGTTTTAATTTTTCAATTTTTTTTTTAATTTTTCAAAATTTTCAATATTATTTCCCAACAAAATTGCAGCTAACTTGGTAGCAGATGGTAAAAAAAAATGATATTAGACTGAGAAATATCATCTATTGTAAAACTGAATTACTACAAATCCTAAAAAGTAAAAATGCCTGGCAATCTGCTTTTACTGAATTTGTAAAAATACCTGCCAATCTGTTTTTACTGAAACAAGTTGATGGTTTTGGTGGTTTTCATTTGTGTTGTCAACCATCACCAATAATCCCCACATGAACATAATCCCTCCTTGAAATGATGAAAACGGTTTGCATCCCTCACAATGATCTCACGTTTTGCAATCTTAGAGATGTACTTAGTAGCATTGTGGCAATCACCACATACACGAAGGTTTTTTGTAATTCTAATAGGGGTTCCAGAACTTGTGTTGATAAGTCCAAAAGCAATGGCTAGCTTCTCACTGTGACTAGAAAGCAGGTGTTCTTTCACCGCTTCCTCCACATCATGCAACACCGAATCTGTGTTGGGCACATAACCTGCCTCAGCCATCTGCCCAGACAAAGCTTCCAACATTGCATAAATATTTTCGGATTGAGGATGTGAGTTGTCCCCAACACGAAATGCATGAACCTTGTTATCTATCTCAATAAAGCTGCATCCTGGGGTCTTTCTCAGCCCACTGTATTTAACTCTTGTTCTCATCTTTGCTACATCCTCCCACCTACCAGCTGCAGCATAGATGTTTGACAACAAAACATAGTACCCAACGTTTTCTGGATTTAACTCAAAAAGGTGTTCTGCTGCGTATTTCCCTAGCTCAAAATTGCAATAGATTCTGCAGGAACCAAGCAAAGCCCCCCACACAGCTGCATCAGGTTGAATTGGCATCTTCCTGATGAAGTTGTATGCCTCATCCAACTGCCCAGCACGGCCAAGAAGGTCAACCATACATGCATAATGTTTCACCCTGGGTGTGATACCATAAGACTCACTCATGCTATAGAAGAATTGCCATCCCTCAACCACCAGGCCTGCATGACTGCAAGCAGATAAAAGGCAAATAAATGTGACGTCATTTGGTTTCATGCCTGTCAGTTGCATTTGGGAAAAAAGTACAATGGCATCCTTACCATGCCCATGTATTCCATACCCTGCAATCATCGCACTCCATGAAACCACATCCTTGTTAGTAATCCTGTCAAACAACTGGCGAGCCATTTCTATATTTCCACATTTTGCATACATGTCTATGAGTGCAGTCCCCACTGAAACATCCGACTCAAATCCACTTCGAATGATGTAGTCATGAATCCGCTGACCTTGTTCAAGGGCTCCTATATGGGCACAGGCTGACAGCACAGTCACAATAGTAATGGGGTTGGGTTTCACAGCTGTCAGTTGCATTTGATTAAAGAGTGCCAATGCCTCATTGGCAAGTCCATTTTGGGCATAACCGGCAATCATTGAACTCCATGAAACCACATTTCTTACAGGCATGCTATCAAACAATTTCTCTGCAATCTCTGTACTACCACATTTTGAATACATGTCTATCAGTGCACCAGTTACAAAAACATCAGACTCGAATCCAAGTTTGATTGAGAGATTATGGATACATATACCTTGCTGTAAAGCACCTAAATGGGCACAAACCGCCAACATACTAACACTAGTCACTGAGTTTGCTTTCAAGTTTTCCATTTGCATTTGACGGAAAAGCCGCAAGGATTTATTGGCACGGCCATTCTGAGAATACCCTGCAATCATTGCATTCCATGAAACCACATCTCTTTCAGGCATTTCGTCAAACACTCGGCGTGCTAGTTCAATGCTTCCACATTTGGCATACATAGCTACAAGAGAATTCCCAAGACTAACATCCATTCCCAAACCACTAGCAATTACATAACCATGGATCCACTTTCCATATTGCAGAAGCCCCAGCTGAACACATGCCGGGAGCACGCTGACAATGGTAACTAAATTAGGTTTTGCATCAGTCAATTGCATTTGATAGAAAAGGATTAAAGCTTCATTGGCATGACTTGTCAGCACATAACCAGATATGAGCACAGTCCATGAAGCAACATCCCTTTCAGACATTTTGTCAAACATCAAGAGCCCATCGTTGGCACGGTCACACTTGAAATACATATCAATGAGAGCATTGCAAACATAAATATCCGAATCAAATCCAATTCTAACTGCGTGTTGGTGAATTTCCCTGCCCTCTCTCAGAGCTGATAGGCCAGCACATGCCTTGAGTACGAAAGGAAATGTGAAGTTGTCTAACTGTATGTTAACCCGTCTCATTTGATAATACAACCTGAGAGCTTCATCAAAAAGCCCACTCTTAGCATAGCCTCTCAACACTGTATTCCATAGGCGAACGTTTCGTTCAGGAATTTTGCCAAACACTTCGCGTGCATCCTCCAAATCATGGTACACCGTGTACATATTAACAAGTTTGGACTGTATAAGATTGTTTTGGTAAATACCAATTACGATTGTGCGGGCATGGAGTTCCTTCAGTGCTTTTACATTTGTACAGTCCTGCAGAAGACCAGCATATGTATTAACATCAGAATCCACTGGTTCACCTTGGTGTTCACTGATATATGTAGGCTTCTGACTGCAGAGATTACTGGTGTAAATTTTCTCTGGTAAATCCCACTCTGGGGTTGGTTGTTCCTTAACAACCTCTGCACTTGAAGCATAATGACGGATTAACACTTCGCAAATCAAAAGCCGATGGAGCCTTCTGCTAGTTTTCAATTTGTAACAAGCGGGACGGGAATGGAGGTGTAAAAGCAAACCTAAGGTCGAAACTCGCCCCGATGAATACATGAGCAATCACAATCCATCTACTGTTACCTGTGAAAGTTCTTGATGAATTTTCACGGGGAAAGTCCTGCTTCAAATTCATCCGGGCGGGTTGCCTTTGATCTCAAAAAGGCTAAGCGCTTAACACTTTACATCGAATAGAAACACTTTTGACAGAAATTTCAGTGAACAAATTCATCAAACTTTGATGATAGCCACAGCACTTGGGCAGACGCGCATTTATTTTATCGTCGAACTTTATCCAAGAATGTTATAATTGGATAAATGTTATAATGTCAGAGAAAAACATATTAATGCTTATAAATATTGTTATTAATGTAGTTTAGGTAAAATCGAAGTTATTGAGTTAATTTATTGTTAATTATTTTCCGTTTTCAAGTTTTATAGTTTTTATATTAATATTTATAAATATTGTTATTAATGTAGCTTAGATAAAATATAGGTTATAAAATCAATTTACGTTTTGTTTTTAGGTTTTATTTATATATATATAACTAATTTAAATTTATTTTAATTTTGGATTAATGAAATTAAATTTTGGATTAATCAAGTTTCAAGATGAACCAAATTTCTGTGGGTGTCAATTTTTTTTGTTTTAATTTTTTTTTTAAGTGTATTTTGAGAAATTTGATTTCTTCACATTTATAAATCCGAAATTATAATTAGTTTAAAACTATTTAAATTATATATATATATATATATATATATATATATATATATATAATCCACCTAAATCCATTTTAACTTTAGATTTATCAAGTTTCAAAGTAAATTAAATCTGAGTATAAAATTATTTATAATTTTATACTTTAAAAAATTACATTTTAACAAATTTTATCTCTCCACACTTATTAAATCTGAAATTAAAATAAATCTTAATTAATTTTAAACCATTTAAATAATAAAGGTGACAAAAATAAGTAACTCATATAGATTACAAACACCAAGGGTTCCTTAGCCTATCAAATTGGCTTTTATAAATAAATCGAGAAGCTCCAAAATTTATAATCAACTTAGGATTATATCCAATTTGAATTAATTACAATTTTTGAAGATCATTTTAAAAAAGAATATACAAGTTTATGGTGTTTGTCGTTTCAAAGTTTTCATTCTAATCCAAAGTCTATGGCTATGCCAAATTTCATGTTAAATCATTTTATCCATAACTTCAATTTATTTATTAATTTTTAATTTATTTATTTATTTTTAACTTATTTATTTATTTTTATCATATTTGTGTGGGGTGAAATATATTTTATTTTATTTTATTAAATATAATAACAACAATAATATATTTTTTTATTATGTTTGTCTTTTGTAATATGGTGATATAATTTTTTATGTTGTTTTTTAAATGTAGTATCTTAATTTAGATTCATCTTAAGTTTGTATGAAGTGCTAAGAGAGGTTAAATGTCTCGAGATTTTTTTTGGTAAATTGATTAGTAGATTTATATTAATAGCAAAGAAAAAAAGTAATGGTTGTTTGAAAAAAACTAGTTGCTTTGTTCTGCTCTAAACCTCTATATAAACCCTAGATTTGATGGCGCCTGTGGAGGGGGCCCCTCCCCCCATCTCGCCAGAAGAAGAGGTGGTGCCCCTTTAGGCCTTGGTGGCTTCCCTGCCCAAGCGTCAGAAACTTGTTGACCACTATTCAAAATTTGTGAAAAGAAATGAGGAAGTCTAAGATGTAGCGGTGTTGATTGGGACCAAGCAAGCCACCCTAGCTTACTCTGAACGTGCATTAATTGGAAAATTCACGGGCATGTGGCCCTCGTCGAGATAGATTGAAAATTGGATCGAGAATACATGGAAGGCTAAGATGAAAGTTAACATTACAATATTTGCAGTAGGAAGTGGATTTTTTACATTTCTGTTTGAGCTTAGAGAGGATAGGGATGTGATTTTTCGCAATGTACCTTATTTTATCGGGTCACGGGGGATGTATCTGAACAAATGGACTCCTGACTTCAACCCGAATGAGGATGTGCCCACAACTATCCTGGTTTGGGTGAAGTTGTCTCGCCTCCCGTTTTCATCAGGGATAATTTTAAGAACCTCCCTAAATTTATATGTATAATAAATGGGTGAATCCCCATGATACATAGGAAAAATGGAAAGCGAATTTATTAATAATATATATATATATATATATCTATATATATATATATATATATATATATATATATATATATATATATATATATATATATATTAAGTTGCACTCTCAGCATATTATATTATCTTTTAAAATTATGGGGAATCACTAGTACAAAATGGCGAATCACTAAGAAATCCAAGGGTTGTTGCAGTCACTTGGCACCAAGAGGGTATTCAAGAAGAAACAATAAAATAACTTGACTACATTGGTAGCGAATCAAAACAGATTGAATAGTTACCATCAAACGTGCCACTCTAGTGACTAAATCTTACAGATCTGGAACCAGCAGTTTCCTCCTAACAATTGCTTTCAAAAGTGATAATGCAATGATAGTTGAGATACTCTCTAAATTTATAAAGAGTGAACGTTGGAGAAGCATCTTTAATGGACCATTTGAGATGGTTGTATTTTCATGTCTCAAAAGCATTACAAGTAAATTAACAGGAGATTGCATTAAGGGATTGTCATTCTTTCCTGATGTTAGGACCATATTAAAAACTAAGGAGGTAATATTGTTACTGTGAATATCAATAGATGGAAGGGGAAGTCTCAATAGTCAAGCCAAACATTTCACAGAATTTGATATAACTCCTTCATACTTAGATTCCAGACAATGCCCTAATAGTTGTATAAAAGGGTCTAACATCACTATTAAATATTAATCACTCTTATCTACTTCTAGTTTTTTCATATGGTTCTCAAGAAGTCTCAGTGCAAACACTAAAATTAGATACCTATTGGGTGTATCTAACTTATCATCACTAGGTCCCTTCATTGAATTTTTATATGAGTCTAATGATCTTGAAGATGCTAGGCCAGGTTTAATAAACAAAGCAATCTACTTACCTATATTTTCTTCCTCCATACCATCCTCAATCAATCCATATAAAAGAAAAACAAATATGTCTGAATTAATGATGCATTAGCCTGAAGATTGGTTGCTAAATAGTGTAACATGGACTCAATCTTAACTTTTTCTTTTAGTGTAAGTGTTCTATGAAGATTTCATCTAACATGTACCAACAATGTACTAGCATGCATAGAGAAAGAAATACTCTGAGCAATTAACTGCAAACTTTCAAAATATTTGGTACTCCTTGTCTCCTTCATTTTGAGGAAATTTTTTCAACTTCCTTCCTTCAATAACTTCTCCCATGATATCATTTTTTGTAACTTCTAGAAGTTGTTGCACACAATAATAAATATCTCCAATTTCCAGGGAAGATGAAACTTTCGATAAGATGAAATTGATAGTATAGCCTAAAACATGCAATTCATAACCCCTTGTTAATATTGTATGTAGTTTTTTGCAATGAACTCCAAATATTGCGGTCCTAATTCCTTCACACATGCAACTAAGGAAGCCATAGCCTCATCTCTTACAAAATGAGGGTGACTCTTCAGTATATTTGCAAAATCCTGTATAATACAAGGAATCTCTAATTCCTTTGTTTCCAAAGGCATAAGTTTCAATAGCTTCAGTGCAGAATGGCTAACTAAAATATTAACCACATTTGAGTGAGATATCATCAACTTATTTATCTCAGGTGGAACATACTTTTGTACATGTTCATGCATTTCAGGGGAGATAATATTTTTGTTAACATGATTCCTCCTTAATTCCATATATGGCTTATCAAATGTCGGTTCACCAATCTCATTTTGATTATGATGTTTTTATGGTTCTACAGTTGAGGACATTCCATCAATAAAATGAAACTTATCTAATATAGAAAAATCAGCCTTATAAGTATATTGCTATTATCTTCCTCAGGGAAGCCATCATTTGAAATGCTCTCATTAATAAACTGAAGTAAAAATCCCATGTTATGTTACCAAAAATAAAAGCAAGGGTTTCTAACAAAGAATTCACAACATTTCCCTCCATGTCACCTTTGGCCCCACACAACAAACTGAGAAAGAGTGGCACAAATATTTGCATGATGTTTCCCTTCACAACATTCCATATACACTAGAAATGTCAATAGATTGCAACAAGTTATGGTAAGAAAAATATATAGCAAAGACTAAAAATATGCCACTCTAATGTCACTCACAAATATAAACATATAAACACATACAAACTCAAACATGATATCTTACCTTGGATAAATTTCCAACATCTGGGATATTTCTAAACCATGCCATTGCTCTTGATCTCCTATGCTTATGCATAACTAAAAAATTTAATACATTCTTATCTTACAGATCAAAACCTTTATTCATCACAAATATTCATAAACAGCAAGTAAAGTAAAACACATCAACAGAAACACAAATCTATCTCAACAGGTCTTTCATAAATTGCTCAGATCTTTCTCATACATTCACTTTCACCCTGCGCAATCATCTGCAGACTTCCTAAGGTTTCCACACACTCAACTGCAGGAGCCTTTCCTCTAACCCAAAACCATAGGCTCTAACTCAAAACATGTTACATCCAATTGCATTTCATGAAATTTGACTTCTTTCTCCTTGGCTTATGTCTAGACTTCTTATATAGATTTTGCATTTAATGGGCATATCTGGGAAGATCTGCCACTAAATCATAATTTATGAGGAATATCTAAAGTAGATGATGGGACTTGAATTTGAATTTTGCTATAAATCAGGGAGCCCACTCCCCATTCGAACACTTTGTGCGCTAAGATTTATAAGTGAGAGTTGTTGTCTACAAGAGCACCAAGTAAGATATTGTATGTTGGATTACAGTTTTGAAGCACTCAGAGAAGCATTGATCAAGACAGGGCTCATCCACACAATATGGACAGGTGTAGACACCACCATGACAGCCACGCCGCCAACAACTATCACAGGGCCGAGGTTTCCAAGGAAGCAGACAATTGCAGGCGCAACGTCGTCCAAAAATCTGCAGAAACCAGTAACAAGATCGTCACCCCAAAAGAAACAACCTAAGGAACAGCGGAGTAAGGGGACCCAAGATCGTCAGAAGAAGGTTGTGGAGATAGAATCTGACGAAGAAGAAGTATCACCAGAGGATATTCATGCCGAGGAGGTCTAACATATCTCTAGGTTTCCTCTGTATATTTCACCCTGGAAGCCTAAAGCTAAGAAGCCGACAAAGGATCTAGATGTGGTGAAATACAAGGTCTTTATGCCTTTGATTCTAAAAGAAGTGACAGTTGAAGGATATTTACTAGCCAAATTTCCCCAGCTGCGTATGGAGGATTGGGATTTCAATGATCGAAGTAAATATCTGCAGTTCGAGCCTAGTATATATCTGTGCCAACGAACCTATGAGGTAGGAGTGACAATATTGGAGCCTATGAAATGGGTGACTAGTATCTAGGAGGCCAAGATATTGAACATGATGTATGTTCCACACTTCGAGCGAAGTTTTATTAACACTATTTGTGTGTGCCAACTGCTGCACTGGTGCATGATGATTGTTTGTGGCTAGGGAAGAAGATCCCTATTAATGTGATGCTCATCAGGAGGATTACAGCCCTTCCTTGTCTTGGATTAGACCTCGCAGAAGATTTTGTGGGAAAATATCAGGATAAGCATCTCATTGAACAGATGAAGAAATATTTCAATTTAACGAAGGGAACCCAGTGCTATTCAATTAACTCCATTTTTTATCGAACTATGCGCTTTGTCACGCACATTTTAGCAGGGAATCATGAGAAAGAGCCGCGGAGAGGAGGCTCCTACGCCGATCATATCCTTGGTTGCGGAGTGCACCAAAGTTTTTGTGTATAACTGGGCAGAATATTTATGTAGTGAATTCCTCGCTGATTTCATATCATCTCAAGAAGAGGACAAGCAATTCCACTACGTGTGGCTCTTGCTCCTCATTACATTGATGGCTTGGAGGGAGCCCAAGGAGTCGTTGTTCCCCACTGCGGACCCATATTTGTGTGAGGCGGTCAGATATGCCTCGTTGTGGCATTCGACGCAACCAACCAGGTTCAATGAAAATAATATTTTTTGGGTTTGATTTGAGATGACTGTGAGGACGTTGATTAACCAAAAGCCTCAGTTGTCACCCAGAATTTTGAATTAGTACCGGCAAATCGCGAAGTTCATAGCGGAATTCCTCCACATACATATTCAGGAGAAGAAGGACCTCGCTGGGGTCTAGTACAAGTTGGCTTACCTTGTAGAGGAAGAGGATGTGGAAGCCATCATCATTAAATGGCCAAGGTATTGGTTAACTCTACTTGCTGAAGGCGCAAAGCAGGCAGGAACGAGTGGTGAAAATACCACCACACCAATGGGACAATAGGACAAGAAATTCACATTCGTGACTGGTAAAGAAACTAAAGCATAGATTCCATAGACATGAGGGGATGATACTCTTGGCGGTGATATCAGTGGCCATCCACCTGAACCGCCCCCTTTTACTACCAAAATAAAACAGCCACGGAAGGGCGACGCAAGGAAGAAGGTGAAGTTTGATAGGTTTTATGGCCCAGAAGCAATGGTCCTTACTAAAGGGGACATCGACGAGATTGGTGATACTGTCAAGAATGTCACGAAGAAATTATGGGGAAACATCGAATAACAATACAAGAAGGTATTGGGAGACGTACATAAGGGGCTAAAGGATTTTCAAGTTCAGACGAGCGCAATTTAGGTGAGCATGAGTCAAGTGAGTGGGCTGCAAGCGAGCACGGTCCAAGTGAGCAAGGTACCAGCAAGCACAAGCATGGCGGCGCATGAGCTGGCCCTCACAACTGATACTCGCATGGTGCCAATCCCTATAGGCACATAATGTTTCGACACTGTAGATCATATGAAGCAAGTGGTCCACTAGCAAAACACAAAGTTGAATCTTGTCGCGCTGCCACTCCAAGCTTTGCATGAGTTCCACCAAGGTATGTCGAAGAATTGAAGATCAGAGAGAAGCGTGCTTTTGTAGTTATTCAGGACGTTCAGTGGGAATGGTAGAGTATGGCCGAGGAGAAACAATTGGTGGTACAGGAGCACGAGGCCGAGACAGTGCACAAGAAGAAGCTGGAGGAATCCATCTCCAAGGCTTGCAGCGAGCTACCAGAGCTCCAGATTCAGGCTGCAGGTGCGCCAGAGGAAAAAGTGGCCAATATTGTCACAGCAGTAAAGGAATCCAAATACAAGGTTGACAAAGTGCGCCTTGAGTTAAAGATGAAGATATTTGAGTTGCAGATGAAATTACAGCAGGCCACTCCACCAGAAGTCTGGGAGCAACGTGCAGCAGAGCTCAAAGCTACCACGGAACAAATTGAATCTCGTATACAAGAGTGCGCAAACGTATTTGGAGAATTCATGGATGTATGGGCCTCACTGCAAGAGGACCATTAGGTACAGAAGATAGAGGCCAAAGTGCGTGAAAATATAGAGTAGATGGATCAGATTAAGGTAACTGCCAAGACCTTAGCACAGATGCACTGGTTTACCCACCTCCAAGAGGGTAAATTTTAACAAGGATAGGTCGATGAGCTGCGTAGGAGGGAGCAGCTACTTACAGACAGAATGAATCCATGGGAAGTTGAGGCCAGCCAGCTCTCCCAAACTGTAGAAAATAAGTTGAAAGCACTGCGCAAGACACATAGAGGATTCGAGCATAAGGCAGCCAAGACAGTCACAGAGACACTGCTCAGCGAAGTCAAAGATTTTGAAAAGAAGTGCGCCGAAGTGATTCCACCATTGAAGGATTCCTTGAGTGGCATCAAAGCAAATATCGATTCCACATTGCCATTGTGACTCGGGATGAGCCACATTTTTTTGTTGGGGGGGCATTGTATATGGGACCCTTCAATGAAAGAAGATAGAAAAGACTCTGAAGATCAAGGAGAAGAACACACAGCGTGGAGTCCATTTTGAGTCTTAGGGGCTTTGGGGTGGCTCAAAGCCCCTTATTATGTAATGGGATGGGATTATTTTATAAAAGTTGAACTCTACCCATAGTTTTTAGACCATGGGATTGTAAATTCAAAATCTATATAAGGAGTCTAGATAGAAGCCAAGGAGAAAGAAGTAGAAGTTAATGAAATGAATTTGGATGTCAGATTTTTTTGAGTCAAAGCCTTTGGTTTTGGGTTAGAGGAAAGGCTCCTCTAGCTGAGTGCGTGGAGACCTTAGGAAGTCTGCAGCTGAGTGCGCAGGGTGAAATTGAATGTATGAGAAAGATCTGAGCAATTAATGAAAGACGTGTTGAGATAGATATGTGTTTATGTTGATGTGTTTTACTTTACTTGTTGTTTATGAAAATTTGCGTTGAATAAGGGTTTTCATCTGTAATTGCATAGTGTATTTCTGTTATGGTTTTTTACCTTTTTTTATGCATGATTAAGTAAGATCGCGCAATCTGCCAGTAAGTTCAACAGATGTGTTGAACATCAATTATATAAGTAATATATATGTTAAGGAAGAAAATCCCTAAATCCATAGTCCATTGTCCCTCTGGATTCAGAAACCTGGTTCTAGCATCCCCCTATATTGCCTTGGGTGAGACTTCAGTCTGCGCAAGCATATTGTTACCGAAAGGGCCAGTAATAGTGGGTTTTCTTGGTTCACGCAGCCAAATATTTCTTCATCTCGTCCGCGAGTTTCCTGTCTTAATATGGGTCTAGGCCCCATCAATCCAACAGTACTCCTTGGATGAGGAATAAAATTCTGCATCCAACGAGTGTTCCCACTCTAAATTTGAGTAAACCCATAGGGAGAGAAGATGAAAAAGTTGTTTTTTCTTTTTTCCCTCTAAAAATTGATGATGTAATCTAATATTATTTTATTATTTCCACTATTATTTTATAATTTCCTTAGGAGGCCCATTTTAGACCTCAAAATTCCCCTAATGATTGAACTATTTTGAGTAACCTCGAATGTGCAAGTTTTTTCCTGTATCATATCCCAACGCATGTCGATTTCTATTAAATGATAATTCTACCCAAATTCTAACAAAAATCTTGGAAATATGATTTTGTTGTTCTTTTGCTTATTTATATTTTTTGTTTTTTATGTTGTTGTCATCTGGCACTTCATCTTGTGACTCATATTCAATCATTTTTCCTTCATCAATTGACTGCATAAGTCCATAGTCATTAGGCCTTCTACGTCACAATGAGCATCAATCATTTGTATTATGTTTTGTATGCCACAAGCAACATCAACCTTTAGTATGATCTCATATATATCACATATTGCATCAAAATATTGGATAAGATTCTCGATATCACATGTTGAATCAATCTATTGAATAAGCTCCTCTATATCACAACGTTCATAAACTATTTGGATGAGTTCATCTCTCTCACAATTTTCATTAGTATTTTGTATGAGATCCTTTGTGTCACAAATTGCATGAACATTTTGTGTGAGGTTATTTGTTGTAGATGTTGCATCAACCATGTCATCAATTTAATTTTTTCTTTTATCTTAATTTTATTTAAATTGCATCAATAAATGGATTCTTCATATCTATTTGACCTTGAAGATCAGTAAGCCAAATATGCAATTCATTTTTAAAATCTCGTAATTCCTTGATTTCCCAAGATGCATTTTGTAATCACTTTCATGATTTACCCATTTTTTATTATTCTAATGTTCACTTGTCACGCTTGTTTTCTTGATTATATGATTGTGTGTCATTATTTCTTTATTTTAAGTCTCCTTAGGGTGTTGGGTACTACAGTTCATGCACCATAAACTGTGTTAACGATGTCTTGACTTTTGACCTCCTTATTCAATTCCAAGCAAGTCTTTTTACAATTCCCTTTTGTCATGAATACACCTTTTGACTTGAAAGGGTTTTAGGCAATTATATTTTGAAAATGATTCAATAATTTTAATTTTAACGACTTATTACTCCATGTGTGATGTGACAAATGCCAAAACAAGACACAACAACAAATATCCTTAGATCCCCTTATTTAATTTTTGGTGAATCTAAGAAAAGGACCATTGCATAAATTTGAATTTATTACAATATCCTTCTTAGGATCACAGTAGTATACCCAAATACAATAAGATGTCCTTCAATGATATCCATGAGCTTCACAACTTAACTCTTTAAAAAAAAAAAAAAAACACCCCTTCTATAAAGTTCGCTCATACTAATTCCATTTAGCCAATGACATTAATTTCTCCTTACGAATAAAAAAATTGCCAACCTTTCACAAAAGAGAGTTTTTAGATGTTTCACTCAAATAGTATTTGTATATTTCATGCAAGGTATTTAATGATCACATACCACATCAAAAAGGTTTGTGTCAAGATTTTTTTTCATTGATTTCAAGCCAAGACGATTGAGCATGAATTTTGATAAGCCAGGGCATCCAAATCCATTTCAGCAATGAGAGATATGAAGTGTGAATGATATACCATAAAAAATTACCTAAAAATCACAGTTGTTACGGTCATTGAAATCATTGCAAATGATTTTGAAGAGATAAAGGTGAATATAAAGAGAACTATTGTTGTATGTATTTCACGATTGATTGAGTAGGAAAGGATCTATAAGCAAGATAATTTTTGGTATTACCTATTGAAGACAATGGAAGAAGAAACTACATGAAAGGAGAAGGGTGCTGACACACTTTTTACTTTAAATAGAAGTTTCACTGCAATTATAAAATTAATGAATGGTTCTTTGAGATGTCCAAACATGGCATTTGGAGGGATGAGTTTGAAGGATTTAGTAGAGGCATATACCCTAGAATTTGATAGATTCATGCACAGAAAAAATAAATAAATGATGAAAGGTTGGCTATCTCTCAAAAGATATGATTTTTCAATACTACATGTTAGCTCCTTGATAGGTGTATCCAAACACTAAAATATACCAATTCGTGGGAAGGTGAGGTGGTGGAAGAATGTGGATTATCTTAGGTCAAAACAATCCAAGGTATCAAAGAAAAATATGAAGAAAGATGAAGCATGTCAAGTGGATTTTGAAGCCTCCTCTCTATCTATTTTACCTCACTCTTGTTCAATATTGAAGGATGAATTTGTGAGGACCACTTCTGTGAAGAGATCAAATTATGTCCAGCTTTATACCTCTATCATCTATGCAAAGTTCTGAGGTGTAATTTCTAAGGCATCCAAAATTATGTAGTAGGCATCAATAGTTCTCATCTAAAGTTCTGAAGTGTAATTTATGTAGAAGGCATATAATATGATATTTGGTTCATACAAAGTATAGAGAGTATGAATATGTGATAAATATTGAGTTATGGACTGTGATAAGAGGTTGAATCCCTATAGTACTGACGGTATTGGCAGATTTGTTGATATTCTTCTTTGTGATCAGAATTGAAGGAGGATTTTTGCATCGTGCTTGAAGAGTTGACTTCACACAAAGTTGGAGCTACCTAGACATAGAATTATGGCTTTCTTTGGTGACCACCTTTATACATAACTTGATCCAATCATAATTGAATAATAACCTTAGTATAGTTTTTAGGGATACCTTGTAGACATTTTGAAGCCACCTTTGAGTGGAATTCGAAGTAGTGTTGATCAAAACTGTAAATACTATTATAGCAGATATAAAGATACCTTTTGTGCATATTCTAGAAGATCTTCATTAAAACTATTTTTGGACCAACTTGTGACCAATCTAGAGCAAACCCATGATCATTTTGGTGAAGAATTGATTGAATACTTGATGGAGCTTTCATTGGATAATTGTTGGAGAACTATTGAAGCATTCTTTGAAGCCTTGTTGGGAGTATAATTTAAACCTTCTCTTGGAAAGAACTTGGGCTACTGAATAAACCTTATTGAAACTTTTTTGAAGTATACCTAAAACCTTTGTTGGAGAAACCTTAGAAGACTCATTTGGAAGAAATATTGGAGCAGTTATAAGGGCAGTCCTGAAACACTTTGAAGACAATCTTGGAGCACCCTTTTATAGGAACCTTGAAGACACCTATAGAAATGGATTTTGAAACCCCTTGTTGTAGACATGGAACTAATCTATTTTTTTAAGTTGACTTGAATACCCCTTGGATACATCCTTGAATATTGGTTGAAGACATCCTTCAAGAGTTTTTTAAGAAGCATTTGGAAGTATTGAAAAAGCATTGAAGTCACCTTGAAGAATTCAAGTGAATTGAGAGGATTATAACCCTAGAGGATTGGATTCCTCACACAGGGTTGGATCCTTGTGAAAACCAAGTTTGAGCCTGGATTTATATTTGAGGATTGGAGTCCTCAAGCAAACCAATATGGAGCTTGGATTTTTAGTGAGGATTGGAGTCCTCACCCAAGGTTGGAGGCTTGGAGAAGTTGAAGAATTTATTGTACAAGTTGGAGTCTGGTTGTTTGTAAGAGGATTAGAGTCCTTGTCATTCTTATTAATAAAATTATTTTCTCATTGTACATATTGTGTTCTATTTTAATTCATAATCTTAATTGGCATAATATAAAAAATTTAAAGAAATGTTGATTCAAACACCCCCCCCCCCCTTCAGTATTTCCACCAATTTTTATTAGAGCCAGTACCTTCAAGAACAACCTAAAAGTTGGAAGTTATATCCTATGAACACAGATGAAAAAATCAAGAAAGAAAGGCTTCAAAATTTTTGAATATATCTCCTCCCCATTCATGAAAACAAATGTAAAGCGGGTTCATAAAGCTCCATTGTTGGATGGAACAAATTATGTGTTATGAAGAAACAAAATGTAGTTCTTTTTTATGGCTCTTGGTTATGAAGTTTGGGAATCAGTTTTTATTGGAGACACAACTATGCATGAGTCAAAATAATATAATACAAAAGAAATGGAAGCAATATTGAGTGGTCTATCAGATTCTGTAAAGGCAAGGTGAGTCAATGTTCTTAAAAAAAAAAAAAACTTTGGGAAAAACTATAAAAGGTCTCTCAAGAATATGGTTTTGTACCTATTGAATCAAAACTAGAGCATGTGGAACAAGATCACAAGGACGACCATGAATTAAAGGAAGTAGATGAAGGCACCTAGAGAATAAAATAAAATTAAGATGAAAAATATGTTCAAGAAAAGGCTAAAGTAAATATTGAATTAGAATGCATGGTTGGTCTAGAAGAAATAAATAGATTGAGAAAACAAAATAAAGAGCTTTAAGAAAAAGAATCAAGACCTTTATCATACAAAGGAAGAAATTGTTCTCCTAAATCTTCAAGAAGAAGAAATATCTAAGGACTTTAGTAAGCTTGAAGCGAAATTACACCAACAATAAAGGAGACACAAAGAAGAAGTCAACTCCCTAAAATTTCAGCTAGAATATGTAAAGAAAGAAGAAGCGGTAATGAATAAAGAAGAATAATGTGAAAGATTTGAAGCAGAGATTGTCTCTTTGAGAAATGAAGTCAAAAAACTACACAAGGATATGAAGAGTACACAATTATTAGATAACATCTCTAGTTGTCAAATTTCACCATTTGATAAATTAGTTCTTGGCTATACATGTGAGAATTCATGCAAAAGTGATTAATTCCATGTTATGTATCCAGATAAAATATAGCATAGAAACATAAGAAAAAATCAATTACTAGATAATAAGCCATTTCAAGGGGGAAACCTCCCTTTACATCACATAAATGAACAATTCTTGGATGATTCAAATGACAAAACCTCCTTGGTATATATAGGAGTTGAAAGGGTCACAATATAATTAGGGCTTGCATAACAATAATAATGTAAGGGCACAACAATAACAATATGGGGGATAAACTAGTATTATAGGGACCTAACATGCCCCTCTCCTTCAAAAGAGTGTTGTTCTCAATGCTTGAGTAGTTCTGAATGCTTTTGTATAAAATAGGTATACTCATACTCATCCTCCTGAAGATAAACTTTGTTCCAAGAAGTATTCAAGACTATCATGGTTTATTTTTACCTTGAAATGTCTTCCTGTTAGGTGAGCGCGTCATTTCTTCAGGGCATGTAGTATTGCCAACATTTCCTTCTCATACATGGGTTTATTTAAATACTTCCCCTTGAGTGCACGAGTTTAAAAAGCAATGGGTCTTCCTTATTACATTAAAATAGCACCAATTCAATTTCCTGAGGCATCACATTCCATAATAAAGGTTTTTGTAAAGTTTGGTGTAGCTAAGACCAGAGCTCGACGCATTGCCTCTTTAAGATGTTCAAATTTCTTATTTGCTTCTAGAGTCCCAAAAAAATGCATATTTCTTTAGTAATGTTGTCAGAGGTGTTTTTATTTTCTCATAATTCTTAACAAACTTGCGATAACATCCTATCAACCCAAGAAATCCTTGAACATGCCTTAAGGTTGTTAGGATTGTCCATTCCTTTATAGATTTAATTTTGTTAGGGTCTACCTTAACACCATTATGAGATATATTATGACCCAAATATTCCACTTCTTGTACTCCAAAGAAAAATTTCAAGGGTTTTTCATACAATTGTTTCTCCTCCAATAGTTTTAGTACCCAGTCAACATATTGAACATGATATTTCTAAGACTTGTTGTAGATTAGTATATTATCAAAAAATACTAACACAAATTTTCTAAGGTTTGAAAGTGAAATTCATCAAACCTTGAAAAATGGAAGGTTCATTAGTAAGGCCAAAAGGCATGACCAAAAATTCACAATGACCTTCATGAGTTCTAAATGTTATTTTCGGAATGTCTTCTATCTTCATTTTAATTTGATGATATCCTGAACGAAGATAAAGCTTGGTGAAATAAATTGATATATGTAGTTCACCCAACACTTCATAAATGATAGGAATGGGAAATTTATATTTAATGGTGAGCTTGTTTATCTCTCTATAACATGGACACATACACCATGATCCATCCTTCTTGTGCACCAATACTACTGGAGAAGAGAAAAAACTTTTTCTGGGTTGAATTATTCATGCCTCTAGCATTTTTGCAACCATATGTTCAATTTCACTCTTATGGGCATAGGGATATCTATAAGGTATGATGTTTGGAGGAACACTTGAATAAATTGAATAGCATGATCATGATCAAAAATAGGTGGGAGACCTTTTAGAGTCTCAAATACTTTGGAATGATTGTCAAGGACTCTTCAGAGATCTTGAGAAATGGATGGCTTAGATGTTTGAACATCTAGTGAGGATAATTGTGAAATTACCCCTCGTTGTTCCTTCTTCAAATTCTTTATCGTGCCATTAGAGTTGATTATCTTCCTAGGTTTCCCTATGATTCCCCTTAATTCAATTTCACTTCCTTCCCATAATACTTTCAAGAAAAATTCTTGAAAATTAAAATTTATCGTCCCCAAATATTGTAACCATTGGATTCCTAACACAACATCAGCACCACCCATTGGAATGGAAATAATTATACTATTCAATACATATTCCCTCATGCTTACATTAATATTATGGCACTTCCCTGAGAAATTTAAATTTCATCTGTTTGCAACCATCACTTCACACTTTGGTGCTAGATATAGAAAGCAATTCACATCATTGGCTATCTTACAATGAATAAAATTATGGGTACTATCTAAATCAATCTGCATTATGACCTTTTTCTTCTTGATATATCCTTCTATTTTGAGAGTTTGAGTGGAAATTTTCGCCAATGCATTACAAGATATGGTCAGATTTGTTTCTTATTTTTCAACCTCGGGGGTTGGTTCCTGGTGCATATCTTCTTCTTTTATTTTTATTGTTTATTTTCTTCCTCGTATTCAAAATCTATTCAAATTCATTTCTTCTCAACACACGTATGACCTTTAGTGTATTTTCTATCACAACTGTAAAAAAACCTTTTGCTCTTTTTTCCTCCACTTGTTTTGGTGTCAACCTTGTAGGTTGTGGGAGGCTAGGAGTAGCAATACTTCCATCTTTAAAATTGTAAGTGGTATACCTCCTTGTTTCCATAATTTTTCTTTCAACTTTTCTTGCCACCCTGAATGCATTCTCCAATGAATTAGGTTCCCAAAGTAGAACCTCACATTGGATCTTATCTTTTAAATTCCATATGAATATATCGATTATGCTCCTTTGGAATATCAGTTACCTTGATATTCAATCTTTGGAATGTTGAAAATGGCAACAAGAAACAGTGAAGGAGGCCTCCTGAAACATCTTTCCTGATCCTAGTTGGAAAGTGATCACCTAAGCTAGGTGGGGACCACACATGTGATTTTTGTCGAAAAATCTATTTTTAGACATATGGAGCATGGTTCGGGGATTGCAGTATGTTATTCTTGGATGATTGGTCAAGTTGGTAAAAATATATGGACATCTATTTTTAGACATACAGGTCGAAGTCTATTTTTAGACTGCCTTCCTAAAAATAGGGAAGTCGAATATTATTAGCTCTTAATAATATTTGGACTATAAACATTATCTTATTCTCTTGAAGCACTTCAGTTTGATGCCTGGATGTGGCACATGCAGCTGACAGAAGGAAATACGCTTTTCCTAGGGTTTAAGTGAAGCTATTGCATGAAGATCAGCTTAGAACTCATGTGGACAAACAGTTTGGTGGAGTTGATTTGAGGAAGTTAGTGGGAGTTGTATTCAGTTTAACTCAGTTAGACACAGTTGAGCTAGTTGTATCTAGTCTAACTGATTGATACACTAGTGAGAGTGGTGTGAATTAATTAATAATTAATTCACTAATTAATAACTCATTAACAACTAAAGAATACATCAGTTAACTACAGTGCATGGACAGTTTCAGTGGAGACCAGTGAAGAGGTAGGTGAAAGAGCAAGTGTGACTATCAGTTGTGATATACTGTTGCTATTTGCAACACACAGATAGGTGGAGTAATCAATGAGGATTGCGCAGTTCAATCCAAGTGGTTTATCTATATAAAGAGACCATCCCATAGCTTGAAAATGAAATTCAGGTTGGCTATCAAGTGGCTAAAGGTTGGAGCATGAGTTTTGCTAGATCTAGCTTGATATCAAAGTGCGAGAAAAAGTATGAGAGCTTGCAAAGAGCTTTGTACTATGATTGTTACATGATTCCATGACATGTATAATATACAGATAGTTGGGGGTTTTCAGCTTTAAGCTTTCCCATGAAATACCGTGTTCATATGTGTGAATTTTTATGGCTTTAATGTGTGCATGCAATTGGATTTTATTTCGCATGTGATGATCAATGGTAGAAGAGATTCGTATTATGCATGAAGCTAAAAATAGTGTGTGATCAGGAGAATCTCGGTGAATAACTCATCCATTATTCAAATTTCTACATGGTATCGGAGCGATATTGATCATTGGAGCAATTGCAAAGCATTGAAGCATTTGAGTTTGAGGATAAACTCAAGAAACATAAAGTTGGAGAAAGCCGGAAATATACATGCATATTGTATATAATTTTCTACATGGAATGAGAGCAGGAATTTTTGGGTGCGCGAGTTTGCAGAGAATATCTGAAACTTTTGGTGAAATATTTTCAGAAAAAAATAGCATATTTGGATTCCTTGTGAAAAAATACCCAAATTGAAAAAATAAATCGGTCGAATCGGAGCTCGGATGAGGGAGATATCATCGATTTAAAATCAGCTCTTTTTGTTAGAAAATTTTGCGACGGCGGGACAATTGCAATGTGCGCGAGCCAAGAATCTACATGCACCGAGGTACAAGATGCATGCAAAGATTTGAGGAGAAAAGAAAAGGTTAGTGACTTGGTGGTTGAGAGGGAGCCTCTCAACATGCAGCGTGAGAAGCAGTCTCAGAAGGTTGTGGAGCAGCCACAACTGGACATGCAGAAGAATCTTTATAGATTTGAAGTAGATGGGATTTCTACGGAGCTTCCTACTATTGAGAAGTGCAAGAAAGACATGCAATTGAAGCTTGAGAGGGAGCTAGATTTGCATGCAGGTAAGAGTGAACCTCGGGATATGGAGCAGCCACAAGATGAGGATCATGGAGTGGAAGAAACCACTCATGCAGAGAAATTTCGTGCCAGATGGGCAGAGGGAGTGCATGCAGCTATACCACCAGGTGAGAGGTGGGGTAACATGCATGATTAATCCCAAGAGGATACTCTCAAGGTGATCTGCAGAGATTTCTGATCTCATGAATTGAACCCTGCTACTTAGGTGCCCACAAACGCAAAGAAAAGAGCAAGATCGCTGGATTGATGCGTGCAGACTGTGTGACAGTTAAGCCTGAGCATCGGAGCGCGGATCAGAGTTGATAGCAAGTGCAAGAGTGCATGGGTGCAAGAGTTCAACAGCGCAGTAGTTCCTGATGACATGTGCAGTTGGCCAAGCAGAAGTCGAAGACTTTGATGATAGATGCATCATATTGATTGAGTTGTTTGGAGCCTATTCAGTTTCAGAGGAGTTGCAGAGTAGATGCATGGAGTTGCATGGCGCTTGCAAAGGGTGCATGGCACATGCATGGAGTTGCATGGTGCATGAATGAGTTTTCATGGCGCATGCAAAGGGTGCATGGCGAATGCATGGAGTTGCATGTCGCATGCATGGAGTTGCATGGCGCTTGTGAAGGTTGCAGGGCGAATGCATGGAGTTGCATGTCGCATGCAATGACAATCCTTTCTTGTTGAGAGGGAGTGTTGAAAATGGCAACAAGAAACAGTGAAGGAGGCCTCCTGAAACATCTTTCCTGATCCTAGTTGGAAAGTGATCACCTAAGCTAGGTGGGGACCACACATGTGATTTTTGTCGAAAAATCTATTTTTAGACTATGTCTATTTTTAGACATATGGAGCATGGTCCGGGGATTGCAGTATGTTATTCTTGGATGATTGGTCAAGTTGGTAAAAATAGATGGACATCTATTTTTATACATATAGGTCGAAGTCTATTTTTAGACTGCCTATCCTTAAAATAGGGAAGTCGAATATTATTAGCTCTTAATAATATTTGGACTATAAACATTATCTTATTCTCTTGGAGCACTTCAGTTTGATGCCTGGATGTGGCACATGCAGCTGACAGAAGGAAATATGCTTTTCCTAGGGTTTAAGTGAAGCTATTGCATGAATACTTCAGTTAGAACTCATGTGACAGAGTTTGGTGGAGTTGATTGAGGAAGTTAGTGGAGTTGTATTCAGTTTAACTAATCTAAACATAGTTGAGCTTTTTGTATCCAAGTTAATTAATAGATACAATTAGTGAGAGTGGTGTGAATTAATTATTAATTAATTCACTAATTATAAACTCATAAATCAACTAAAGAATACATCAGTTAACTTCAGTGCATGGACAGTTTCAGTGGAGACCAGTGCAGAAATAGGTGAAAGAGCAAGTTAACTATTGGTTGTGACTATACTATTGCTATTTGCAACACACAGATGGGTGGAGTAACCCATGAGGATTGCGCAGTTCATGCTGGGTGGTTTATCTATATAAAGAGGCCATCCCATAGCTTGAAAACGCAATTCAGGTTGGCTATCAAGTGGCTAAAGGTTGGAGCATGAGTTTTTCTAGATCTAGCTTGATAGTGTGTAGCATGGGAGGTAGTGCATGAGAGCTTGCAAAGAGCTTTGTACTATGATTGTTACATGATCTCCATGACATGTATAATATACAGATAGTTGGGGGTTTTCAGCTTTAAGCTTTCCCATGAAATACTCTGTTCATATGTGTGAATTTTTATGGCTTTAATGTGTGCATGCAATTGATTTTATTTCCGCATGTGATGATCAATGGTAGAAGAGATTATGTATTATGCATGAAGCTAAAATAGTGTGTGATCAGGAGAATCTCGGTGAATAACTCATCCATTATTCGAATTTCTACATGGAAGTCCTTAATGTGCTCCCCAACTGAACCTTTTTGTTTTGGATTTATCAATTGGATAAAAAGGTATTGCTCTTTGTATCCTCATAATGTGCTATCAATTTCTCCATAAAAATTATCCAAGTGACAAGTGATTTATGAGAACAAATCCATCAATACCACACAAATTGATTGGGTCATAAATATAAATATGAAATGCATACCTTTTGTGTGTGTTACACGTCGTCTAGATCAAAGAACTACTCGATTTGTAGTATCCATGTTAACAAATCCTTTCCATCAAACTTCCTCATATCGATCTTTGGAATATGGTTGGTATTCCACCCAAAGTTAGAGTCTCTAAAATCATGGTTCAAATTCTTTTTTTCTCATCATGAGTTTCAAGGAACACCTTATCACGATTAAGAAGCATTTCTTGTAGCAACTTTGTCAAACCTTCCTTCAAACCTTTCGATTCTGATTTTAAACCATCCTTCAAACCTTCCATGTCTACTTTTATTTTTTCTTCTAAACTATCCATCTTAACATTCAGCACTCCCAATTCATTTTTGTTTTCTCTTTGTGACAGCGAAAATTGTTGCACTTGATCCCTTAATTTTGATATATCATGTTACAATATTTATTTTTCATGTGTCATAATAGATATTTCTAAGGGCTTGATGGGTGTGAATTTTTTTTTTTGGGGTGTGGAATTTTGGAATCAATTAATTATATCTTTTCTTCACTATTCCCTTTGACTCACTTCAAACTCATTTTTCAAACAAAAGTTATGAAAAATAAAAAAATACACACCTTTTAAGAGCTTGATTTTGAGCTTGTTGATAAGGATGACCTTCAAACTATTGTATCTCTATGATTTTCTCTCAAGCTCTACAATCATTTCCTGTGGTATCCTTTCATGTTTTCTTTCCAACCCCACCAGTTAGACCAAGATTGGATTCTTCAATATGAAGTTATGTCAAATATCCCACGATGACCTGATTATGGACTAGTTCAGTAGAGAAAATTTGTACGGTATGCCACATATCATTGTTTTAAACTTCAGCCTTGAAACTAATATACAAAAAAATATATTATGTGCACTTTCAGTCTCTTTTTACAAAATTCAAATCTGATGCATGAAGAGAAAGTATGATGATTTACCCTGGAACGCTTATTTGAGACTGAATTTTGGAGTAGAAAAAACCCTAAATTGCTTGGAACGCTTATTACAAAAGTATGAAATTTTAATCATATGTTCACAAAGAATTATCCTTCACGTGTTATCAATTTCACATTTTGAATCTTCATATAAAAAAATTTATAGCGAAAATTCCACGATGTCCTGTTTGAAGCAAAAAAATCCTAGGATCCAAAGCTCTGATACCAAATGTTATGTATCCAAATCAAGAATGGGATATAAACATAAGAAAATATAGATAAACGACTAGATAATAAGCCACTTTGAGGGGGGAACCTCTCTTTACATCACATAAATGGACAATTCTTGGATGATTCAAATGACAAAACCTCCTTGGTATATATAGGAGTCTAAAGGGTCAAAATATAATTAGGGCTTACATAAAAATAATAATGTAAGGGTACAACAATAACAATAGTGGGATTCTATGGGGCATAAAAATAATAATATGGGAGCTAAACTAGTATTATAGGGACCTAACATGCCCTAAGTTACCTGAGAACCATATCTTTCAGAGCTTTAGTCTCAAGAAAGGAAATCAAGATGAGTTTAAAAGAATTACTTCCCCGAGAAGCTATGCAAACACTCTCAAGGAAAGAAGTATTATGGATCAAAAAAGGTATAAGCCTTCACCAATACAGAACAAATATAGTATATCCTCAAAATAATGCTACTTATCCATGTATCAAAGCTTATTTCTTGGTTATTGTTATTCTTGCACTAATTTTAGTCATAAAGCCAGAGATTGTAGAGCATACTGCAAGAATGAATACAAAGGCTATCTTAGATAAACTACTCCACCATTATTGTTCAATGTAAAATGCTATCAATGTCACAATATTGGTCATATAGCACAGGATTGTAGAAGCAACATGAAATTAGTTCCCAAACAAATCAAAGAACAAAATTTATCTGAAAATCCCACCAAAGTTTGGGGAAGGAAACAAGAAAAATAAAAAAAAATATAAGAACATTGTGTGGTTGTGCATGCTCAATGCACTAATCGGTAAAACATATTCAAGGTTGAGTGCTCCAATACAAATTTGATTGTGCTGCAACATTTCAAGAGTGAAAAACATCCTTCAAATTCAAAGGGATAGACTCGAGAAGAAGGAACTCATTCCAACCTCAATTTGAAATATTGTTCAATTGCACTCCACCAAGTTTTACTCAAGAAAAAATATGTTTTCTAACTTCAAACAATTATTTCCTCTTAGAGGCTTCATTTAAATGTCTTCTATCCAACGAATTTCCCCACATTATAGCCAAGGAACACCTTTTGGTGTCATCTAAAATCATTTTCTATCAAGTCCTCTCAAAGCTCTTGTTTTGGTAAAATGTAAGTTTAGAAAGTTCTGCTCGTTCAATTAATATGTTTGTTAAAATAAAATATAAGCCCAACTTTAACACGAGAGCAAGGAAATCAAGGGAAAGAAGGCATCTCATGAAGCAGTAGATGGACTAATCCATATAGTAGTCCTTTGTATGGATATGTTATGCATGTTTATTTTCTAATTTACTTGGAAATGTTACATGTTTCAAGCAGTGAGGAAGAAGTTTTAGATGAAATGGATATTGAGTTGAAAAAACAAATGAATGGAATTCTTTTCATCTTTTACTTGTTTGGAAGACTTTTTTATTGCATACATATATACTTGGGAAGAGGTTGTTCCATCCATGAAGACTTCACTTTCAAGTTTACTTGAATATGAGTCAACAACCGGCTAGGAGTCATTGAGAAAGCTAGTGTACTTTTATATACTGGAGAAATAAGTAGTTGCAAGTTAGTCTTTTTATGGAATAGTAAAAATGCAGAGCAAAAGTTAAAGGATTTATAGTTGTACATATAAGTACCTTGGCTAGCTTAACAGTGGTTTTGGAAAATGTTCCAAATGTCTACTTATATGTTGTGTGCGAGCAACTAAAAATGAATTTGAACTTATGTCCCAAGGTAATTCAAAAAGTAGCAAACTATCCTCAGTGTACCATTGTTGAAGAAGTTGCACAGTGTATGGCTCCGACTTATTTTAGGATGCGTTATAAAAGTGAGCTTGAAGAAATGGATGATAAGTTGGTGGATATTGTTAGGGTTTCACAAGTGCGGTTGTATTAGGATCATAAAACTTAGGAATAAAGGTTTGTCTATATGGCTAAAGCTTTATCAACATGTACTCATCTATATAAAAACTCTTGTTGGAAAGGAAGCAAATGCCTTGTGATGTTAAAAGTTTTCTACAATTCTAATTGAAAATTTTTAAGAGGAATATATCAAAAAAAGAGTTAGTTTCTCGTTTCCAATAAAACTGGATTATTCAATAAGGTTTCTTCTTTTTAACAATAAAATTGTATTATATAATAAGGTCTCTTCTTGTTTCCAATAAAATTGGATTTTGTAATAATGTTGTTTCTTTGATTTTTTTATCTAATGTTCGACAAAATCTCTTAAAGATATGTCATCTCATGAAACGCATATGTCAAAGAGTCCACTAGGCGTAAAGGCCAAGCAATGTGAACCCACGGAGCTAAGGAGTTTAGCAAGAATAAATATCATCCCAACAATGCAGCCAAAACCTTCGACCTATTTGGAAGATCATTCATGATTTTTAAATGGCACCATGATAGGGGGAGAACATGACAGGAGTAAATATCAAAAAGATAAAGAAGTTAGATGGAAAGAGAATTTGTACTTACAGGGTGAGTCTATGATAGTGGAATCTATCCATTGTCATTGATGTCAAAGGGGGAGAGAAAACCAAGAAGCACGAAGAAAGGGGGAGAAACATAAGCAAAGTAAAACAAACCATTAGTTGAGGGGGAGTTGTGATGTGTGTGTTTCCATCAATGACAAAAAATGGGAGATTGTTGAGAGTTTTTGTCACTGATGTCAAGCCAAGATGATTGAGCATGAAGTTCAATAAATAAATGCATCCAAATCCATTTTAGCTAATTAAATATATGAAGTGCGAATGATATGCAAAAAATAAGTTACACATAAATCATAGTTGCTACGATCGTTGAAATCATTGCAAATGATTTTTAAGAGATAAAGGTGAATATCAAGAGCATTATTGTTGTATGTATTTCACTATTGATTGAGTAGGCAGGGATATGTAAGCAATCTAAGATTTGATATTACCTATTGAAGACAATGGAAGAAGAAACTATATTAAAGGAGAATGGTATGGACATAATTTTTACTCTAAATAGAATTTTCACTACAATTTTAAAATTAATGAATGCTTCTTTGACATAGCAAAAAATGGCATTTGGAAGGGTGAGTCTAAAGGATGTGTTTGAAAATGTAACTAGTTTCGGTGTTCATAATTGTCATTGTAATCGTGTTCATATGCATATCTTATGTATCAAGCAAAAGAAGAAAGAAAAATTAGTGTTTTCAAGCATGGGTTTCATGTTTGACTGGTCTTATAGGTAAAGCATGTTCTTCATGCTTCTATGGTTTTTCATGTCATAAGATTTATTTTCATGAGTCAAGAAATTAAATTTCATGTATATAAGACCCATGTACGCAATATGTATCATATAAAAGAATTCATTCCAAGTCTAGAAATACAAATATGCCTCCAAGCACAAGTTGTCCCTAGTCAAGGACAAGTCGGCCTAGAGAGGGCTAATTCGACCACATAAGAAGGATATATATAAGAAGAACTCGACCTCATTTAACATACGCAACTGAAATTTTCATTCAATAAAGAAGAGGTAAGACAAGAAGAGAAAATAAGGAATAAAGCAAGGAAAATAACCATAGCGAAGGAAAGAGTCCAAGACTAAACCTTTTTGCTCACACGTGTGAAGTATAGGATTTATATTGTTCTTTGCTTTAGATAATTCCTTTTACCGATTTATTCATATTACATATTACATTCACCCCATGACATCATAATTTCATTAGCAATTATGTAGAAAGAACAATAACATCAGTAATGCAACAAAACATAAAGGAACAACAGAAGGAAAGCATGCACAAATAGAGACACCATGATTTGGTCAGAGACCAAGGCAAAACCCAATAAAGGGGAAAACCCAGAATCAATTCTTCTTCTTTTATTATATACTCATCAATTTTTCAGTTGAGATAACAAGTACATCTAGAGTGAGAGACATCATTACATCAAGCCTTTCTAGGTCCAATCCAAGTGGTTCACAACTACGTTTGTGAACAATACAAGACACATAAAAAGGGCTTCCATCATAAGCAAGATCATCATACATATCATTTTCATGCATGCTAACCTCACTACAATACCAATTTGCATCCAAGTTAGATCATGTCAATATTATCATATTGCCATTGCATATACATCATTGTCACATTCTTGTCATATTTCCCTATGTCATGCATCATTATCATGGAAAAAATTTCATTCAAGGCCTTTGACCCACATCTCAGACATCATGCATTGAAATAGTTACTGCCATATGTAATATAGGAGCAAGAATTCTACCACCACTATAAGTGACATAGAAGACTTATACCACCACAAGGGTAATTGGTATCCTAGTTACAAAACAGCATAGATATACCAATAATACAATTCTATCTCATCGCTTCATATCCAAGCCTATAGCAGCATTGTGATATATATAAAGGTTTGTACTGAGTATTGTATACAAGGTTCTTCCAAGCAATGTTATATCTCACCATTGTAGATGAAGTGTGGACTAATATACCTTTGAAATGTAAGATGTCAGGGACCAAAAAGGAGAGTCATCTTACTAAAACTATTCGACAAGGGAGGCATTGAACTATAGTTGTGTAAGAGAAGATGTCATAATGTAGCATCTGACCATACCATCCGAAAGAGTAGAACTTAATATTTATCCGAGATATCTATGTATTTTATGCCATTCGAATTGTGCCAATAGCTAGAGAAAATGATCCATCCAAAGATCATCAGAAGTGTGTCGTCTAAGGTGCTATCAACGAGCCATATTTGAATGCCATTCATTTGAACTAAGCTATGAGCATGATTCATTAAATAATAGAAACATACCCTTATAGTGAGATACAAGTTAAAACTACAACGATCCATTGCATTGAGTAACAGGGAGATTTTTTTGAGCTGCTGGATAGAATCATCGAACTACTTAGCATAAGAGAGAATCACATATGGAATGCAAGTCGTGCAATCATTGTAGAATAATAGCCACTATAAGAAAGCGAGAAAAATATATAGTGTGCCATGAATAATACAGTGTATACGATGTTAGCCACAAATTTATATACGAGTTATTATGAATGATCCTCATAGTAAAGCTATAAAATGTAATGTGAGAGCCATACAATTGTAATCTCAAGGAGAAAATAAGATATAATGATGACGAGCCAAAATAAATCAAACCCTTTAGGCTATATGCTACTAAACCAAGCCAAAAATAAATGTGAACTTCCTCAAAGAATAAGCAAGTCAATGGATTATCCCCACCGCAAAGCTTTATCCTTAATGAGGCACCTTTGATGGGAATTTATAGTTTATTCATAGTGTGAATGGTGACATATATTTGGAGAGGGCTGACATGGGTGATTTGAATTCGACATTAGAAATCTCATCTCAGATAACATGTCTCAAAATAAGAAGGCAGACAATTGCATCATCATTATACTTTATCATGTCTCATATAAGAATAATAATGCATAATCAAAGGTATGGGAGGTCAATCCTCAAACCCTACTAATTAAATTTATCTCAGGTATATAAACAAAATATCCACCTTATCACATCTCTTCCTTTATTCATTAGTTGAACAACATCGATATAAAGAAGAAGAAGAATCATCATAGGGGATTCTATCTCAACCCATATCATAGTCGGGGAGCCCAGCTCAACCCTCTATCTAACAATCAATACGGTCATCTGATGTAGAATCATCATCATCATCGAATCATATCTCATCTCAAATCATCATGCTCATCTCCATCTGTTGAACAATCTCGAATATAAAGAAGAAGAATTACTACATGGGAGATCAAGATACAACCCTCTTTATCCAATGAAAATTGGGCGAGATCCATCTACCAGCAAGGATCACATTCATTGTGTTTTCTAGTCAACAGGTGGGTTCAACTTGTTATATATAGGGTAGATATCACAACCATCATAATGTATATTGATCTTCCCAAGTTGGCCCTGAAGAGTCAAGTGGTAGAATAGTTGCATCCTCTATACTTGAGGGATATCCACTTGCTATGCAAGGATCACACCTACTCAAGTTATACTTGAGGGAGATCCATTTGTTATGCAAGGATCACACCTACTCGAGTCATCTCAACCCATTGGCCAAATGGGGAGGAAATACCAACAAGCCCCGTTTGTGGGTAGTGTTATCACTCTAGTAATTTCTTAAATTGTGGGATTTTGAGTTTTTAGTCAAAGAACACTAGAGGTAACCACAAACCTATGTCAAATTCTAGGATCTAGCCTTCCTAGAATTCAAAGAGGGCTCTCTCTTTAAAAATTATCTTTGTTTTGATCTAAAATATTAGGCTAGTTATGAAAGTACAATTTGGATTTGGTTTAAAGGGTTTTGTGGGAAAAAATCACTTGGAGGTAGGATAGAGAGAAATATATTTGTCCATTGGGCTATGGAGTATAAATCAAGCTAGCAGCACTAGAAATCAAGGCCAAAAAGGTACAAATGTATTTAGGGCAAGATAGATAACCCTCAGATATTTGGGAAAGTGTTTTTTGTGAGTTGGTATGATCGGGATAAAGGGCACTTAAGGATCCTTTGATCCGGAAAATGGAAGTAGAAGGCAGAGGTCAAACGGGAGAAGGAGCAATTAAGGGTTCCTTGCACCAGAAATCAAAAGAAAACATTAAAATGGAAACTAGTTAAAGACATGGAGCACTTGACTAATCTTGTAGTAATACTCCTAGTTACACATTCAGCTAGAACAAACATAAAATGAATGCATGAAACTTAGAAAAGGAAACAGTGACAAGCAGGAAGTACTTCAGTCATCAGCTTATCACAGGGATCCTGAATTATGATGACAGTCAGCTTGTCCAGTCTGCTACTTCGAATTCAAACACACAAGAGCCTCCAATGTCCAACAAAAATGTCTATAGTAATTCCAGCAATTTTATTCCACCCTGAATACTTCTAATGTAGAAGTATTTATACAAAATGTAATTACAAATATCCTAGGAGAAATCTAGGAATATCTTCAGGAAAAAGAAAATATCTTTACATAATAAGAGGGACAGTTTCTTAACAAATCAGAAAGTTGTCCTCTTATCCAAAATAAATAGAATTGTTTTATCTAACAAGGAGCTTTTGATTGACTAGCTGTCCTACTTACTGGCTGCTAGAAAATATCAAGCTTTTGACTTGCCTTCGCTGACACTCTTTCATTTGATACTCTTTACCTGATACTCTTTACCGTTGATACACTTTGACTATTAGATCACTATTTACTGCTGTAAAAATATGTCTTTTTGCAGTAAAATTAGCAGACTGTCTTTTTAATTCACCGTTCTTTTTAACTGTTTTTCAAGGTAATCTTCCTTCACTGTTTTACCACTTATTGTTACATTAAATCAGTAAATGCTTGCCATTGTTCTGCCTTGAGAATTTGAACATTCTTCAGCTTCCTGAAATTTTCATCGGCCTATGTGTATTTAGAAAAAATGGGCTTGAAAACAAAGAGATGTTTAATCTCATGTTGTAAAAAGAACAGATCTTCAAAATGTTGAAGGAGGACTTTTCCTGTGGGAGTGCCTTGTGTTAATGGTTTGTTTACTTGCTCCTTAGAAAATTCCCTGATATTTTTATCATAATCTTTCTGGGGCATTAGTTTTTCATTAAAAACACGGATGTCTGGCAGGCCCTCTTTCTTAAGTTTGTGTATTTTACCATAAAATGTGTTATGGAAATGTTCATTGATTCACATTTCTCTTCCAGATTGTTCATCAAATTCTTCTTAGTTACAACCTTTTTAATCTGTAAGATTGTTTCTGTTATGTCCAACACCTGTAATTCCTCCAGTTTTTCCCTGTTCTTGTTGTTCAAGAATGTGATGAGTTTTAAAGCCTGAGCAGGCTTATCAGTTAACTCATATTTGGTCTTTTGAATCTCTTCCTGAGCTGCTAATAATAAATCTCTCTGCTCATATATAACCTGAATTGAAGGCCATTAAGTGTGAATGGCTTCAATTATGTTTGTCCATAGATGATTCTTTATGTATGAAATCTGCTCAGTGAAAGTTAACTCTTTTTGTAAGCTTTTGATTTGTTCTCCCAGTCTGATTGCCTTTTGTTCATGGTTTTTAGCAGTTATCAGTGATGTCTTGTTTGTAGCTTCAATATTATCAATCATCTTTTTCACGTTGTTGATTTCATTTGTTTTTAAAGACAGTTCTTCCATAGCTTTAAAAATTTGGTTTGCCTCATCTGTTTGCTGACCATTTGTAGTGGAAGAGTCTGTAGCCGAAGTAGTGGCTGAAGTCACTGGCACTGCAGTTGCTAGTGGGCCCTTTGGTGCTAATTTCTCTCCTAAAGTAGAGGGCACTGCTGTAGTTATCACTAGAATAACTGTAGGAATTATAGGAGTCTCATGTTCTTTTACAATCTCTTTTTCTTTGAAAAGGTGGTCCATTTGGGTTTCCATTTCTTTGATTTAAGCAGTCAATTTGAGAATGAGCTTCATCATTTCTTCTTTCTCAGCTGATCCTAAAGGATTTCCTTGGTTTGTGGATGCTCACTTTGAGGAAGCTTGAGATGTTTCCTCAAAGCTTCTATGTCATCATTCTTTTTTCTTATCAACAATTCTGCTGCTTGAATATTTGAGGGATCATATCCCACCTGTAAAACTAAATCCTCTAAGGCTTTAATCCTTAGATCCTTGGCATATAGAGATGCCTTATCCAACTTCATTTGATCCTGCATATTAAGAACAGTATTTTGTAACTTGGTAGTGCTCAATGCCTTAGTTACCACTTTTGAATACAACATTTCAGAACCATGTCTATGAAATTCAATTTGGTCCAGCTCATGAACATTTTCTGTGTCTACCTCAAATTCCACCTTTTTATAATCTGCCACTGTTTTAGGTGCTGAGGTGGTAGGTTTTAAAAATGACGTGATCATTTTGTTTGTAGAATAATCAAAGGTTGTCACTAGCCTATTTTGATTTCCAGGCTTTTGTTTGAGGAATTGAGAATATATCTCTGTTTTTATCTCCTCATTCTTATGCTTCTCTTTGCTGATGTCTCTGGCTGTTTTACAAGTTCTAGAGCCTGTGTTGTATCCATTTTACTTGTTGTCTCTGTATTACTTGTTGTATCTATCAGTGTATTTTCCATCCATTAAGCTTGGTTGGCAAATTTCTCAATCTCAGGCTTAATCTCATGTATGAAGCGAGTCAATTTTCATTTTACCCTTAAACTGCTCAGGATCCCTTGAGGATCATAGTTCCATGGAAAACTTTCTTGAAATTTAAACGCTGCTAATCTCTTTTTGATTTCCTTTTCTGCCTCTTTGTGGTTTATGATAAAGGGACCAACTTGATTCTTTAACTTAAATTGAGTCTTTTTTCTAGCAGCCATGAAGTTAATAGAATCAGAATTAAGAATTTGTCTCAAATACTCCAGTGAAAAAATTCTCATGCTCATATATCTAGGCAACTTATAAGGTAATAAGTTGGATCCAAAAATTCTTAACTCTGTATGCTTCTCATAGAGATACCAATCTCCCATTTTACTCTGTTTTGAAAGTTGCGGGATTCTTTTCATTTCCTCACTGATTCTGGGCTGCTCTGCTTTATCCAAAATGTTCATTGCTGGATGTAGAAAAAGGTCTAAAAAATATGTGTAGGTGAAATCATTGCCCTCTTTCGTGAGCAAGGAAGTCCAGAAGATAATGGATAGAGGCTTACCTTCCAAGTCCATATTTTGTAATCCAACACAAAACTTATCAGCTTGAAAGAATAAGAATAAGTGAAACAGATAAGATGAGTATCTAAAGACTCCTTCAGTGGGTGATTTTATCAGCTGATGATGGATATTGTTGGCTATGAAACCAGCAAAGTCAAAAATGACTGATGGAGGTTGGCCTGGAGACAAGGTGGATAGAAAACCTAGAATGGACTCATCAGTGTGTCCATCTGTAAAGTATCCAAGTATAAAGGAGAGCATAGAGATAATATGTCTAGACCCTTCAGGAAATTTAGCAGTGGAATAAGGAGGGTTAATTTTAGGAATGTCAACATGGGAAGGCATAAATTTTTGAGATATCATGAAATTATTAGGAAATTCTAGACCTAAGTACAACTGGGTCAAAGCTTCTATAGTGAGGGGGATTGATTGAGGATCAAACTGTAATTGAAGCATTTTATTTATTGACTCTGTTGTGATGGTGAAAAGGATTTCTCTATCAGCATTGACTATGGCCCTTTGATCTGGTTCATAATATTTTTGACATAATCTGATAAGATATTGGCCAAGGTGGGTCAATGGAACTATATATTTGGGCAAATGAGTCTCCCAAATAGGTATTTCATCCTTATCCAAGTACTTTTCATAACACCAATTGTGTATATCCAAGAGGTTGAATTCTACAACAGGATCAACAATTTTGTTGTCAAAATCAGTCAAAGGGAGGCTTTCTACAGCAACTACAGGTGGTTGGAGGGGATTCACTGTTGTAGCAGATTTGGCAGTGATGACTGGGGTAGGTTTAGGGGCTTTAGATCTCTTAGATTTAAGTGTTTTGGATTTTATAGGTTTGCTTGTGATTTGTTTCTTAGTCATTTTGGACAACTACTGCAAGATTAGATTGTTTGCAAGAGTATTTTTATGTAGCACTAGATGAATTGGGAAATTCTTAGGCTAAAGATAATTTATGTTGGTTTTATTTCTCAATTAGGCTTTTCAGAGAGTGTAAACTAGGATAAAATAGGAAACGAGGGTTTCCTGAGTGAATTTTTGACTGAAAAAAAAGGTTTTTAGGGTATCTTCAGGCTTTAAGTCCTTCTACGTCTTTGATATTGGTCTTCAAGGGCTTAAAACATGAGGAAATCGACTTCAAGGAGGGATTTTTGAAATACAGAACTTCCTAGAAAAAATTGGGCAGGGTTTGGCCTCTTTTTGGCGTTTTTGGGCGATTTTATCCGGTGAATTCTCTTAATAAAAGTCCTGGTTCTATTACCGAAGGTTTAAAATTGAATTTACAAGCTTCAATTTTTCAGAAAATACCTTAAGATGCAGGTATTCGGCTGTTGAAAAAGGCTTTTGGAGGGTCTTGGTTGATTCTGAGGTCTGGTCCGACTTACTGGAGCAGCGAATAACTCTTGGTCAATCTTCAATGGTGGAATTTGTGGTCGAATTAGTAACTTCTGGGCATAAGTTGACAATCGGGGCTAAAAAGGCTTTTACACAGTCAAGCGGAGCTTTTCAAAGTTCATAATGCGCAAATAAAGATAAAAATGTAGTATCAAAGGTTTTAACCCTTGATATTTTTCACCATAAATGTTATTAAATGTGGGTCTCATCAATGGCGGGAGCAGTTTCATATTTAAACGCGAAACCGGAGAGCGGTTACCGTGTGCAATTTGAGTGGTAAGCGGTTTAACTTTAAACAGACGCGATCCAATAAAATATTGCCACGTTGCGGAGGGAGAAATGGGCAATACTGCCCATTTCGCATCCGATTTGAGTTTGGGTGAGCGATTAGTTTATGTGCACGATATCATTTTAGAGTCATTGGATCTGGAGCTCAAGAGCGAAGGGTTGAGATATATTTTGGAAGGTGCGGCAAAGCAAAGGTGGGATTGAGGTTCTCTTATATGGGCCGACAGTTGAAATATGTTAAAACCTTTATAAATATGAACGAAATCAAAGGTTTTACATATGCAAAGCAGATTTTATGCTTATGGTGTCAGGGTATAAGTATGGTTTAAAATAACATTTATAAAAATGGGTGCGGGTAAAGGTTTAATAAACATCACGTGGGGTTACGTATATACCTAGGGTTAATCTATATGAAGCGTGAGGGTTTATATCACGGGAATAATAAAAGGGGAAGGCTTTAGTTATGTGATAATAAACCTTAGCCTTGGGTTAAAAATTATGCGGGGAGGAATGAAAATCATGGTAAAGGGAAGACTTTGTGTGGGCACAGGTTTAAGTCTTTGAATCTTATAAAAATAACATATAATTTGATTCAAAACTTAGGATAAGAGTTTGATGAGCGAGGGAATATGTTTTGTTTTGAACATATGTATGGCGCAACTTTTATTTTATTATATAGTTTTAAACCTATTGAAGGGTTTAATAACCATAGGGGGCTGGATATTTCATTAAGGTTAGTTTTAGACCAAAGGGCGCATTATTTAGGTTTTCATTTTAACATGTGGATAATATCTTTGGTCCAAAATCTTTATAATAGTGGGTTTTAGGGGGTATTTTAGATAAAGGGAATTATATAGATGGGATAAGGTATTTTTAGGGAATTAATAGCATAAGTCAAAAGTTAATATGACAAGGGGAAATATACACAAAAATACATTAAACTTCACTAAGTAAAGTATAAAGGTAAAGCAAAGCTCATATTTTCATCATTTCACCAATTACTTAGGATAAAGTATTTTTGAGAGTTTTGGTATGTTTTCTGAATGAAGGAAGTTAATTAGATGGGGTTTTATGTTTCATTAAGTAAGAATGAGTCTTTACTTATGAAAATGAGTTAAAATGTATGAATGAGGGATAAATAATGGTGAATGGGAATTTAACATAAGAATTCAACATTTTCAACTAACCAATCATCGAGCCTTGGGTCCGGTCCCAACAAAAGTCAAAGAAATGCTCTGAGCATATTTGACTGATAGTTTAGAATACTGAATACTTACAGGAGAGGGGAAATTATCGATATTTTTGCCCGGTGATGAATATTACATGCTTTCTTCCACTTCTTTCTACCTACCCAACATTACTCTAACATTTTTTCTTCCTTTTGGCAGGTGCATTTAGGCTTGCAACCTTGAAACATTTATTCTTTAAAGCAATAAAACTATCTAAATCTACCTTATTTCATCCGAGGGCTTAGATTAAACTATTTAGCTCCTCATTATTCACTAACTATCTATTGATTTTTCATCATTAAACTGTCTGACAAATCTTTATTCACTATCTAAAACATGGAAATTGAAAACATGACAAGTCAAGATTAAACAGTTTAACTCATCATGGATTATGGAATTTATTAACACTCTGCCATAATCATTTGCAAAAAGTAAAAAGTAGTGGCATTTGGACTTGCTCACTTTCATGTTTTATTTTCATCTTTTTCTTTTGGGGTCTATATTCTTTTAAGTCCTTTGATCTTTCTTTTAGGACTTTTTACCCTCTTTTTGATTTTTTTTTATTTTTTATTTTTTCAAAATATGGGAAAACAACTTGCAGAAATCAAAGTATGTACATATTTTACAAGACTATCAAGAGTAAATTCAAAATTTTGAATCCTTTATTTATAGGACCCTAACAGGGGCTTCACATGGGGATGGCATTTCCTGGTGAAATGTCAAGAACTCTAAGACTAGTAGCCTTCAATTTTGACCATGATGATCCAGAAATTGTCTTTTGTTTTCTGCAAAAACTCATATTTATGGCATCTTACTCTTCAAAGCTTAGGGCCTTCTCTTCGGGCTTCAACTTTGGAAAGAAAATATCCAATCCAATCTAAAAACTTCAATGGATATTTACAATGATGTAAAAGTAATTGGGACTAACTATTGGTTAATTCAGAGGAATAGTAGTGTTTGAGAATTCTACCATTAACTGGTCCTTCTTGAATATCTGTTCCATCCAAATCTTTGATAAAGAAAGCATTGTTACCCCTATATCCATAAATTACATAAGGTCCTTTCCATAGAAAATCAAACTTCCCATGCTCACCTTTGTCCTCTCTCCTAGAATCCCACTTTAAAACTTGATCTCCAATGTAAAATTCATCTTCTTTACTTCTTCTATCAAAAAATTTCTTGATTTTATCCTGAATGACTTTAGATTTTTCATAGGCTTCTTCCCTTGTTTGTTGTAGATGAATAGTTTGATTTATCCTCCTTTGTATATCATTGATTTCCACCTGTGATTCTTGAATGATCTTCATTACTGGAACACCTAAGGATGATGGAAAAACAGCGTCCATCCAATATACAATTTGGTAAGGGGAAGTGCCAACTGACTTTTTGGTAGTAATTCTATCTGCCCATAAGGCATAGACTAACTTCTTATTCCAATTCTTTTTGTTATCTTCAAGTAATTTTTTAATGATATTTACAAGACTTTTATTTGAGGATTCAGCTAGGCCATTACCCTGGGGGTAATATGTAGTAAAGTGACCTAGGGTAATATGATACTTGTGACAGAAGGAAATCATTTTCTTAGATTGAAATGTTGCTGCATTATCAGTAATAATTTTCTGAGGGCATCCAAATCTTGATAAAAGGTTGTTTTCTATGAAATAGATAATGATTGTGTTAGTGGCTTGTCTGGTAGGAATGGCTTCAATCCACTTAGTGAAGTAATATGTGGCAGTCAAAATCCACTTATGTTGGCCAGAGGATGGGGGGTGAATTTCTCCAATGAAGTCTAAACCCCATTGTTGAAATGGCATTTAAGTTGAAATAGGATTTAAGGGTAAGGGTAACAATTTATTTTTGTCTTCAAAGATTTGACATTTATGACATGAAGTAACAAATTTCTTAACATCAGCAAATAAGGTAGGCCAGTAAAAACCAGCTCTAAGGATCTTATCTGCAGTACTTTTCCAATATAAATATCCTCCACAGTCACATGCATGAAATTCTTCAAGTATTTTGTCATCTTCTGCTTTCAGTATCCCACTTTGTTCTTTCCGAAAAATCACATTGTCTAAAATACAAAATCTCATTGCTTTAACTTTAAGAAATCTGGCTTTTGTCCTTGATAATCCAGGAGTAGCTTGTAAGTTAGTAAGTACAAAGATAATATATGAGTACCAAGGTGAACTAGAAAGGCTTCACTGATCGTTGGAGTCGCCATCTCTTCCTGGTCATCAACCTGAGCAATAAAATTTATATCTAATGCATTGAAATTGGATTCAGCCATCAATCTGACTAATCCTTGTCCTTTAATGAGTTTAGTTGGTTTAATCTCTATGTCATATTTTAGGATAGTGGCAATCCACTTACCTCTTCTTCCATCAGGGCCATCCTTAGTAAGAATGTCTTTAACTACAGAATTAGGGACATAGGCAATTATGTGGGAATAGAGAATGTAAACTCTGAAATATTTTATGGCCTTAACCAAGGCTAAGGCTTGTTTCTCCATTATGTTATATTTCAGAGGTGCATCTCTAAGGGTATTACTGAAAAAAACTATAGGCTGTTCAAAACCTCGATCATTCTTTTGTAGTAAAACTACAGCAATGGTATGCTCTGATGCAAAAGAAAAAAATTATAAAGTCTTTTTTGAAATCTGGACTGATTAAGACTAGTGTTTTAGTTAAAGCCTGTTTTATGGATTCAAATGATTGTTTGGCTTCAACAGTCAATTTTAGAGTTGAGTCTTTTTTGAGCATATTGTTCAGTTCTCTAATGATTTCAGCTAAGTTTGAAATAAATCTTCTCAAAAGGTTAATTTTACCTAAGAAAGCTTGTAATTCTTTGATATTTCTAGGTGGATGAATGTTTAGAATTGCTTCTATCCTAGTAGGATCTATCCTAATACCTTCCTTGGAAATTATTTGTCCTAGTAACTTACCTTCCTCTAATCCAAAAATACTTTTCTTGGGGTTTAAAGATATACCAAATTTTCTACATTTAATAAAGACTTGTCTCAAATGATCCAAGTGTTCATTATCTGACTTAGAAAATACAGTAATATCATCTAAATAAATAACCAAGAAGTCGTGTATTTCCTTTGCAAAGGCTATTTCCATAGCCCTTTGGAAGGTTGCTCCTGCATTCATCAAACCAAAAGGCATTTTCACATACATGAAAGTGCCCCAAGGAGTGGTAAAAGTTGTTTTAGCCTGATCTTCCTTTTGGACAAGAATCTGGTTGTATCCTGAAAAACCATCTAATAAAGAAATCCTTGAGGAACCAACTACCCTTTGTAATATGTGATCCATCTTGGGTAAAGGGTAATTATCCTTTAAAGATACTTTGTTGAGATTCCTAAAATCAACACATAATCTAATTTCACCTATTTTCTTTCTGGTTGGTACTAAGTTTGAAACCCAATTAGAATATCTGATTGGTGCAATGATCTGAGCATCAAACATGTGTTTTACTTCCTTTTCTATCAAAGGTAATAGAATAGGATTAATTCTCCTTAATCTTTGTTTGAATGGTTTTTTATCATCTTTTATGGGAACTTTGTGTTGGATTATGTTTGTGTCATAAGCTTTGAGATCTTCGTAACTCCAAGCAAACACATCTTGAAATTCCTTTAAAAGATCAATGTATTTTTCCTTTTCTTGTGGAGGTAAAGATTTAGACAGTTTAATCTTTTTTGGTTTTAATTATGTCCCAATGTTACATTCCTCAATGTCAGACCTAACTGGTTCCATTTTTGGCTTTTTAGGCACATCATTGGAATCAAAAAGGTCTTCTGTTGAGAAGGTAAATCCCCTCTGCGGACAGAGGCGATCCCTACTAGCCCAGCAGGGGTCTAGCAACAAACAAACAATGCTATGACGCAGGCTCCTAGTTACGAATGGAAGATTTGGGATAAGAACCTACCTGGATTCCAGCGCTCGATCTGAAAAAGGGATGTCCCCGTCCTTCAGTCCTGGCAGATCACAATCCTTCCACGATCTCGGTGGATGAACACCTGCACACAGAAAGAACAAACAGATACAAGCATAGGAACCAGCATACGTAACTAAACATCGGTCAGAAAAGACATTACTCGCATTAACATAATGGAAAAAGGAGTGGAACCATAATCTTAGTCATCTATTAAAGTGGTAAACGAATAGAAGTTACAACCAAGTTCTGACGCTGCAGCCTCCTTCGCGCGGGTCTCCGGTCGTCCACGTCTCGCAAAGCTCGCCGCGGGAAAGGGAAACCTCTCCAGAGTCTCGTAACAATGGTCTCCTTGCTCGAATGGGCCTTAAGGGAAAGGAAGGATTCTTTTCAGCACAAAGGCACTTGGGAATAGGAGATGCAAAGCTTCAGCACTTCAAGACTAGCTTGCCGTGGATCTGAGCAAGCTTATATAGATGGGGAAGGAGGGAGTTGGGATCCCTATTATTATGGGATGGGCCCTATCAACAAGGAAGGTTCCATAGAAGGTGGCAAAACTACTTCCCTTCCATAGAACTCCCGTAGCCAAACCTCCCAACTCAAGATAGGCGGTGGTTGTGAGTTTGTTTGAACTCAACTTCCGCCATCCATATATAAAAAACAGTCCCTAAAATGGGTGGCGCGATTGCTGCTCTATGACAGAGCGCCAAGTGGCGCGACCTCTTTACAGGATTTCCCTGAGTGGCGCGAGTACTGAACTGTCTACCCGCGCCAATGCAAAAAGAGCTGTTTTTCATGGATTTTGCAAGGAGATGTCTCGAGGGGAAATGAAGCTCATACTCAGAGGGATGCAATGATGATGTTTTCAGTGCATGACAGTGTTCACAGGTCACGTTATGGGTCCTCCATTGTGCGGGACGGGGAATGGTAGGGACGGTGACAAATTACTGTGTAACATCTTCCAAAGGGGTTAAACCTTTAGGCAAAAAATTATCTTTTAGATCTAACATGTCAATTTCTTCTTCAATGATTTCCTCAATATATATATTCTCTCAGTTATCTATGTCAGATTGAGTAAATACAGTTGGTTTGTTCAATTTATGTACATTTATGTTATCTATTTCACAATCAAAATCCGAATCTATATTACAGTCCGTATCTATTTTACAATTTTGAAATTCTTCCTCATTATTTAAGAAATGGTAAATCTGTTCATCCTGGGAGAAAATCTGCCAGTACTTGAGGTTGTCTGGGATAATTGGTCTATGTTTAACCTCAGCAGTGTACCTATGAGTTGGTTGGAATGGTAAGTTACAAGTACTAGCAAAAGTTGCTAGACAGTGTGCTTGAATGTTTTGTTTTCTGGGTATAACAGCAAACTTGCATTCCAATAAATCATCAATTAAATCAGTTGTTGTATCTCTGTATCTGGCTAGTATAGGATTATGAACAGAATACTCTACATTTATTTTTTTTATGATTAATTTTGAACCTCCCATGATTAAAATTATCTTTCCTCCTAAGTTTCTAATGATTTGGAGGCCTAAGATAAGTGCCTCATACTCTGCCATGTTATTGGTACATTTGAAGTTGAGTCTGAAGGCATGTCCTTCTGAATGATTAGTTTCCATATTTTTAATACATACTCATACTCCTATTTTTGCTCTTGATTTGTTCACAGAGCCATCAAATTCTAAGTGCCAAAGGAACTCATGAAATATGTTGTCATTGTTTGGTTTTGGCTTTTTATCAATTAGTTCAATTTGGATTTCATTGTTATCAGAGTTACATAAAATAAAAGAGTCAAGGTCAGTTGGTGTAGAATAAATAGGATAGTTTATGGATCTTTCAACATTACTGACCATGAACTTTATTAATGTTTCCCTATATAGATTTTTGGGTTGACCAAACACTGATATAGTAGCATAGCTCATGTCCAATTGTAGAGATCCCTGCAACTTTTCTCCCCATGAGTGAGAAAGAAGCATACCATACTTTGGTGGGATGTCAGCTATTACAATGTCCATTACCATACTCTTACCAGGGTACTGAACTAAATTCACACATAAGTCTTTAATTAATCCTAAGCACTTAACTTTGCTAGAATCAAATGAAAACAAATCTTTGTAAGGCCTGGTTATTTCTAGATTAAGAGTTTCCATGATAGCTTTGGGCATTAAGTTATGGGAAGCTCCTGAATCTAACATACTTTGTGTAAAATTTGATCATGAATGGTAAGACTGATATAGAAAGGAGGGACTGATCCATCCGAATGCTTTCCATTCACATCAAGGCCAAAAATCAACTCTGGTTGATCATCATTCAAATTAATGGCATCTTCACCATCATTCATATTCAAAGTTTCAGTTATGGTTGATTTGTATCAATCATTTTTAACCAATTCTATTAAAGGAATAGGTATTTTTAACTTAAAAATTTTAGACTAAATATTGAATGAGGGTTGAGAATTACTAATTTGAACTAATTCATCTTTAGTAACTGCAATCTGAGTTGGTTTTTCTTGATTTTCAATAGTTGTATTTCTATCTTCAGTTGTCTTGACATTCTCTGTATGAGTTTCTTGAGTTTTGTTGCTTTTAATTTTGTTTCCAGGGACTGTTTGTGTGGCAACAGAAGTTTTATCAGACTTATAATTATCAGCAAGTGTTCTGGGATTATCTGTTCTAGGATTTGCTGATTTAGAATTAGGGGAAATCTTTTTAGGATCAGAATTTATTGTTTTTACTGAATTGGAAGCTTTAGCAGTATTAGCTTTCTGTGCATCTTTGGAAGATTGAGCTACTTCATCAGTAATATCAAAAATTTTGGGACTTGTTGAATTTTTAGGACTGGAAGGATTGGAATTTTTCTTATTTTCCCTTGGGAGAATTTGCAAAACTTTTGTTTTTGGGGCTTCTACATTTTTCTTATTTTGATTTTGGGAATTGTTTTTAGTAAAAGGCTCATTATTTTTCTTGTTTCTAAGGTTATACTGACTGTGAATTTCATTTATAGCAAAGTCATAACCTTGTTTGTAGTCAAAGGATTCACAAGATTCTAATCTGAGCTGTTGAAGCTCAAATAGTTCTTGATCCTCCTGAGTGAGGAAAATGGTATTTTTTTCATCTATTCCCATTATAAGATTGATTTTATCCTCATCTTCATCATTATTTTGAGAACTTTCAGCATAGTTCTCCTGGAATGGGGACCTAATGTTTTGGTCTGGAGCAACTTCTTTAGCTTTTCCAGGGTTTTTGTTTTTTCTGAAATTGGGATTTATGATCTGAGGTTGATTATCCCATTGAGGTTCTCTATCTATATTATCTAATATTTCTACCACCCTTTCTAAAGTTTTAGCAAATAAATCCATTTTAGCATCTGAATTTGAATTTTCTTCTTTAATTGTAACTCTTCTTTAATTTATAAGTCTGGCTTTCCTAGCTAAAATATTGATTTCTACACTAACAGCATCTAATTGCATTTGTTCTAAGGTTTGGGCATCTCTTTCTCTTAATTGATAAGCCATATCTATATCAAATCCATCAAGGAATTTGAGCAGAACAGAGTGAGGTGCCGGTTTAAGATTTGCAAGTATTGTATTGTAGACACCATTGTATCTAGTGCAGTAGTCTTGGACAGACTCAGTAGGAGATCTTTTCATGGCATCAAACTCAGACAAATTTTGAAGGTGGTTCTTTTTCTTTTCCCATTTATTTAAAAATATTCTATGAAATACAGCTAAATCAGCTACACAACCAGCAACTAAATTTTTGAACCATTTTTTAACTTCTCCTGTCAAACTCTGGGAAAATAACCTCATTTGGACAACTGACTCATATATTTCACAAAAATCTGTTATTTTAGTTACATGTTGCTGAGCAGTATATTGTGGCAGACCATCAAACAGTGGTATATTATTTTGATAATCTTGAGGCATGTCTTGGAGGTTTTGGGGTAAGACAAGGGGAGCATACCTTGCAGCCATGGCTTGAAGCTTTGCTGAGTTGGGAGGTATAACAGTAATGATAGGTGTAGTGCTGGATATGGCAACTGATGAACTGAAAACTATAGTTGGAGAGCTGGGAAATGAAGCTGGTATGTAAATGGAATGGCTGGGAAATAAAGATATGGTGCTTATAAAATCTGGATGTAAAGTAGTGGATTGAGTGGATGAAGGAAATAATATCCTAGGCTGCAAAGGCAATCTAGGAATGAAATGATCTGTAGATGAACTTGCAGTAGTATCTATAAATGAAGTAACAGCATATAAAGATGAATCTGTTGTTGGTATTATTGTTGTATGCAATTGAGAAACTGGAGGTTTTATATAAGACAGCAAATGAGCTAATTCAATAGCTTCATTAATATCTTTAATTAATGAAACATTAATCTTTTCAACTGTATTTTGATATTCAGATTTATTTGATTTTGTTCCTACTGAAATATGTTTATGTTTTGCATTCAGAAATGAAATAAAAACAGGATCTATAACAGAATTTTTCAAATTAGTTTTAGATTTAGTTTTAAACAATGAATATTCAAACTTCATATCGAAATCAATATCATTTAAACTCACTAACTCTTTGGGTAAAGAATTGGCTTTTCTTAATGGTACTTCAATTTCTAAATTGACAGTTTGTTTTTTTCTTTTTACCAATCTGATCTCGGTTATCTAATATAACTGCAGGTTTAGGATCCGGGTTAGAGCTGGTATAGTAGGTTTTCCTAGAAGCCAGAATGAGTGTTTTTATACCTACAACCTATAAAAGTAATCTTAAAGTGAAGGGATAGTTTAAATATTTTCCTTTAAGACTAAATTTAAGACTGGAGATTGGTTAGTTCCCCAGTATGGTTGCCAGTATGTTATCGCTCTAGTAATTTCTTAAGTTGTGGGATTTTGAGTTTTTAGTCAAAGAACACTAGAGGTAACCACAAACCTACTTCAAATTCTAGGATCTAGCCTTCCTAGAATTCAGAGAGGGCTCTCTCTTTAAAATTTATCTTTGTTTTGATCTAAAATATTAGGCTAGTTATGAAAGTATAATTTCGTTTTGGTTTAAAGGGTTTGCTGGGAAAAAATCACTTGGAGGTAGGATAGAGAGAAATATATTTTTCCATTGGGCTATGGAGTCTAAATCAAGCTAGCAGCACTAGAAATCAAGGCCAAAAAGGTACAAATGTATTCAGGGAAAGATAGATAACCCTCAGAGATTTGGGAAAGTGTTTTTTGTGAGGTGGTATGATTGGGATAAAGGGCACTTAAGGATCCTTTGATCCGGAAAATGGAAGTAGAAGGCAGAAGTCAAACAGGAGAAGGAGAAATTAAGGGTTCCTTGCATTGGAAATCAGAAGAAAACATTAAAATGGCAACTAGTTAAAGACAGGGAGCACTTGACTAATCTTGTAATAATACTCCTAGTTACATATTCAGACAGAACAAACATAAAATGAATGCATGAAACTTAGAAAAGGAAACAGTGACAAGTAGGAAGTACTTCACTCATCAGCTTATCACATGGATCTTGAATTATGATGCCAGTCAGCTTTTCCAATCTGCTACTTCAAATTCAAACACACAAGAGCCTCCAATGTCCAACAAAAATGTCTATAGTAATTCCAGCAATTTTATTCCACCCTAAATACTTCTAATGTAGAAGTATTTATACAAAATGTAATTACAAATATCCTAGGATAAATCTAGGAATACCTTTAGGAAAAAGAAAATATTTTTACATAATAAGAGGGACAGCTGCTTAACAAATCAGCAAGCTATCCTCTTATCCAAAATAAATAGAACTGTTTTATCTAAGGAGCTTTTGATTGACTAGTTGTCCTGCTTGATGGCTGCTAGAAAATATCATGCTTTTAACTTGCCTTCACTGACACTCTTTCATCTGATACTCTTTACCTGATACTCTTTACCGCTGATACACTTTGACTCTTAGATCACTATTTACTGCTGTAAAAAAATGTCTTTTTGCAGTAAAATTAGCAGATTGTCTTTTTATTTCACTATTCTTTTTTATTGTTTTTCAAGGTAATCTTCCTTCACTATTTTACCTCCTATTGTTACATTAAATCAGTAAATGCTTGCCACTGTTCTACCTTGTGAATTTGAACATTCTTCAGCTTCCTGAAATTTTCATCAGCCTCTGTGTATTTAGCAAAAGTGAGCTTGAAAACAAAGAGATGTTTAATCTCATGTTGTAAAAAGAACAGATCTTCAAAATGTTGAAGGAGGACTTTTCCTGTGGGAGTGCCTTGTGTTAATGGTTTGTTTACTTGCTCCTTAGCAAATTCCCTAAGATTTTTATCATAATTTTTATGGGGCATTAGTTTTTCATTAAAAACATGGATGTCTAGCAGACCTCTCTTTCTTATGTTTGTGTATTTTACCATAAAATTTGTTATGGCAATGTTCATTGATTCACATTTCTCTTCCAAATTGTTCATCAAATTCTTCTTAGTTACAACCTTTTTAATCTGTAAGATTGTTTCTGTTTTGTCCAATACCTGTAATTCCTCCAGTTTTTCCCTGTTCTTGTTGTTCAAGAATGTGATGAGTTTTAAAGCCTGAGCAGGCTTATCAGTTAACTCATCCTTGGTCTTTTGAATCTCTGCCTAAGCTGCTAATAATAAATCTCTCTGCTCATATATAACCTAAATTGAAGGCCATTGAGTGTGAATGGCTTAAATTATGTTTGTCCATAGATGATTCTTTATGTATGAAATCTGCTCAGTGAAAGTTAAATCCTTTTGTAAGCTTTGGATTTCTTCTCCCAGTCTGATTGCATTTTGTTCATAGTTTTTAGCAGTTATCAGTGTTGTCTTGTTTGTAGCTTCAAGATTATCAATCATCTTTTTCAGGCTGTTGATTTCATTTGTTTTTAAAGACAGTTCTTCCATAGCTTTAAAAATTTGGCTTGCATCATCTGTTTGTTGAACATTTGTAGTGGAAGAGTCTGTAGCCGAAGTAGTGGCTGAAGTCACTGGCACTGCAGTTGCCAATGGGCCCTTCGATGCTAATTTCTCTCCTAAAGTAGAGGGAACTACTATAGTTATCACTGGAATAACTATAGGAATTATAGGAGTCTCATGTTCTTTTACAGTCTCTTTTTCTTTGACAAGGTGGTCCATTTGGGTTTTCATTTCTTTGATTTGAGCAGTCAATTTGAGAATGAGCTTCATCATTTCTTATTTCTCAGTCTGATCGTGAAGGATTTCCTTGGTTTGTAGATGCTCACTTTGAGGAAGCTTGAGTTGTTTCCTCAAATCTGTTATATCATCATTCTTTTTTCTTATCAACAATTCTGCTACTTGAATATTTGAGGGATCATATCCCACCTGTAAAACTAAATCCTCTAAGGCTTTAATCCTTAGATCCTTGGCATATAGAGATGCCTTATCCAACTTCATTTGATCCTGCATATTAAGAACAGTATTATGTAACTTGGTAGCGCTCATTACCTTAGTTACCACTATTGAATACAACATTTCAGAGCTATGTCTATGAAATTCAATTTGGTCCAGCTCATGAACATTTTCTGTGTCTACCTCAAATTCCACCTTTTTATAATCTGCCACTATTTTAGGTGCTTAGGTGGTAGGTTGTAAAAATGACATGATCATTTTGTTTGTAGAATAATCAAAGTTTGTCAGTAGCCTATTTTGATTTCCAGGATTTTCTTTGAGGAATTGAGAATATATCTTTGTTTTTATCTCCTCATTCTTCTACTTCTCTTTGCTGATGTCTCTGGCTGTTTTACAAGTTCTAGGCTTTTGTCTTTGTGTCCATTTCTTTGTTGTCTTTGTGTATACATTTGTGTCTATCGATGTTTTTTCCACCATTAAGCTTGGTTGGAAAATTTCTCAATCTCGAGCTTCAGCTCATGCTTGGCAGAGAGTCCCAATTTGCATTTTACCCTTAGACTGCTCAGGATCCCTTGAGGATCATAGTTCCATGGAAAACTTTCTTGAAATTTAAACTCTGCTAATCTCTTTGTGATTTCCTTTTCTGCCTCTCTGTGGTTTATGATAAAGGGACCAGCCTGATTCTTTAAATTAAATTGAGTCTTTTTTCTAGCATCTATGAAGTTAATAGAATCAGAATTGAGAATTTGTCTCAAATACTCCTGTGCAAAAATTCTCATGCTCATATATCTAGGCAACTTATAAGGTAATAAGTTGGATCCAAAAATTCTTAACTCTGTATGCTTCTCATAGAGATACCAATCTCCCATTTTACTCTGTTCTGGAAGTTGCAGGATTCTTTTCATTTCCTCACTGATTCTGGGTTGCTCTACTTTATCCAGAATGTTCATTGCTAGATGTAGAAAAAGGTCTGAAAAATCTGTGTAGGTGAAATCACTACCCTCTTTCTTGAGCAAGGAAGTCCAGAAGATAATGGATAGAGGCTTACCCTCCAAGTCCATATTTTGTAATGCAATAGGAAACTTATCATATTGAAAGAATAAGAATAAGTGAAACAGATAAGATGAGTATCTAAAGACTCCTTGAGTGGGTAATTTTATCAGCTAATGATGGATATTGTTGGCTATGAAACCAGCAAAGTCAAAAATGATTGATGGAGATTGGCATGGAGACAAGGTGGACAGAAAACCTAGAATGGAATCATCAGTGTGTCCATCTGTAAAGTATCCAAGTATAAAGGAGAGCATAGAGATAATATGTCTAGACCCTTCAGGAAATTTAGCAGTGGAATAAGGAGGGTTAATTTTAGGAATGCCAACATGGGAAGGCATAAAATTTTGAAATATCATGAACTTCTTAGGAAATTCTAGACCTCAGTACAACTGGGTCAAAGCTTCTATAGTCAGGGGGACTGATTGAGGATCAAACTATAATTGAAGCATTTGATTTATTGACTCTCCTGTGATGGTGAAAAGGATTTCTCTATCAGCATTGGCTATGGCCCTTTGATCTAGTTCATAATATTTTTGACATAATCTGATAAGATCTAGGCCAGGGTGGGTCAATGGAACTATATATTTGGGCAAATAAGTCTCCCAAATAGGTATTTCATCCTTATCCAAGTACTTTTCATAACACCAATTGTGTATATCCAAGAGGTTGAATTCTACAACAGGATCAACAATTTTGTAATCAACATCAGTCAAAGGGAGGATTTCTATAGTAACTACAAGTGGTTGGAGGGGATTCACTGTTGCAGCAAATTTGGCAGTGATGACTGGGGTAGGTTTAGGGGCTTTAGATCCCTCATATTTAAGTGTTTTGGATTTTATAGGTTTGCTTGTGCTCTGTTTCTTAGTCGTTTTGGACAACTACTGCAAGATTAGATTGTTTGCAGGAGTATTTTTCTTTAGCACAAGATGAATTGGGCAATTCTTAGGCTAAAGATAATTTATGTTGGTTTTATTGCTCAATTAGGCTTTTCAGAGAATGTAAACTGGGATAAAACAGGAAACAAGGGTTTCCTGAGTGAATTTTTGACTGAAAAAAAAAAGGTTTTTAAGGTATCTTTAGGCTTTAAGTCCTTCTACGTCTTTGAATTTTGTCTTCAGGGGCTTAAAACTTAAGGAAATTGGCTTCAAGGAGTGATTTTTGCAATACTGAACTTCCTGGAAAAAATTGGCTAGGGTTTGGCCTCTTTTTGGAATTTTTGGGCGATTTTATCTGGTGAATTCTCTTAATAAAAGTCCTGGTTCTATTACCGAAGGTTTAAAATTGAATTTACAGGCTTCAATTTTTCGGAAAATACCTTAAGATGCAAGTATTTGGTTGTTGAAAAAGGCTTCTGGAGGGTCTTGGTTGATTCTGAGGTCTGGTCCAGCTTACTGGAGCAGCAAATAACTCTTGGTCAATCTTCAATGGTGGAATTTGTGGTCGAATTAGTAACTTCTAGGCATAAGTTGACAATCGGGGCTAAAAAGGCTTTTACATAGTCAAGCGGAGCTTTTCAAAGTTCATAACGCACAAATAAACATAAAAATGATGTATCAAAGGTTTTAACCCTTGATATTTTTCACCATAAAGGTTTATTAAGTGTGGGTCTCATCAATGGTGGGAGCAGTTTCAGATTTAAACGTGAAACCGGAGAGCGGTTATCGCGTGCAATTTGAGTGGTAAGCGGTTTAACCTAAAACGGACGCGATCTAATAAAAGATTGCCACATTGCGGAGGGAGAAATGGGCAATACTGCGCATTTCGCGTCCGATTTGAGTTTGGGTGAGCGATTGATTTATGTGCGTGATATCATTTTAGAGCCGTTGGATCTGGAGCTCAAGAGCGAAGGGTTGAGATCTATTTTGGAAGGTGCGGCAAAGAAAAGGTGGGACCGGGGTTCTCTTATATGGGCCGACGGTTGAAATATGTTAAAACCTTTATAAATATGAACGAAATCAAAGGTTTTACATATGCAAAGCAGATTTTATGCTTATGGTGTCAGGGTATAAGTATGGTTTAAAAGTGCCTTTATAAAAATGGGTGCGGGTAAAGGTTTTATAAACATCACGTGGGGTTACGTATATACCTAGGGTTAATCAATATGAAGCGTGAGGCTTTATATAGCGGGAATAATAAAAGGGGAATGCTTTAGTTATGTGATAATAAACCTTAGCCTTGGGTTAAAAACTATGCGGAGAGTGATGAAAATCATGGTAAAGGGCGGACTTTGTGTGGGCGCAGGTTTAAGTCTTTGAATCTTATAAAAATAACATATAATTTGATTCAAAACTTAGGATAAGAGTTTGATGAGCGAGGGAATATGTTTTGTTTTGAACATATGTATTGGCGCAACTTTTATTTTATTATATAGTTTTAAATCTGTTGAAGGGTTTAATAACCATAGGGGGCGAGATATTTCATTAAGGTTAGTTTTAGACCAAAGGGCGTATTATTTGGGTTTTCATTTTAACATGTGGATAATATCTTTGGTCCAAAATCTTTATAATAGTGAGTTTTAGGGGGTATTTTAGATAAAGGGAATTATATAGATGGGATAAGGTATTTTTAGGGAATTAATAACATAAGTCAAAAGGTAAAGCAAAGCTCATCTTTTCATCATTTCACCAATTACTTAGGGTAAAGTATTTTTGAAGGTTTTGGTATGTTTTCTGAATGAAGGAAGTTAATTAGATGGGGTTTTATGTTTCATTAAGTAAGAATGAGTTTTAACTTTTGAAAATGAGTTAAAATGTATGAATGAGGGATAAATAATGGTAAATGGGAATTTAACATAAGAATTCAACATTTTCAACTAACCAGTCATCGAGCCTTGGGTCCGGTCCCAAAAAAAGTCAGAGAAATGCTCTGAGCCTGTTTGACTGATAGTTTAGAATACTGAATACTTACAGGAAAGGGGAAATTAGTGATTTTTTTTCCCGGTGATGAATATTACATCCTTTCTTCCACTTCTTTCTACCTACCCAACATTACTCTAACATTTTTTCTTCCTTTTGGCAGGTGCATTTAGGCTTGCAACCTTGAAACATTTATTCTTTGAAAGCAATAAAACTATCTAAATCTACCTTATTTCATCCGAGGGCTCAGATTAAACTGTTGAGCTCCTCATTATTCACTACCTATCTATTGATTTGTCAGGATTAAACTATCTGAAAAATATTTATCCACTATCTAAAACATGGAAATTTAAAACATGACAAGTCAAGATTAAACAGTTTAACTCATCATGGATTATGACATTTATTGACACTCTGCCATAATCATTTGCAAAAAGTAAAAAGTAGTGGCTTTTGGACTTGCTCACTTTCATGTTTTATTTTCATCATTTTCTTTTGGGGTCTATATTCTTTTAAGTCCTTTGATCTTTCTTTTAGGACTTTTTACCCTCTTTTTTATTTTTTTTATTTTTTATTTTTTTTAAATATGGGAAAACAACTTGCAGAAAGCAAGGTATGTACATATTTTACAAGACTATCAAGAGTCAATTCAAAATTATGAATCCTATATTTATAGGACCCTAACAGGTAGGATGTATGTTGGGGTATAATTTATCAAGCATGATAGGGGGAGATACCCATATTGTCATAAGTGAGAAGGATCACGCACACCCTATGGTGACAAAAGGCAAGATCCACTTATTGCAGAGGGTAAGGATCACAACCTGTCAACCATAATATTTTCAATATATACTTCAACCTTATGAGCTATGAAGCTCAATTCCTCTCCCTGGGAGCTCAGAAAAGGGGCGAGATAATTTCTTAGTGTTCTTGATATGCTCGAACCCTTACCCAAGAGGGTCACATCCATCAATCAAATTTTCTCTCTAAAAATCAGAAACATATCAAAAATGCTCATATCAAATACCGACTCTAATAGCTCACTAAGGGGTTCAACCACACTACCTTATGTAGTAATTTCGAGCAGCAGTCCTCTATTTTCCTATTTATGCAGGACATCAAATCAAATATTATGTTAGAGAAAATACATATCATAAAGAAAGTAATATCATAATCATCCTTTCTCCCTCTCACGAAGGGAGGCAGCAAACACAAGCCTAAGCTTGTCTCATACAGCAATCTCAATATACGAAGATGTATTTATCCCAGCTAAATATGATTAGACTTTGTCTAGCTCAGAGTGCATACAAGGATCCATTTGACTGATTGTTTATCACAAGATCCATTAAATCTAGCAATAAAAAATCCATCAATGCATTCCAACATGCCTTATTTTTGACAATATACTCCTTCTAACAAGGAGACCCTTCCCTTCATTCAGAAGTGCGCCTTGAAATTGCTTGGGTGAACTAGTCCTGTCAACAATAAGTTTTTAACACATGAAATTAATTAACAAAGGCATACCTTAAACATCATCAGATGTTCATCATGAAGACTTGTTTCATCCTGCAATCTTGGGTTTTTTATTCATCCGTCGCAAATAATGTTGGGATCTCATCAAGGGATCCTCCCTTTGAATGGGAAGCCTCTAACGTCATCATCAATATCGTATATCATGCATTAAGACTATCAGATCAGGGTATCATATATATATATATATATATATATCATAGTCATGTCAAGTCATTATTAGTTGCTTCATTGTCACATATGAATATGTCATCAAACATTCATCAAGGATTAATGGTCACAACATCACTTCTTTATCACAATACACAAAAAATTTCATCAGATTCTTAACATCGTCAATTCAAGGCATCCAATTTTGTCACATGATAAAATTCAATGTGTTGTTAAGTCATCATAAGAATTACAATTATCATATCCTTAACAAGATCAACTGGGGGATAGTCACTTGAAACCACACTATTGCTGCTAGAGTTACTACACTCATCACAAGCACACTCAACAGTATCAAGTTATCGTATATCAAAAATTAATGTTTCTCGCCTTGCTTTATTTTAAACAAAATCAGGATATCCATGACAGGTATTGTCTGGTCAAATGTTTGCCAAATATCAAAAGATATCATATTAATTGTTACTATAAAATGTACTCGTATATCACAAGTACCATAAATCAAACTCACATACATATGTATGTGACCGGCATGCATGAATCGAGTTACTATGGAGGGTGATATTCTTGTCATACCTCAGGGTTTATCTTTTTGTCCAACATTGCAGTTGAAACCATATACTATACATACCTTGTAATATTTAGATACATTTAGTAACTTATAGCACTTGTATATCATTGGCAGTTGTAGTACTTTCATATTTTATCTTCTGGATTCTGTGCTACTTTGTAAATTTTTCATAAACTTGCGTTAGGTACATTTTTCCTGCACTATTTAGCATCCAGATGATCCTCAAGAAGTATGTTCTTATTACATCTTCATCAGGAATTTAGAAGCATTCAAATACTAAAATATTCATGCGGGAAGTATAATCAATAATTAAAAAAATAAATCTAAACAAGATAAATGTCATAAAATAGAATAAGTTTCAGAATGTACTTATATTTTATGAGAGGAGAAACGAGATCATCTAGGGTTACAGTAAATCTGTCACAGGTGCTAAAATAACTTCTTACTAATCATGCTAATGTTTCAAGACCTGTATAACTCAATCCTTTATCATATCCAAGTTCTTCTTCCAAGTACATTTCATAAGTTTCTTCCAAACCCTAATAACCAGCGTGCCTAGGGTTTCATAACATTCTTTTAGGTCTTTGCCATCTTCACTTAATTCCATCATAGGTATATTTATAGGGGTGATCTTAATTAATTTTCTTCAATCCAGATCTGATACCATGTTACTTTTTTTAGGGCTATATTGCTCTTTGCTTTAGATAATTGATTTTACCAATTTATTCATCTTCCATATTACATTCACCCCATGACATCATAAATTCATTACAAATTAAGTATAAATAACAATAACATCAATAATGCAGCAAAACATAAAGGAATAACAGAAGAAAATCATGCACAAATAGAGACACCATGATTTGGTTGAAGACTAAGGAAAAACCCCACAAGGGGGAAAACCTGAAATCAATTTTTCTTCTTTTATTATATATTAATCAATTGTTCAATTGAGATACAAAGTACATCCAAAGTGAGAGACATCATTACATCAGGCCATTCTAGGTCCAATCCAAGTGGTTCACAACTACGTTTGTGAACAATACAAGACACGTCAAGAGGGTTGCCATCATAAGCAAGATCATCATACAAATCATTGTCATGCATGTTAACATTACTGCAATACCAATCTGCATCCAAGTTAGGTTATGTCAATATAATTATCATGCTACCACTGCATATACATCATTGTCACATTTTTTTCATACAACCCTATGTCATGCATCATTATCATGGAGGAATTTTCATTCAAGGCCTTTGAGCCACTTCTCAGTCATCATACATTGAAAGAGTTACTTTCATATGTAATATAGGAGCAAGAATGTTACCACCACTATAAGTGACATAGAATAATTATACCATCACAAGGGTAATTGATATCATGGTTACAAAAAATCATAGATATACCAACAATATAATGCTAACTCATCGCTTCATATCCAAGCTTGTAGCAACATTGTAATATATATAAAGGTTTATACCGAATATTGTATACAAGGTTCTTCCCAGAAATGTGATATCTCACCATTGTAACTGAAGTGCGGACTAACATACCTTTGAAATGTAAGATGTCATAGACCATAAAGGAGACACATCTTACTGAAACTATCTGAGAGGGGAGGCATCGAATTGTAGTTATGTAAGATAATACGTCATACTTTAGCATTTGACCAAACCATCTGAAAGGGAATACCTTAAGTGTTATCTGAGATTTCTCTAGATTTTATGCCATCCAAACTGTGCCGACAACTAGAGAAAATGAGCCATCCAAAGATCATAAAAAATATGTCATTTGAGGTACTATCAACGAGCTATATTTGAATTAAATTCATTAGAAATTAGTTATGACCATGAGCCATAAATAATAGAATCATACCCTTATAGTGAGATACAATTTGTAGCTACAATGATCCATTGTATCGAGTAATAGGGAGATTTTTTTGCGCCACTGGATAGAATCATCGAACTATTGAGCATAAAGAAAATCACATATTGAATGCAAGTTGTGTGATCATTGTAGAAGACTAGCCACTATAATAAAGCGAGCAGAGTATATAGTGTGCCATGAAGAATACAGTGTACACAATGATAGACACAAATCTATATACGAGCTATTGTGAACGAACCTTATAGTAGAGCTACATAACGTAATGCGAGAGCCACACAATTTTAATCTCCATGAGCGAATAAGATATAGTGAGAATGAGCCAAAATAAATCAAACCCTTCGAGATATACGCCATAGAACCAAGCCAAAAATAAATGCAAAATTCCTCAGAGAATAAGTGAGCCAATGGATTATCCTCGCAATAGAGCTTTATCCTTAATGAGGTACCTTTGATGGTTCATAGTGTGAAAAGTCACATCTATTTGGAGAGGGCCGACATGGGTGACTTGAAGTCAACTTTCCATGGATCACCAACTTAGTAAACCAATAATAATTATTAAATATCTTTTTCAATTTAATCAAATTAAATTTTCTTTCCACTTAGGAGAAGTGACCAAACATAAATTTTATCCATTTAAATTTGTTTTTAGGCATGAAGGGCTTTCTCTTCGCGGAAATTCATCCCGAAGCTGCCTAATTTTAACACTTTTTTTCTACTGTAGGAAGCTGAATATTGCAGTTTGAAGTTGCACAACCAAGTGAGGGATGAAATATATAATAAAAGCTTATTTGAAGAGGGTCTGACTTTGTTTGACTTGCAAGGCCATGATTCACTAGAATAATTATCTTTTAGGAGATTTACACGTGATTAAAGGCTAGGGTTGCTGCTATTCTAAGGGCTGAATTTGCAAATCTGCAATAGAAGGCCAAAGTTCTGAAGTAGAGCAGATTGGAAGGAGGTTGACCTTTGTTGACTTGGCCAATATTTGACTCACTTGAAGAAGGTTATCTTGAGGGGTTGATTTTGTGCTTAGAGGAGGTTATGGTCTCTAGTTTTGGGTCTTAATTTCTCATTTGAAGTAGATTTTATAAGAATAGAAGAGATTCTTTTTGGATTTTTCCCTTGGAGGAGTTTTTCCCTGTCTTGGACCCCATATCTTGTGTCCATTGTCTTTATTGTTTTTTCTCTTGATAATTTTTTTATGAACAAATATAATAAAGAAACATAAGAATATAACTAAATTTAACAAGCAATTATTAAGGATAATGATAATTTGTTTTTATAGTTTCCCTACTACATTCTCCAACATGGTATCAGTGCTAAGGTAAAAAAAGAGAAATCAGTTGGAATATCATCTTGTTGACATAATAAGGGAGTGCTTATTAAGCGAATTCATTTGCAAAAAGGACACAAGGAAAGAAGAAGAAGATATATTTACCTAGAAGGAAGATCACTACATCAAGCTTTCGTTGAAGACCCCATCATTTTAAGAAGAATCAATCTCTCGTTGAAGGAAGGAAGGATAAGCTCTTGTTGAAGATTCTCTAATGCATCATATTAAATAAAAGGAAGCATCAAATAATCTTGGGATCATAATCCACTCATTGAAGTTGTTTGAAGACACTATTGTTGAAGGAATCCTATAAGTCATCATTTTGGGGCATATATAAAATTTCTTTGAAGGTATTGAAATCATCAAGATATTTGAATACATAATCAAGAAGGAGGACTCTTGTTGACAATTAAGTAGTATATTGTCTTCTATGTCTCAATTTGTTATACAACCAGCTCACAAAATAGAAGAAAAGTTATATCAATTATTTTAAAATTGTCCTCGTAGAGGGAGAAACCTCCTTTACATTACACAAATGAACAATTCTTGGATGACACAAATGATAAGACCTCATTTGTATATATAGGATTCTAAGGGGTCACAATATAATCAGAGCCTACTTTAAAATAATAATGTAATGGCACAACAATAACAATAGTGGGATTCTATGGGGCATAACAATAACAATAGGGGGATACACTAATAATAACAATAAGGGAAATACAGTAGTATTATAGGGACCTAACACCCCTCTCCTTCAAAAAAATGTCGTCCTCAACGCTTGAGTATTTTCGGATGCTTATGTATAAAATTTTCATCCTCCCATGTGGAATCTTCAGCGGGTAAGTTCTTCCACTTAATGAGACACTCTGAAATTAATTGATTTTGTAGTTGTCGGGTTATTATTTCCATGATTGTTTCAGGGTCAAACATGATTTTTCCTTCTTCGTCAAGTTTTGGAAACATTGTTTAAATTGGGAGCCTGTCACGGATAACCTTCTTTAAGCATGAAACATGGAAGACTGGGTGTACTCAGGAAGATGCAGACAGCTCCAATTTGTATGTCATAGTACCAATATTTTGCAACACCTTGTAAGGACCATAGTACTTAAGTGATAATTTATTATCCTTCTTAACTTCCTTGAGGGGCATTTGTTTGTATGGTTGTAGCCATAAAAATACCTAGCCGCCTACATCAAAACTTATTTCATTGTGATGTTGATCTTCATGTTGTTTCATTTGATTCTGTGCCAAAGTGAGGTTATCCTTTAAGAGTTGGAGAACTTGTTGTTGATGCTCGATGTGATCTCCCACTGCTTGAACTTTAGAATTTTATCTTAAAGATGATGTGATGGATTGTGGATGTTATCCATAAAGTATCATAAATGGGGTCATTTTTGCTACAACATGGAAGGAAGTGTTATACCACCATTCAGCTAGAGGTAACCACTTGACCCATTGTGTTTGTTTATCATATACAAAGCAACGAATATATCCTTCCAAACATTTTTTCAGTATCTTAGTTTTCCCATCAGATTGATGATGATAAGATGAGCTATGAGCTAATTGAGTACCAAGACAAGAAAACAATTCCATCCAAAAATTTCTAGTGAAAATGGGATCTCTATCACTTACAATAATCTTTGGGTTTCCATGTAGGTTTTGAATTGTTTCCATAAATGCAATAGCAATTGTATTGGAATTAAAAGGATGATATAATGCAAAAAAGTGTGCATACTTGGTAAGTTTATCAACTACAACCATGATGACACTCTTTCCTTCATACTTGGATAAACTTGTGATAAAATCCATTGATACCTCCTCCCAATGTTGACTTGCAATGGCTAAAGGTTGTAACAGACCCGAGGTCTTAATTGTCTTAACTTTATTTTTTTGTAAAACCAAAAATTCTACCACTAACGTTTGAATATCAGATTTAAGGAAATCCCCAAAAAAATCCTTCTTGACCTTGTGGTAAGTTTTTAAAAATCTTGGGTTCCCTCCTAATGGGGAGGTGTGCATTTCCCAAAGAATAATTTGCTTAAGTTGGGAATTCTTAAAAATATATAAGTGATCTTTGTACCATAATGAATCATTTTTCTAGCTAAATGTATCAAATGTACTGGGATCTCGCTGCAAATTATGAATGAGTGTCCACAGCTCTTTATCATTCTTCCATTCATCCCTTGCTTCGGTTATCCAATCAGGGTGGATAATATAAATGGTACAAAGAAATGCTTCCACATCCTCATCCTTTCTTGAGAGTGGATCTGCAACAACATTTTGCTTCCCTTTTTTGTAGATGATTTCAAATTCATAACCCAACATCTTTGTGACCCATTTTTGTTACTCTTCTAAAGATAATCTTTGTTTCAAAAATTATTTAATCCTATCATGATTTGTTTTTACCTTGAATTGTCTTCCCATTAGGTAAGGTCTACATTGATTTAGTGCATGTAGAATTGTCGGCATTTCCTTCTCATAAATAGGTTTGTGTAAATACTTTCCTTTTATTGGAAGACTTTCAAAAGCAATGTGTCTTCCTTCTTGCATTAAAACAGCACCAATTCCATTTCCCGAGGCATCACATTCCACAATAAAGGTTTTTGTGAAATCTGGCGTAGCTAAGACCGGTGCTTGGCACATTGCCTCTTTAACATGTTCAAAGGCCTTAGTTGCTTCTAGAGTTCAAAAAAATGCATATTTCTTCAGTAATGTTGATGGAGGTGTTGTTATTATCAAAAAATTCTTAACAAACTTGAAATAATACCTTGTCAACCCGAGAAATTATTGAAGATGATTTATAGTTGTGGGGAGTTTCTATTCCTTATTGGCTTTAATTTTGTTAGGGTCTAACTTAACACCCTCATGAGATACAATATAACCCAAATAGTCCACCTCTTGTACTCCAAAGAAACATTTGGATGTTTTTTCATATAACGGTTTCTCCTCCAATAATTTGAGCACCATGTCAACATGTTGAACATTATCCTTCCAAGACTTGTTGTAGATTAGTATATCATCAAAAAATACTAACACAATTTTTCTAAGGAAGGGTTTGAAAATGGAATTCATCAAACCTTGAAATGTGGAAGGTGCACTAGTAAGGCCAAAAGGCATGACCAAAAATTCATAATGACCCTCATGAGTTTTGAATGTTGTTTTCGAAATGTCTTTAGTCTTCATTCTAATTTGATGATATCCTGAACAAAGATCCAGCTTGGTGAAGTAAATTGCTCCATGTAATTCATCCAAAAATTCATCAATGACGGGAATGGGAAATTTATCTTTAATAGTGAGCTTGTTGAGCTTCCTATAATCCATACACATACGCCATGATCCATCCTTATTGTTTGCCAATACTACTGCAGCAGAGAAAGAACTTTGACTAGGTTGAATTATACCAGCCTCTAGCATTTCTGCAACCATACATTCAATTTCTCTCTTTTGGGCATAGGGATATTTGTAAGGTCTTATGTTTGGAGGAACAATTCCTGGAATCAAATGATTAGCATTATCATGATCACGAATATGTGGGAGGCCTTTGGGAGTCTCAAATACCTTGGAATGATTATCCAAGACTTTTTGGAGATCTGGAGAAATAGATGATTTTGATGCTTGAACCTCTAGTGAGCATAATTAATTATGCCCCATTGTTCTTTCTTCAGAAAATTTGTCATGAAATTAGAGTTGATTATATTTCCTATTTTCCCTGTGATACCCCTTAATTCAACTTCCTTTCCTTCCCAAAAAAAAAAAAATCAAGAAAATTTCTGGAAAATTAAAAGCTATTGTCCTCAAATATTGTAACCATTGGACTCCTAGTACAACATAAAAACCACCTATTGGAATGGAAATCATTGGACTATTAAATACATATTCCCCCATGGTTAGCTTGATATTGCGGCACTTTCCAAAGAAATTTATAGTTCCTCCATTTGCGACCATCACTTGACACTCTGGTGTTGGATATAGGAAGCAATTCAATTCCTTGGCTATCTTACAGTGAATAAAATTATGGGTACTACCCGAATCAATCAACATTATTACATGTTTCTTCTTGATATATCCTTTTATCTTGAGAGTTTGAGGAGTGGTAATTCCTTCCAATGCATTACAAGATATGGCCGGATTCATTTCTTCTTTCTATGGGGTTGGTTCCTAGTGTATATCCCCCTCTTTTGATGTTTCTTGTTCCTTTTCTTCCTCCTCTTCACAATATATGTAGAATAATTTATTCTTGAAACACTTATGACCTTTAGTTTATTTTCTATCACAACTGTAACAAAGCCCTTTTTCCCTTTTTTCCTCCAATTGTTGTGGCATCAGCCTTGTATGTTGTGGAAGGATAGGAGTCGGAACACTTCCATATTTATAGTTGTGAGTGGTAAACTTCCTTGTTGCCATAATTTTTCTTTCAACTTTTCTTGTGGAAGGATAGGAGTCGCAACACTTCCATATTTATAGTTGTGAGTGGTAAACTTCCTTGTTGCTATAATTTTGCTTTCAACTTTTCTTGCCACACTGAATGCCTTCTCCAATGAATCGGATTCCCAAAGGTGAACCTCATGTTGGATGTTATCCTTCAAAGTCCCTATGAATACATTAATCATATGCCCCTTTGGAATATCAGTTACCCTGATATTCAATTTTTGAAAGTCCTCAATGTGCTCCGCCATTGAGCCCTTTTGTTTGAGATTTATCAATTGGCTAAACAAGGTGTTCCTCTTTGTATCCTCATAATGTTTTATCATTTCCTTCGTAAAAATTGACCAAGTGACAAGTGGTTTAAGAGACAAATCCATCGATACCATACAAACTGATTGGGTTTTAAATATAAAAATTCAATACGTACCATTTGTGTGTTGCACATCATGGATATCAAAATATTGCTCCATCTGTAGTATCCATGTTATCGGATCCTTTCCATCAAACTCTCTCATATCAATATTTGGAATGTGTTGGGTCTTAAACCCAAAATTGGAGTCTCCAAAATCATAATTCATGTTTCTTTTTTTCTCCTTGTGAGTTTCATGGAATTTCTTTTCTCCATTAGGAAGCATTTCTTGTAGTAACTTTAACAAACCTTCCTTAAAACCTTCCATGTCTCCTTTTAAACCATTCGTGTTGACTTTTGTTTCTGCTTTTAAACCATCCATCTTTCCTTTTAAGCCATCCATGTCCCATTTTAGTTCATCTTTGGTTTCTATTTGTGAGAGCGAAATTTGTTGCACTTGGTCCCGTAATTTTGATATATCATGTTGCAATTCTTCCCTTTCATGAGTCACAGTAGAGCTTTCTGAGGGCTTAATGGGTGTAGAATTTTTTTGGGGGGGGGATTTTAGAACCAAATACTGATACCTATGCTTCAATATGCCCTTTGAACCACTTCAAACTGATTTTTCAAACAAAAGTTATGCAAAATTTTAACAAATACACACTTTTTTGTTTCTTTTTAGGAGTTCGATATTGAGTTGTTGTATCTCTGTAATTTTGGGTCTCCAAGGTCTGAACTTTCATCCTATGCTATCCCTCTAGGTCTTATTTCCAACCCCATAAGTCATACTAAGATTGGATTCTTCATGAAAGAGTTATGCCCAATCTCCCACGATAACCTGATTATAGACTAGTTAAGTAGAGCAAACTTGTATGGAGTTCCACATGTTACTTTTTTAACCTTCTGCCCTGAAATTGATACACAAAAGAAAGAAAAACAGTTTGTGCACTTCCAGACACGTTTTACGAAATTCAAATCTGATGTTCGGAGAGAAAGTTATGACAATTTTCCCTATATCACATGTTTGAGATGGAATTTTGGAGCCTGAAAAAACCCTAACTTCTTCGGATCATATCTCCGGAAATATAGCGAACCAAGATATGAAATTTGTACATGAAATTCACCAATATTTCATATCCCCGTGGTTGCAATTTAGATTCTGAAGCCTTGTAGAAAAAAAATTATAACGAAATTTACAAGATGACCTATTTGAAGAAGCGAAACCCTAGAATCCAAAGCTCTGATACCAAATGTTATGCAACCAGCTCAGAAGTTTGAAGAAAAGTTAGATCAACGACTTACAAATTGTCCTCTTAGAGGGGGGACCTCCTTTAAAATACATAAATGAACAATTATTTGATGAAACAAATGATAAGACCTCCTTTGTATATATAGGAGTCTAAGAGGTCACAATATAATTAGAGCCTACATAACAATAATAATGTAAGGGCACAACAATAACAATAGTGGGCTTCTATGGGGCATAACAATAACAATAGGGAGATACACTCATAATAGAAACAAGGTGAATACACTAGTATTATATGGACATAACACAATCCGCAGACCATATGGATACATTTTGCAAGGAAAGCAACAAGCTCGTTGGATCAGCAAATTTCCTTGCATGGAAGAATAGGATTGACTTGGTACTCACATAAAATGAAGTCATATAATATGTACTTGGTGAAGTAGTTGTTCCAGAAAAAATATAAGACTCAAGAGTTAGCAACATACAAGAAGGGAGAAGTAAGAGTACAAAGGATGATTGTTGAATCCATTTAAGATCATTGTGTTCCTTTTATTGTTGATTTTAAGACATCCAAGGCTATGTATGATAAGTTGGTAAATTTTTACTCTATAAGTACATCAGGATAGAATATATCCTTGAGGAATCAACTATATAAAATAAGGAAGTCAAAGGATGAATACATGGCCACTTATCTTATGAAGATGTCACAAATAAGAGACTAGTTACAAGGGCTTGGGGAGACTCTTTTTTATTCTGAAATGACTATTTGTGTATTAAATGCTTTGCCACCTCATTGGATCATTTTTACTAGTATCTACGCAAAGAATGATACTACACCTTTTAGTGATTTATCGACTCAATGTATTTTGGAATAATCTAGAATAAAGGCAAAGGATGACACCGAATTAAATGAAATGTCTCAAGCCTTTATTGCAAGGACCAAGAAGATGAAGAAAGGGAAGTTTTGAAAGTCCAAAAGAAAGCCAAATATGTCCAAAACTCAATTATTTGGATGCAATGAGTATGGACACTTTAAGAGGGATTGTCCAAACATTAAGAACAACAAAAGAAAGGAAAGAAGTGAAGCTCACATAACTGAAGAAAATGGAGAACTTGAGAACAAGACGAAAGGAGAAGATCCCAAGGATATTTACTATTGAAGGAAGCTCCATCTATATCAGGTTCGTTATGCAATTATTCTTTCTTTTTATTTAAGTAGAAAGTAAAGTAGCATACATTACTGCATTCTCTAGAAGAAGTCTTGATTTTTGGCATCCTAGATAGAAGCATATGATAGTAGAGAAATTAGAATCTACTTGATTAATTTTCTTTGGGAAAGATCATCTAGTTTAAAAAGAATGAGAAGATTGGAACCATATTGCATATTATTGTTCATCCAAACATTTTCTATGTTAGAGGTAGTCATGTTGCAAAGATGGATAATCAACATGCTATAAGAGCCATTATTTTGAAGGGTTCTTGGAAGCAGCATTATGACTGGTATATACTCCATCTAGTATGGAAACAATACTCTTGAAGTAGGAAGGAGTGCAAATGTACAAGATTCAGTATGAAAGGCATAATGAAATTATTCCTTGGAGAAGAAACCTATCTTCGACAGGTATAAGGAGCACGCTCATTCAAAAAAGGATGGCTTGATGGTTGTACGTGAAGCAAAGTATGCATATTTTAAGTAAATCTTCTCCAAAGTAGGGTTCATATCTATAAGAATTTTACAAGAAAGAGTTGGTTGGTAAGTGTTCCATATGGTTATATGATGTGACATGCTTTGGAATGGTAAGAGATCAAGACTCTCACACAATATTGCATGGCATAAATATAATAATATTGATCAACGTCAAGTATAGTCTCTGGAAGAAAGAAAGGGAGTTAACAATGACAACCCCAAGGAAGATATTGTAGCCCGATAATCAAGTTCGATCCATGAGCACCCTAATTAAAATCAATGCATGGTGAAATAACCTTGTACAATATGGAGATGTATCATGCGAAAGGTTGTTGATATCAAAGGATTCAAGTAAGAAAAATCCTTTGATGAAAGGGGCCATTATAATAAGGTAAGTCTAATATTAAATTTTTGATCCTGGTTATCTGGTTGATATATTGTTTTTCTACCTAGAAGGATATTGCATAAATATATAATGACAGTTGAGGTAAGCTCAATTGTTGGTGTTGAACTCAATTCAAAGAGAATATGGGTTGATTGAATGGTTTTGGAAATCCTTGAAGGATTATATAGTCAAGGTGTTTACATCATCATCACCTTGGTATTGAAAGGTAGCAGTATAAGAGTATAAACTAATGTTCACAAAGATCACTTTCATGTTTAGAGGGAGATATGATAAGGCTCAATATAATGCCTTTATTGATGATGATAATTAAAGAAAAGTGATATGAAAGGTTGATGGCCTGAACCCCGTCACAAGATTAAAGGAAGAAGATGGCTCCATAACATCCAGGAATAAAGAAGCTCAATATGATGAGATACAAAGGAAAGGAGTTGTGCAATTATCTCCATGAAGAACTAGTAGATGATACACTTATGAAGACACGCTAAAGAGCTTGTGGTTATGACTTCCCAATTGAAAGGAAGTGAGAGAATCTCCTCTATGATAAGAGGGAGTAAGAAGTCTCCTTAAATAGGAGCAAGGATCTATTCCTTGATCAAGTGGGAATGAGGATATCCTCCCTGGTTAAGAGGGAGTGATGATAGGCATTGTATTATTTTTTATCATTTTTCATGCACTAGGTCAAGACTAATAGTTTTATTTATAAGTGAAGGCCATGGTAGGGAGAATGGAGGATTGGATAAGCATATGTAATCTCCTTGAGGATAGAAAATCCAAGATAGGAAGTATTCTTGTTGACTGACACTCTTTGAGGATTGGACAGGTATCCAAGATAAGATTGGTCGAAGAGGACCAATATTCTTTGAGGGTTGGGAATCCAAGATAAGAATAGTCCTAAAAGGACATACCTAGTGAAAATTTGGATGGGGTATGTACCTTGTAGAGGTAGTGTGTTATCTCATGTAAAGTCTCCCAGCATTATGTTTTTGTATAAGAAAGAGCTTTTCAAGTTAAGGCCTTACTATGTTGACAATGTTGGTCATGATGTTGATGCTTAAAGATGGCTTACCAATCCAACTTTTCTTATGAGAACTCTTCAGTTTGAGAATAACCTTGTACCGATTGTACAATTATGAATACCTCCCTAGTTAAGAGGGAGTGTTGGAAAATGTAACTAGTTTCGGTCTTCATAATTGCCATTGTACTCATGTTAATATGTATCTTATGTATCAAACAAAAGAAGAAAGAAAAATTATTATTTTCATGCTTCATTTGATTGGTCTTCTAGGTAAAGCATGTTCTCCATGTTTCTAGGGTTTGTCATGTCATAATATTTATTGACGTGAGTCAAGAGAGTCAACGTCATGTATATAAGACCCATATAGGCAAGATGTATCATGTAAAATAATTTATTCTGAGTTTAGAAAGACAAATATGCCTCCAAGCACATGTCGGCCCTAGTCAAGGACAAGTCAGCCTAGAGAGGGTTGATTCAACCACATAAGAAGGCTATATATAAGAAGAACTTGACCTCCTTTAACACACACTACTACCATTTTCATTCAAGAAAGAAGAGGTGAGACAAGTAGAGTGAAGAAGGAAGAAATCAAGGAAAATAACTCTAGTGAAGGAAAGAGGCTAAAACTCGACTTTTCTACTCACATGTGCGAAGTATAGGGTTTATGTTCTACTGCAGGAAGTAGAATATTGCAGGCCAAAGTTGTAGAACCAAGTGAGGGCCAAAATCTTTAATCAAAGCTAATTTGAAGAAGGTTTGACTTTGGTTGACTTGGAAGACCTTATTCACTCAAAGAAGCATCTTTTGGGAGATTGACATGTCATTAAAGGCTAGGGTTGCTTTTGTTTTAAGGGTTGAATTTGCAGATTTGCAGTAGACAGCCAAAGTTCTGAAGTAAAGCAGATTGAAAGGAGGTTGACCTTTGTTGACTTGGCCAATCTTTGACTTGCTTGAAGAAGGTCATCTTGAGGGGTTGACTTGGTGCTTGGAAGAGGTTATGGTCTTGAGGTTTGGGTCTTGATTTTCTCATTTGAAGCAGATTTTATAAGAAGAGAAGATATTATTTCTAGGTTTTCCCTTTGGAGGGGTTTTGCCCTGGCTTGGAGCCTATATCTTGTGTCCATTGTCTTTATTGTTTTTGTTGTTGATAATTGTTTGATGAAAAGATATAATAAAGAAACATAAGAAGGTAACTAAAGTTCACAAGCAATTATTAAGGATAAGGAAAATGTGTTTTAATAGTTGCCCTAATACATTCTCCAATAGGATGTAGTAGAGACACATACTCTAGAATTTGACAGATTCATACGCAGATAAAACAAAAAACAAAACAAACAAAACAAAACAAATGATGACAGCTCGGCTCTCCCTCAAAAGACATGATTGTTCAATATTGTGTGTCAACTCCTTTATAGGGATATCCAACCACTATAAATATACTAATACGTGGGTAGCTGAGATGGTGGAAGAATGTGTATTATCTGAGGTCAAAACAGTTTGTGGTCTCAAAGAAAAATCTGAATAAGGACGAAGCATATCAAGTGAATTTTGAAGCCTCCTCTTTATTTGTTTTACCTCTCTTGTTCAAGATTGTAGTTTGAATTTGTGAGGACCATTTCTGTGAAGAGATCAAAGTTTGTCCAGCTCTACCTCTATCGTCTATGTGAAGTTTTGTGTAATTTCCAAGGCGTCTGAAATTATATAGTAGGCATCCAGAGTTCTGATCCAAAGTTCTAAAGTGTAATTTTTGTGGAAGGCATCCAAATCTTGTTTGTGGTTCATACAAAGTATAGAGACTCTGAATCTGGGATCAATCTTGAGTTTTAGACTGTTATAAGAGGTTGAATCCCTGTAGTACTAAATTTCTATGGAAGGTTTGTTGATATTCTTCCTTGTTATCAGAGTTGGAGGATATTTGCATTGTGCTTGAAGGGATGAATTGACACAAGGTTGGGGTTACCTAGACTTAGAATTACGGCTTGATTTTGTGACCACCTTTATACATAACCTGGTCCAATCATAATTGAATTAGAACCTTTGTATATTTTTTAGGGCTACCTTGTAGACATTCTAAAGCCACCTTTGAGTGGAATTTTAAGTAGTGTTAAGCAGAACTTTAATATTGTTATGGCATATATGAAGCAGCGTTTTGTGCCTATCATAGAATATCTTCATTAAGCATATTTTTGGGCCAACTTGTGAGCAATCTAGAGAAAACCCTAGAGCATTTTGGTGAAGCATTGATTAAAGGCTTATTGGAGCTTCCATTGGAGAATCATTGGAGAACTATTGAAGCATTCTTTGAAGCCTTATTGGGAGCAGAATTTAAACTCTCTTGGACAGAACTTGGGCTACTCAATCAACCTTATTGAAACTCTGTTGAAGCAGGCCTAAAACCTTTGTTGGAGCAACATTATGTTGGGTAAAAATTAATTGCTTAATAAATAAAACAACTAATAACCTAGACATTAATTATCAACCAAGGAACGTCTTTTTGTTTCAAGGCAATCGGCAAAATATATGCAAGCAGATACCAACAACTAACATTGGTTCTATATGATTATGTTTTACACTATCAAGTTCATTCGAAAATAAATAAAATTTAAGATTTGAAAAACAATACTAAATCTCAAAAATAGAAAGTAAATAACAGAAAAATAATTATGCTAATCACACGACTTGAATCAATACTAAATTAAACCACACCTTGCTGAATTAGAAATTTAACCTATTGCACCCAACATAATTCAAATATTAATCTAGAGCAGCAAATTAAATGAAATCTACAAATTGCAAGAAATAACAATCTGGAAAATGCAGCAGCCAAAAAATCACTTTTAAAGAATGGAAATTTACTTTAAATAACAACAATTTAAATTCAAATAAACAAGCACGCAACTAAACTAATTTATATGTTCAAGGCAGCACCTCGTCCAAGGTAGTGGGCCCAACTGCCCAAGACTCAGTTCTGCCTTGAGAAATAATTCAGATTAGATTACAAGTAACAGATGTAGAACTCAATGGATAACTTCATTAAAATATATGAGAGAAATAATTACATCAGAATGAAGCTCTTAGCTTTGTCTCAAGTTCAACAATTATTCATCTCCTATTCAACAGTTGTTCATTCCAATTCAGAGATTGTTCATTCCCCCCCCTCTTTGATCTCTATTTTCATTTAAATACACAGAGAGCAAAGGGAAATTACAACTAACTTGATTACAAAATGATTTACCATTACAATTGTAGATTGTCTACAACAAATTGATCAGAAATATCTCTCTCATGATTCCGCTGGAATAAGTCGAATCTAGTATTGCAATTGGAAGAATTTGGAAAACAACCACAACAGCAAATCTGATAAAATCATCTTCAAAGAACCTTTCGTTTCTCTCAATCCAGACTGAATTTTGAAAAACTACTCCTAAAAAAACTGAATTGGTCCATTCTGCACAAAACCCATGTCTCGGATTTTTAAGATTCATCTTCATTTGTTCAAAATCGCTTAAATAAAACCGTCACTTTTTATCCTAGCAAATTTCTGAGTTGGAATAGTTGAAGATAGAATTTCCAATCTGGAAGAGATCTTGGAGGCTAAAAGCGTAAGTGGTGTTATAACAGATTAATAAACCATATTTGACAAAATCATGGATAATGATTATCAATTTATTAAAAATAAAAGAAAACAAGTATTACTTATCCATAAGAGCATAAATAATTATAAAATAGAATTAAATGATAAATTATGATAAATAATGTGATAAAGGATGGTAGGAATGGATGAAATAGACGTTAAAAAGTGGTAAGAATAATGACAATTTAGTGGCCCAACACCTTAGAAGACCCATTTGGAAGACATCCTGGAGCAGTGGTAAAGGCAATCTTGAAACAATTTGAAGGCAATATTTGAGCACCCTTTTAGAGGAACCTTGAAGACATTTGCAAAAGCAGTTTTGGAAACCCGTTGTTGCAAACATGGAACCGATCTATTGGTTGAAGTTGGGCTTGAAGACCCCTTGGAGACATCCTTGAATCTTGGTTGAAGACATCCTTCAAGACTTGTTGAAGAAGCCTTTGGAAGTCTTGAAGAAGCATTGAAGTCACCTTGAAGAATTGAAGTGAAGTGAATTGAGAGGGTTGGAAGCCTAGAGGATTGGAGTCCTCACACAAGGTTGGAGCCTTGTGAAAAACCAAGTTGGAGCCTTAGAGAAGATGAAGAATTTAGTGTACAAGTTGGAGCTTGGTTGTTTGTAAGAGGATTGGAGTCCTCATCATTCTTAGTAATAAAATTATTTTCTTGTTGCATGTCTTGTGTTTTGGTTTAATTAATGGTCTTAACTGGCATAATATAACAATTGTAAAGAAACATTTACTCACCCCCCCCCCAATATTTCCAATAGTTTGAGCTTTTAAAAGTGATCCAATTTCAAACTAGGGTCTTCATACTTCCTCCATACAAGATTAATAAGTCCATAAATGTCAAATAAAACACATGTACCTCTCATGAAATTTTTAAAAACACTTTTGCCTCATGTCCATGCTCGTTAAGGTTGATTGGTGTTGCGTACTAGATTGTTGCATGGTTCCAAACACCATGGGTTGAGTTATATGGACCAATTTTAAATTATGGCTTACAATCAACTTTGCTTGAAAAAAGAATGACTAAAGCCTTCTCCACCAATTTCTTATTGTGTCTCATTTGTGCTCAATTCTTAATGGTACCTCCAATTTTGTGGCAACAAATTTTACCCTTTGAAAGTCTCCCATTTTCTCATATTTGAAATACTACTCCACTTCTTTAGTCCAATATCCTAACAGTGTTGCTTTCAAACTACCGTCATATCTCAAAACCTCATTCCACTTTCATCACAAGTCAAAGTAATTGAACTCCAAGACTTTTATTTCTTGATCATTTTGATATGCTTCTTCTAGCTTTGGTTTGAATTCTTTTTTTGTATCCCTACTCTATCACATTTCCAATTATTTTCCTTAATTCTTCAATTTGGGTTTTTGATTGCTCCTCTCCTCATCTCTACAATGTACCAAAAATCTCAAATTCCTTCACTTATATAGTTATGACTCCCTTCTTCTCATAAATTCGTTGCAACAACAAAAGAAAACAATCATCCCCAGTGTTTTCTGACACTAACAACTCTAATACCAATGCATGGCCTAGGAACTACAAATAAAATTACATAGCTCAAATTCCAAACAAACACAAACACAATTGCAAGAAAAAAGGAAATATTTTATTGACATTCAAAAAGTCATTCCAACATGCCTTATTACAAACTCACGAAGTAAATTTAGAGACCTTATTCTCCCTCCCTGAATTTGTTCTTCAAAAATGTTAATAGTGCATGTAATTATATCTACATTGTTTCTTCTTTGAACTATTAAAAAAACTCCAATTACAAATCCAAACATTTAGAAAGTGAATGTAAAATGTTCACCATGTTCAATTAAACGTGACCATGGTGAATGTAAAATGTTCACCATGTTCAATTACATTCACTTCACCCTGTTCACCATTAAATTAGCTTCCATAATTACAATTCTGAAATTCATAGTTCTTTTATCTACATGGCTACAACCAAGGATCTTGTTGTGATTACTTTTATGGGATTCAAGAACAAGTTAATGAATCCATTCCAAAGGTCCAAATTATTTACAAAAGCCTTCATTATTTTATATGTCAAGTCCATTCATTTCATTATGTAAATTTTTCAAGTAACTCTAAAAGTGCTTTCACCTAGCTAGGAGAGAAATAGGTCCCCTAGTCCATTGTCAATGCTTGATGGACATATCAATGGCTTAGTTTCAATGGATGCTTAACCTTGGATACAATGTTAGCATAGCGAACTTACATAGGAGGTTATTATCTTATGACATGATGACTAACACATTCATGGAACACATTGGGGAAGTCAATCACACAATTATGATAGGCACCTACCTAGGACAATAAGCATTGGCCACTTCAAGAAGGGCGGTAACCTTAAGAGCATGGGACATGTGAAAAAGCACCAATGAATACTTAAGGAAATTGGAGTTGAGGAGCATACTTCATGGAGGTTGGTTATTGACCAAAAAACATGTTGAGGATTGGAGCTTGTAATTACCTTGGTGCACATGTTGAAGATCATTAGGCACAAAAGGACACATGGCACACCTGCGAGAGGAGGAGCACTTTCACGAGTACACTTAGAAAACAAACCACCATGTATGAGAAAGCATTGGGCTAACAACTCTTTGGATAATGCATCATTTTGGAGAATGGGCGTCAGGCCCAAGGGGCATCATACTTGGGGCATGCACCACCTTGGGGTTGGGTAAAATCCTAATGTGACACTCGTCATTCTTAATAATAGAGCACACCAAGTGGGGTTGCCTTATTGACTTGGATTCTAGAGCTATTTGTGTGGACCTAATACATGTTTTATGATGACCTCCCTCACCTTAAAGTAAGGAAAGAGTGATTACTCAATATTGATGTATTTCATCTTTGTAATTGTCTTGAAGAGGTCTTGTAGAGATGATGACCTAAGGTTTGTGAAGTAAACCCTAGAGGAAACATGATCTTGAAGATGTTTTGGGAGTCCTTGTGTGATGGAAGAGGACACTCAAGTTTGTGATTATCCTAGAGGAAAAGTTTTAAGCGTTATAACTTGAATACAAGCCTTGCTTTTTTATGTCACTCATTTTTTATAATGTAATGGAGAAGCCTTGACTGTTGCATTGATGAAAGAGGGATAACATCAAGGTTCCAACCCAGGAATAAAAAATAAATAAATAAATAAAACATGATAAGAGCAAACAATTAATGTTATTGCAACCATGTTTATGCGTGATCCATGGAGACTAGCGCAAGATCATTGGGTGGTAGAAGAGTAACCTTGCTTGATAAGAGGAGTCTTGTGCTTAATTGATACCTTGCTTGGAAGAAGACATGTATTGTACTCTAAGTTCCATGAAGACCTTGTTGCTTGTGTTGATACAAAATTTTAAGGACTCAATCCCTAAGATGGAAATGAAAGTTTGGAAACTATAACTAAAGTTGTAGTCTAAGCCTTGAAGTTGTGTGATGTAAATTGACTAAGATTTGTATATCCCAAGGAAGACAAACAATAGAGTTAAGACCTAAGGAATGGTGAGATGCTTAGAGTTGTAACTTGATGTGATGGCATGCTTATTGGAGCTTGGTTAGATGCCTTGCATGGGCAAATAGTTGTCATGTGATGTTGTGTGATCCAAGTGATGTAGTGGCCAACATTGGCTAGGAGGGAATCATAGCTCAAAGGAGTTAAAAGTTAGGTTTTGACAATTATTGCAATACTAACTTATGGTTAACCAAGATGGATTTGGAAAGAATTATGACATTGCCCCAACTTGTGAAAACTAATGAATCATATGTAGTAACATATCACAAATTGGTCATATGTATCCATGTTTCATTTTTATGTTAATATAAAGTGTGCCTTACTGAACTAAATTTTTGTATTTGCATATCTAATTTATCAATTATTTCTCATGGTTAGTAATACTTGTTTATTATATTAATTTGATATAACAAAAAATAAATCTACCATATGTAAATTTACAAACAAAGAAGCTAACAAGACAAATTTGAAGCTAGTTTGTACTTGGAGATGTGCCTTTAACACTAAAAATCAACATATATATATATATATATATATATATATATATATATTTCCTAGAGCTTCCTAGTTGATTAGTTTCTCGATTTTACATGACAAATTTGAAGCTAGTTTGTACTTGGAGATGTGCCTTTAACACTAAAAATCAACATATATATTTCCTTGAACTTCCCAGTTGATTAGTTTCTCGATTTTACATGATGCTGTAATTGATAAATAAAAAAACTGATTCATAATTCCCCAAACATGGTTAAAATCCAAGTTGCAAAAGGGCATTGAAAATTCTTAGGAAGCACTTAACTTCTGGATTTTTAACATATTATTCGACATCCGTTTTGCGGTTTCATATTTCTAATCCATTCATTTGTCTTTTTCCGAAGTCTCACTAATAATTTATTCAGATATAAATTTGTGAAACCCAAAGTGGATCAAGCACTACATAGACATAAAGTCGTTTATTCGAGTCACGAATATCCTGATTTACGGATTTAAAAGCATGTGGTTCCATACCCAAAGTCGAGGTTTGCAAATCTTCGAAAGGCTTGTGAACGAAATAACAAAACCCCACTCCTTTTATATGTCCGTATTTACCCAATCATTCCTTTCACAAAATTCTTCAAAAAGGTTGTACTTTAGTGGAAATTACAAGCATTAAAATAACCTTTCAATATTGTTAAATACAGAACTCTGGTTCGTATTGCAGAGTAAAATAACCCTTCCTGACCTCGAACTAACTCAAAATCGATCCCATGAGTTCTTGAATCCAATGTAAGAGTCTTCTTCCGCACAACTAATACCCTCTGTTTGCTTTGGCTCCTTCGGAGAAAAACCATTGTAAATTCCAACTATACTCCAAACAAAGCAGTCAAACTATGAATTAAACTGGAAACAAAAAATTGAGTTTTATGCAACATTGTGAAAACCCAAGGTTGTTGCATTAATAAGGTCATCACATTCAAATCAAATCAAATCATAAAAGAATATAAGGCCCAATGGGAACAATGTTGGACTGCAAAAGAGATCACATTGAACCAGATTATATAATATTCTTGACACTGAACATGATTTGTACACTCTCCAAAGATTTGTAATACAATAAATCCAATTTCAATATAACTTTATAGTTTCAAAAGGGCTTAATGACTTTATGGAAGTCCAATAATACATCGGTGTATTGCTCCGTAAGATGCTTGATTAGACCTTTGACTTTTACTCAGATTGAAAGAACAAAGAAGCATAATGCAAAAGTATTCAATATTTTCAAAGGGTGCTTGTCAAGTTGGTGAAAGCAGGGTCTTGTTAATGACCACACCAAGGTTCAAGTCTTCCCAAAAACATGATTTCCCCTGTGAGATGCTCATATGCTTGTATTTGCAGATGGGGCAAGGTTAAAATCCTAACCGACTTTGGTAAAATAAATAACCCCTAGTGGCAATTGCATAGCCAAAGAAATGCTCCCGTAGCTTGTGATAGTTGCCATGTGCAGGGGGCATTGAAAATACTTTTAAATAAATAAATAAAAAGTATTCAATCTCCATTTGTTTATAGGTTTTTATTTAAGTTTTAATCTCCAAAGCAAAATTCCAGAATATTTCACAATTTATAGTCACTAACAGTACAATTGTAATCACTAGCACAATTGTAATCCATTCTTCTACCATGAACAACAATTTATTTGCATCATCTGTGCGTTGTGGCCTTTCTCCCAAAGGTTGCCCATTCTAGATGTAGATAAATATATTCTCAAGTGATGCATGTATTAGCCTCAAATATTTCTAGACATGAAACGTACAAACAAAACCGCAGATTCATTCAAAAAAATTAACAATGATGAAAATGGGTAGTGAATATAAAAACAGCCACAAGCTCAAGGGCTACAGAAAGAGACTTCAAAGTAATATACACTTAGTCTGGAGGCCAAACGTAGATATTAAACTCATAGAACACATAGAAGCAATGGTATGATTATGATTGTATTAGCCATTAGTTGACTTGTAGTGGTCCTCGTCAATAGTTGAGTAGATGTAACCTTCATTTATCAAGAACGCAATAGAGTCCCTGCAAAACAAAATGCCCAATCAGTTCCATGTAAACTTTATGACCTTCAACATTTTGCAAAGTATAAATTTTGAAAATCATACATGATTTGCTTCTTTGTGAAACCAGGCAATCTCCTCACGACATCATCTACATGAACACCATGCTCTATTGCTCTGTCACATCAAAATTCATAAGCTTCTAGGAAATTAGATTGCCAATTTGCCAGAAAAAATCAATAGCTTTTCATTTATATAAAACAAGTTTAATCTTCTGCAATAATAATTTCATTTATAATCACAAAGATAACTAGATTCACCAAAAAACATTGGAGACAGTAACTTACAGATTTGCAGGTTCCTCAAATATGCTTTGAACCCTCCCATTCAAGTCTTTAGATCCACCCACAGAAGCAGGACCAGGACTCGTGAACTGCAAAACCAAGTATTGAGGTAAATGTGTAATTCCTTCATGTTCAATGGTAGCTGACACGTCACTTGAAAAAAATTTGAAAATATAATGTAAAAAAATATACAATGACCTAATCTAAGATATAATGTTAATAAGCGCTCTGACTAGAGCTCGCAATATTTTTATGACAACACAAAACCCTAATTTTATATGAACTTATATAGAAGAGATAATGATAATTTCGCATGAACTTATAAAGAAAGAGATAAAAAAGTACCATAGATTAACGGAAGAATAACTTAATTAACATATATGCAGAAAAAGTAACTCTTTGTTAATTGAAATATTGCAATGATGTAAATAGGGTTACAACATAGTACAAGTGGAAAACAATCTATCATCAGGCCACTAGGGCCCACATTCTCAAAGTTCACTATTTATAACTCAAACAAGCAATTCTTTAAACCAGCCCAGATCCTTCCTAAGTCAGGATCTATCAAGAACCAAGAGGGATCAAATCCCTTGAGGTGCAAACATTTTCTTGAATGCAAATCTCAAGAAAAGGTTTGCACCTCAAGGGAGTTGATAACTCTCAATGCTCCAAAGTTAAGATGGATCTAGGCCTGTAGAACCTTAAATGTGACAAACACAAAGGACACCAAGAACAAGATGTTGAATCTACAAGGGACACCAAGAACAAGATGTTTGAATCTACTCCCACATTGATAAGAACACATCCAAAAAGCCTTGTAAATTTAAACTGGTTACATCACATAGCACCATCCTTTCATCTTACTTGATTGTGGCTAGGAGTGTTACTCAATCCATTTGGTGGTCCCATTGATCCAACCTTAGCAGCTGGACTTGCTGAGTTGGGCTGAGTGGCACCACCCTGTAGATAGCACAGGAATGTGATCATCACGAATTAAACACTTCTACCTAAAGAAAATCATTTTATTTCAAGAGAAAATGCATCGGTACAGTACCTGAACTTTCATATTATAGAGATGTACAAAAATGCATTCCATGGAGTGGAACGTGACTTCATTAAAATCAGTTACAGGCCTGAAATAATCATTCAATAAAGATGTCAGCCTAATTCAAAAGCCTAATAAAAAGCAATCAAACCTATTAGCCCCTAAAACTGCATGGGCTAAATCTTGGGAAAATCTGGCTGAAAAGATGAATGGCAAAATGGTTGGAGTATGCCAACATGATGTTTTCATTTAATAGGACGTTGAATTTTATTGGATAACAGCTGGAGAGGTTATGCAAAGAGGGTGTCAGCCTTTTTCCAATTGCAATTGTGAAAAATCTGGTTCAGTGGGAGGAAATATGAGTTCAACATGCACTGAACGTTTTGTAGCTGAATATCTTCTTCATGCAGAAGGTGCATATAGTTGTATTTGACTTTTTAACTTATGAGGATTATCCTGAACTATGTGAGCTTCCCTGCAGTCACCATAGTTAATGTAAGCAATGCCACTTGTCCTCTTTACAAATACAACATTACAAGAGCCACAATAAACTGTCTCACCAGATTACAGATCTGAATGGGGATATTGGACTACGGTCCTTGACAGGCATTTTAGACCATGGATGCAAAACCCTATTCCCCTCTGGGGGGTATTATTTAAGGAATTTTACACGTGTGGCCTTGTATGTTGTACCTTTCTAAGGAAATTAACATTTGCCTTGTTCTATCTAGCTGTGACAGATAAAATGACAGATCTGAGCATGCATTCTTGGAGGCATCATATGCATAACAGACCTGGGGATATCTACAGGCAGCAAGGAAGTTGGCAGGAGCATACATCATTAAGTTGGAAAAACACACTGGAGCACAGCTTTGAGAAAGATTGGGAGGTATGATAATGAGCTGGTATTGGACATATATATAACTCATACTTAAAGAATAATTCCTCAAGAAACAATAGTGTACTAGGTTAGTTACAGATTTTAAGGAATAATGAGGCTGTTCCTTCAAAGATTGGTTCAGATAGATCATTGATCATGTTACGAGGGCTTGAGGGGCGACCTCTCTATTACCACAAATAGGCTAAGGCTTCAAATCGTGGACACACCTAAAATTAAGGATATGTAAAGGGTGATGTGGGGATTAGTCCATACTTGAAGGACAACGGGCATGATCCTTCTATGAAGCCCACAGAAAGCATCAAACCAGACTTGGTCAACATTGATTAATTTAGGAAGTTGAGAGTCCAAAATTAAGGATATGTAAAAGGTGATGTCGGGATTAGTCCGTACTTTGAAGGATGACAGGCATGATTCTTAAATGAAGCCCACGGAAAGTCTCAACCCAGACTTGGTGAACATTGATTAATTTAGGAAGTTGAGAGTCCTGACTTCAAGGCTTGAGCGCATTGTTAGAGAATAACTGACTTTCTCATGGGATACTTAGCTAATTTCCAAGAGTTCATTAGACTTGCTTTAATAATATTATAGATAGTGGGATGGTCATTATGAATTTGTCAAAACTGATCCATAATGATTATATTGTGAACCTAAAAATAAGATAAAACAATTGATTCAAAGGATGCTTTCCTGGGGTTTTACCCCAAGGGCTAGTAATAAGACCAATTGTAATTCCAGATTGGAGGATTACGTATATATTGCAATTCCTTCTACCTTCTCCTTTTCTGTAGATTTGCCTGTTGAGCTGCTGTCATAATCAAGAGCTGTTTGTGAACCAGCTCATCTCTATTTTTTATTATGGATCATTGAGCATCCTTTGAGAAATTATGGGTTGAGCAAAGGGTAAGGTTATCATTTTCTTGTCCTCCGCTGTTCTACATAATGTTGAAAGGAAGTCAATGAATGTCATAAACAGACATACTCTATTCCTGAGAATTTCATCTATAACAGGCTTGGTTAGATCAGGTTGTTGAGTTGTTGCTGTAATCAAGATCTGTTTGTGAACCAGCCCTTCCCTATTTTCATATGGATCATTGATCATTCTTTGAAAAAATTTGTATCGAGCAAAGGGTAGAGGTCTGATCTGCTTTTCTATGTAATCTTGAAGAGTCAATGAATGTTGCAATCAGACATACTCTGTTCCTGAGAATTTGATCTATAACAGACTTGATTATTTGGCTTACATGATTCATGAATTGTTGCCAATATTCGTGGGATTTAGCTTTGTTCTAAGCACTTTCCATTCAGCAGTAGTTCAGTTATCTGGTCGATTTGCTTAGCAAGCCAGATCTAAGAACCAGATAGACGTGTTATTATTCTCCATCATCCCTCAAGGCCTCTTTGTGCAAACAGACACAATAACCCTAACATTAAAGGCACCAGTCCTATGAACCTACCAATCTCTTTCACATATCCAAAACGTTTTATGCTCCCTGGGTTATCATACTACACTGGAGCCTAAAGTCTATACAAAGGAAAGCATATGGGGATTCCCCACTAAAGTGAGAAAAACACTAGCTCTAAAGTTAGAGGAGAGCTGCAGTGTTAACACTGGGACGCTAATCGAAAATTGCTCTGAACAGTGTGAGGGACTTGATATTTAGATGCACAATCTTGGAAGCTAACAAAACCCATACGTATAATATATCCAACCATATTATGTTTCAGTGAGCCATTGCACAAACTCAGATCTTGAGAATGAAAAGGTAAACTTGCACTAGAAAAGTTCAATGCTCAGATTCTACATTATGATCTGTTGACAGGGAGAAATGTCCTCAACAGCAGGGGTTCTCTCCAATGAGAGGTGTTGACTCTGAATTAGACCTCACACCGTTTGGGATACAGAACCCATCCAGATTCTAGCCGGGCAGCTGTTAATAGGTTTCAAATAATAATGTAGATCCTAAAATGCTAAATAAGAATGCAAATGCAGTTCTACTTTACATGTAGAGTGCAAATCTACTCTACACTCCTGGGTAAAAGCTAATAGTTGAAAGAAATGAACACAATGCCAGCCACACTCCTACTATTACCTTCAGCAGGGAAGTTACCGTGGATCAAGGCAGAAATACAGATAACCAGATACAAATTAATATGACCAAATAGCTAGTTATGGTTCTATGTTCATGGCTATGGACAAACAGCTGAGAGATAAACAGAGTTAAAAAAAATGCATTTTATTTATATATGAGAGTAATCCACAGTAAAAGGCATTCTTACAAAAATTCCAATGCCAGCAGGCAACAGAAGAAATTCCATGCACATACAATAGTAGAATTAGAGTCTCTCTCAGTAGCTTGGCCAACAAACAGCTTTGCCTTGTTAAATTTCTCTGAAGAAGTTTATGAAAGTGCAACAAACAAAAGCATCTTTTCTCTCAAAAAGGTTATGGTTGTGTGTATCTGAGCATTGTGCAATGTCATACTACTACATTGAGAGGTTCATGTGTTCTGAAGCTTTTTTCACCAAAGTGATAAGCTGCCAAGCAACAATTAAAATTGAACCCTTCCTAGCCCTTCCAAGCAGTTCAAAACCATCTTAGAAAGGTAATTCAAAACATACCCTTCAAAAAACTGTAAATTTTTAAAATCGCTTGTCATTTATGAAGGACAACAAATATCATACAATATCAAAACAAGGGTCATATTTTCAATAACCCATCAATATCCTCACTCCCAATGCTTAGTTGGTCAATAAGCATTGGTTCATAACACAATACTTCCCTTTGGCATCTACAGACAAAAACCATCTTTATTTTAGTTGGCCCTTATCTATTCCCTAATAGTGTATCATTCCATGAAGTACCCTTCCAAAGCATTAAATCCATCACATAGCTCACAACTACATAAATATCCTAACCACCATATTGGTGTATGCACTATTTCATGTGACATGTCATGAAAAGTTCCCATAGAAGTTTAGACACCTTGTCTTTGTGAATCCCCACTTGAATTCACATGTGATAAGCATAGACAATTCTTGACAATATGGAAATAAGCATCACATTCAGTTTACATGCTTCATGTTTTTTAATAAGACATTTAGATATTTTAGTTTATTAAATTTTAACATTTTAAATAATGGAAGGACAATATTTAATATAGAATAATTTTTTTGAAGTATTTACCTATTTTACTCATTAATTTAGTACAACTAATTTTTCAACTTGTCATCATGGAAGGGTCCAATGAATATACTCTTATGGAAAGCAGAAAAAGAAAAAGAAAATTTGTTTGTGCACTTTAGATGCTAGCACAAGTTTCACAAGAATTAATCTTTTGGAGAGTTGTGCAATGTCACAACCTCATCGAAGGTTGATCTTTTGGATAAGTGCAAAGACTTCAACAAATCCTAGATGATAGCTTTTGAAATGATTGGTCTCAAGGATGTTTGGACGAGCTTGAAGAATTAGAATGCCTTAGAAAAAAGGGTCCCCTCACAAAGCAAACCTCCAAAAAACTCACAAAGGACTCATGCAAGCAAGAAGAATTGGCTAGAGAATATTGAAACCCTTCCAACAAACAAAACTTCAGTTGCACTTATCATGAAAAGCAAAAGCAGATAAAAACTCTAGGTATTGAAAATGAGGGCTCCCCTAGTTCTGAAAACTCGGGGGAGCTGTTGTGGGCTCAACATATCATAATAATACACCTGTGAATTTGTCATTTCTAAGTAGAAATGTATTGGACCTACCAAATCTGAAAAATCCTAGAAGAATCAAATGCAAGCTAACAAGAAGATATATATATATATATACTTGAAACAGAAAACATAATGGGTAGCAGAAACATAATGAAAAACATGGTCGTGAGAGTACTACAGCCTACAGGAGATAGAAAACATGAACTGACATTACCCCTTCTACTGTATATCATGCATATAAAATTGATTAATATTGTACGAATATAATGTCAAGACAAAAATGGAAACAAGAACTGGAACAGAACCAGAAACACGTCTCCTGGTTGCATTTATGGTAACAGAGTAATATGCATCATATGTGACCCAAATCCTAACTACAATCCATCAGTTTTCAATACACACCTTACAGAGAAAGCATTAACAAGTTTCTTGTTCTGAAAGCTCCTTAAATGCCCATGGACACGAACATATGAACCATTTCTGCACCAAATAACAAAATTCAAAAATCCCAATATAAATACTTCAAAGATAGGCTATTTACAAACTATTTTCTAACAGCCACACACCAGAAATATACATAAAAATATAACAATCATTTAACATCACTAGCCTCCAGCAGAACAAGCCAGTGCTAACTCCAAACAGACTATTAAACCTATTGCAGGCTGAAACATGTTACATGCTTAGGAAAAGACTGCAACACTAGGTTGAAACCAGTAAGTGTCCGCAAACCTTGGCACTGGACAGGTTGCAGTTTTTGGCCAACACCACAAGGATGTATTGTAGGACAGAACGCTAACACCGAGTAGAATAATGGCTTGGATACAAGCGAGGGTGCTGCAAGGACAATTGTAGGATGCAGGTACCACAAGGATGGGTTGCAAAGGACAAGAACAGCAGGTCAAGGCTATACGATGGGAAGCTACGAAAAGGGCTAGTTCCAGCTTGAACAGAGAAGATGGAAGGATGTGGAAAAGGAAGATGTCAATTTGACAATTCTTTATTGCAATCTGCAACTGATTCTGTTATATAATCAGGCTCTCGGAACAGAAACTGAGTTAAGATATTGCATGTGTGCTATTGTTTATATATATGATAATTACAGTGCGTGGCTGCACTCCGATGAGTCCATTGCATTCTCTGTGATGTTATTCAAATGCCATTTTATCAGACTTCTGTGATGTTTATTTATTACATGAAATGCCTAATCATTGTTCAGTACATTATGGTATGTCTCTGTTTTCTGAGTATAATTTTCCTTTAATGAGCTAAAAGGTTAGGTTAGGTTAGCTATTGAAAGGCCAACAAAATCCATGCCACCAAGATGACAAGAGATCAGAACCATTAAACTAAAAATACAAGATGAAAAATCTAAAGACAAATGATGAAATCTTACTGCACATCAGCCATCTCAGCAGATTCCATTGCATCATTAACCCTGCATGCAAATTAAATCCAACATTTTAATAGCATTAAAAACTTACATCCTACTCAAACAATGCTTCAAGTTATACAGCATTCAAAATGTTAATTTTCTTAAAGATCATTAACTAAAATCACACATTACGCTCAGTTACCAGTTCTAGAGTGCTTTTCTCAAAAAAAAACACCTCTTATTTTGCTGAACAAAGAACAATACAAGATATGGAACCACAAACCAGTACGGGTTCTCAGTTCATTAATTTGGCATTAACAAAATGAGGAACATCTAATTTACCAAAAAAAGGAATAGCATTAAAGACCATATTAAAAGATGGACACAAATAAAATTTAGCATACAACATTGCAATGTTGCACAGAACATGTTAACCCCAAGCCAGCAGAAATATTCTTCCTGTACAATGAGTTGAATGGAGAGAGATAACAGACACTGACAAAAGAATAAACAGCTCAAATTATCAATAATATGGGACAGGAAGATGGCCAATACCAGCAATACTATGGAAAGAGAATATATAAAAAATTGAAAGTGTGCTGCATGTACCAAGAAAATACCTTACTAGAGCAGCATACAAACCAAATATAAGTTAGATAAGATAACATAACATAAAATAATTTTATTAATGTCCAACAAATAACCACAAAAGTAGGTCAATGGGAGTGAAGAGTACAATCAGTATGAATACAATGTGTGAGTGCACACAGCACCTAAAAATGTTGAAAATGAACACTCGGGAACTGCTTACAGCATCTAAAATGCCAATGTAAGAAAAAAGTGCATGACAAAATCCTAGAACAAAGACATGATTTGCAAAAGAAAATTGCTTAAAACTCAAAATGCATTGTCCATTCAAGTTGTCTCATCCATATGGCACCAGTGTTCCACAGGGACACATTCCCCAGAGTGAGGGGGCACGCTCCCCATGTTTCCCACGCTCCCGTGACAGGAGGACAACTGGGGAAACATTTCACCACATCCCCCTTTTGGGAAAACTTGAGGAGACATAGGGGGAAACATTTCCCCAATGTGGTGGATGCATTTCTCCAAAGGGATGCTTGTGGGCACCCCCCTGAAGTTTGCTTGAAAACAATAACTTGTGATTGGGGAAGCTTAATATTCAACCCTAGGGCCCTATTAATGTTATGTAATTAATGGTAATGTTAACTTCTGAAAGTATAACAGAGATTCTCCTTTATCATAATTTTTACCAATACCATTAATTGTTTAGCATGTTTAAGAGTTGTTCCAACCTAATTGGATATCAGATGGTGGAAGTAGAATTTTAGCTCCTTTAAAGTTTTAAGGATTGCAAGATTGGGAGGATTGCAATGTTTCCATTGGATTATATCACGTACAAGGATATGGAACTAGCATTTAATCAAGAACACCAAACCCTCTATGTACCTTGATGTTGGAGGCATTGATAACTCCTTTGTCATGACCCTAGTATAATTGTACCTATCACTCAAACAAAATCTTGATTTGACTTGTTAAGCTTTTTCTATCTTATTTAAATGCTTGGAGGCTGATATTGATGATGAGGATCCCAATATAGGCAATGATTTTGATAATAAGTAGGTATTTGTTGTAGCATGATTTTTTTTGAAATATAGGGGACATCTAGAGCCTGGATGATGATATATTTTTGGTTCAAAGAAGGATTGCACTCAATGTTAATTTGGTTATATGAACCCTTACTTCTCACACACACACACACACAGATATATATTATGAAGAAGGAAATTAACCTCTCTTAGCCCCAGGGCTAAAGTGAAGTTGCTAGTCATGCCAACCCATAGGTATACTCACTTGAGAGTTCACAAGGCTCAAAGCTAATACAACAATATTCATAAGCACAAAGCCATTACAACAAGAATAGTCAAGGTATTATAGCTCATCATGTGGGGTAGATAACAACCATTCCACCCAACCACCAGAGATAACCCCAATTGACATAAACTTTCCATATTTGTGTATAATGGTTTGTAGTCATATGGATGCTCGTGAATATTTATGTATTCTTTTCAAAATTTGAATATTACATATTTTTTGGTCAACCAATATTTTGCTCCATTTTCTTCCAGTTCACAATTTTGTGGTTGATCGGTTTGATGACCGATTCAATTATGATAACACTTGTCCATTGTCCATTTTCAGTTTTAACTTTTAAGTCATGACTCTAGATAATGATGACCTTAGACCAAGTCTGACTCATCACTTTGTTACTATGTTGTGTTTGAGAAATTTCAATTTACTATTACTTTAGCATCTACTAGTTTGCTTAGTACTAACTAGATTCTAGAACAGTGAATGATGAATTTAAGACAATGTATACAATATTTTACTATTTCCATTTTATTGAATCATTTATGATGTGTCTGTGTATTATAAAGTTTGATTCAAATGCAAAATCATCCCACCTAAATCTCCCTAAAATTTAGGGGTGTATATATATATAGAAACATGATTCAAATTCAAAATCAAATCTCCAAAATTTCCCTAAAATTTAGGGGTGCTCCCACACATCCCCCCTATGTGTCTCCTTGTTCCTACGTCCCCCTTGTTGATAAATCTATAGGGCAATGATTAGAATGTTTTCTCTTTTCTTGATAACTACTTGTGATGTCTTTTTACTTATTACCTTGTTACTTATTATTATGTGTGTCAATCATCAAACAACTACTAAAACAAGAAGAACAAGAACATAGAATGTAGGTTGCAAGCCAAGGCCAAAACCTCTCCACTTGAGAGGAAAACCCGCAAATCCCTTCTCTTCCTTATTAATTTTTCAATTGACGAATTCCAAGACCTTGAAACTGAGACCAATACCCTCCCAGACCAAGGCCTACCTCTCTGGAAAATGTGCTAACCTTGATCCAATCAACCCAGTCAAATCTCTTCCAAAAGCACTTCTTCGACCTTCTACTACAAAATTTTCAGCCTCCACTACAGATCTAAAATTTCATCCTCCCCGCAGTTGCTGTTGCCACATGTGTGAGCTTTCATCTACCTTCTGAGCCTTCCTTTGACCTTCGCTTGCCTTTCTCTGACTTTTGGAGTTTGAGGATGACCCTTGGTGACCTTCGCTTGACCTCCTTGCCTTCTTTTCTCCACAATCGAACTTGTAAATAGAAACCCTAGATCTATTCCAAAAACCCTAGTCCTCCTTAGCACGTGTGAGAGAGAAATAGCCCAAACAAAAGTCTCCAACGTCCTCTTCCTTCTTTGTTGCCTTCTTTTTCCTCTTCCTTTACTAGAATGAGTGATGAATGAGTGTATCTCAAGGAGGACGAGTAACCCCTATATATAGGCTCTTCAAAGTGGATGTGGCTCTTTCTTTTAGGCCGACTTGGTCTTGGAGGGTATTCCATCACTTTTAAAGACAAATATAATTTTCTTTACAAGTTACAATGACTCTTTTGACTTCTTGACCTAAGACAAACCCTAGAAGCACTCAATGGGTGCTTACCCTATAAAATAAAAGACCTTGAGCATGAAACCCATGCTCCAAAAATAATAATAATAATTTTCTTTCATTTTACAATTTACAAGAATCAAAAGTACATTACATATTTATGAAGACCAAACCTAGATACATTTTTCAACACTCCCTCTTAACTAGGGAGGTATTCATAAGAGGTACATGAATATTCTCAATCTGAAGAGATCTCACAAGAAGAGTCGGATTGGTAACTCATCTTTTTAGCATCATATTAACCAACATTGTCATATAGAAAGGCCTTGAATAATAGCTCTATCTCTCCACGAGATCAGAGCATAATGCCAACAAGATCAATGACTTATAAACACCATCATCATTGTCTCTCAAGGTACATACTCCACCCGGGTGTTCACATAATATGACCTTCTCTGGACTTTTCTTATCTTGGATAGCTAGTCCTCAAAGAATATCGGTCCACGACTATTCTTATCTTGGATGCCCATCTCATCCTCAAAGAGTATCGAATGCTAGATGATTACCCAATCCTGCATTTTGTCTTCCCAAGTGAAGACAAGAATGATGTGCCTATCTCTCCTTCTCAACCGAGGAGGATACATTAGTGAAACCAAGCTTGTCTCTCAAATATACAAGCTTTTTATTAGGAAGAGATTTCGTTAATATGTCAACTACCTGCTCATCAGTGGAGATATACTGTAGCTGCAACACACCATTTTGTACTAGCTCTTGAATATAGTGATACTAGTTGTTTATATGCTTCGTCTCTCCATGAAATACTAGGTCTTTGGACAATCGTATACAACTGGTGTTATCATAATATATCATTGTAGGTTCCATCATTCCTTCGAACAAGTCAGATAGTAGCTTCCTTAACCAGACTACTTCTCTACTTACTTCACATGCTCATCTATGAGATCAAGGAGGATCCTAAATTGAAACATCCTCCCATAGTGCTTCTTCCATCCTGCTCACTACCTCCCCAATCGAAATCTGTATATCCAATCAAGTGGACATCATTCCTCCTATCATATTGCAGGCATTAGTGGATAGTTCCTTGCAAATATCTCAATATATGTTTTGTTGCTATCCAATGATCATGCTTCGGCTCCACTTGGAACTGACAGAGCACATTTACTACAAAACATATGTTTGGTCGAGCATTCACCAAGTACATCAGGGAACTAATCAATTGTCTATACTTGGAAGGATCCACAAGGCTTGATTCGAAACTCCCTAGAATCTTCAAGTTTGTGATCATCAGAGTGGTCATAGGTTTGTATTCCATCATGTCAAACCTCTTCAACATCTTGATCACATACTTCCCTTGACCCAAATAAATTTCATCAAGTCCTTGGCAAACTTCTAGTCCCAAATAATAATGCATCAACCCTAGATCCTTCATGTCAAATTTTGTTGCTAGTTGTTTCTTATATTCTTCAATTCAACCTTCTACACTTGTAAAGAGAAGGTTACCTACAAAAGAATGATTACCTGTTCCCCTTCACAACCTTGATATAAAGGTTTGGATCAACAAATTTTTTTGTGAAGACTAATCTCTATAGGTATGCATCCATTCTAGCATACCATGCCCTTGATGCTTGCTTAAGCCATACAATGCCTTCTTTAATCTACAAACATATGCCTTCCTATCTTTGACTTCAAATCCCAAGGGTTGTTCTATATAGACTTCCTCATCAATTGTGCCATTCAAAAATGCAGCCTTGACATACATTTGGTGGATGTTCCATCCCATCGATGTTGCCTAAGAGACCAATGAACAAATCATTGTATACGTTGTTGTCGAAACAAATGTCTCTTCATAGTCGATGCCTTCTTGTTGAGAGAGTCCCTAGCCACAAATCTTGCCTTATACTTGTCTATACTTCCATCTACTGCATGTTTGATCTTATAGATCCATTTGGAAGTTACCATAGATTTGTCTTTGGGCCTAGGTACGATCTCCCAAACTCCATTCTTCATTATAGATTGATATTCTTCACTCATGGCATCTCTCCATTCTTGATGGTTAACAGCTTCTTCAAAGGTGGATGGCTCTACTTCTATCAATTTTGTCATGTATGTTGCATACCCAAAATATCTTTTGGGTTTCTTGCTTTCTCGGAATGTGCCTTTTATTGCTCCATGACCTGCTGCATCAAGTAGTGTAGACTTCAACCAATTAGGTCTCTTTCTTGATTCAGGAATGACCATACGTTGAATAGGTTCAATGAGACCTTCATCTTTTTGGTGAGATTTTTCTCCTTCCCTGTTAAGTTCTTCTTCCTTCTTTGTAGTAAATAGAAGATTGCATGCTTCCTTGATGCTTCTCTTGAGATAGTTTGCTACCTTTGAACACTTCTTGAGAAACTTCTTTATGTAGTGGAGATCTTCATAGTGCCCTTAGCCAACCTTTAGCTCTGATACCATGTTGAGAAATCTATCGAGCAATGATTAGAATGATTTCTCTTTTATTGATAACTACTTATGATGTCTTTTTACTTATTATTGTGTGTGTCAATCATCAAACAACTACCAAAACAAGAAGAACAAGAACACAAAATGTGCGTTGCAAGCCAGGGCCAAAACCTCTCCACTTGAGAGGAAAACCCGCAAATCTCTTCTCTTCCTTGTAGATTCTTCAATTGACAAATTCAAAGACCTTAAGACTGAGACCAATACCCTCCAAGACCAAGAACAACTTGTCCAAAATATGTGCTAACCTTGATCCAGTCAAACCCAGTCAAATCTCTTCCAAAAGCACTTCTTCGATCTTCTGCTGCAAAATTTAAATCTGAAACTTCATCCTCCCCACAATTGCTACTACCACACGTGTGAGCTTTGATCTGCCTTTTGAGCCTTCCTTTGACCTTGGCTTGCCTTTCTCTAACTTCTAGAGCTTGAGGATGACCCTTGGTGACCTTTGCTTGCCTTTGTCTAACTTCTAGAGCTTAAGGATGACCCTTGGTGACCTTCGCTTGACCTCCTTGCCTTCTTTTCTCCAAGAACAAACTTGTAAATAGAAACCTTAGATCTGTTGCAAAAACCCTAGTCCTCCTTAGCATGTATGAGAGAGAAATAGCCCAAACAAAAGTCTCCAACATCCTCTTCATTCTTTGTTGCCTTCTTCTTCCTCTTCCTTTGCTAGAATGAGTGATGAGTGAGTGTGTCTCAAGGAGGACTACTTCTCTCCTATATATAGGCTTTTCAAGGTAGGCGTGGCTATTTCTTTTAGGCTGACTTGGCCTTGGAGGGTATTCCAACACTTTTAAAGACAAATATTTTTCTTTACAAGTTACAATGTGCTCGATGGGGTCTTCAACTTATGAAGATGATTCTTTTGACTTCTTGACCTAGGACAAACCCTAGAAGCAATCAATGGGTGCTTGACCTATAAAATAAAAGACCTAGAGCATGAAACCCATGCTCCAAAAATAATAATAATATTTTTCTTTCATTTTACAATTTACATGAATCAAAAGTACATTACATATTTATGAAGACCTGTTAAATTCTGCTCATGTTCTAAGCCATTTCAGATTAGGGCACAACACTGAAGAAGATAGAACATACTAATAGATCGATAGAAGACAAGCCAAGACAGAGATAAGAAATGGTGGCGTTACGACGATCGACAAGATGCTTCTACCAATGAAAGTCTCCAAAAGGTCATTCAACCTAAAGCGTGTCACACATAACCCCAGAACAACCCAAACAAAGAATACGCGACTCCAACGCCATCAAGAGAGAGAATTCCTCCACACCAGTATGTGTGTCAAATGAACTCCAAGTCTCTCAATATATAGGAATCTTTAGGGGTGTGTGACACGTCCTTTAAGACATTTAAGTCAATATTTTATTCCGAGCCGACCTAGCACATAAGTGGAATAAATTCAAAGTACATGTTACGCTCATCCGATCGAGATGATCTTTAGATCAATATTACACCTCTCCGAAAGAGGAATCCAATAAAAATATTGCGATCATCATCCGAGCAACACAACCTGCGAGTTTGGACCTAGTTGTCCAATTTTAACACTCCCTCTCAACTAGGGAGAACTTGGTCCACTAGTGCAATCCAAACATCGTGCGTCATCCCGTCGTAACTTGCTTGTGGCCTCTTTATTTCGTAACGCAGTGGGTCGAGTCACAAAGACATCATACCCGATCGACAGTGATTCAGCCCAAAGGTCCGAAACCTCTATCGGACTCACAAAGAGTCTCCAACCAACCCTGGAAGTTGGTTCATCCGACCCGAAGTCGAGCGGAGGTCCCAAACCTCACTAAACTTGATCCCGAGATCAAGTGGTTGGGACCGTGCCATCCTAGATAGAGAGTACGAGCAAGTTACGATGCGTCCATTAGTCTTTGCTACTAGTCTCTAGCCTTTCCCATCTCATTGGCCAAATGAGAGGTACTTCCCATGAGCCACGAACTCAATGGGTAGGATGCATCACGGGGCACGAGATAAATGAGAGGCGAACCAACTCAATAATCACAACGGTGGGGTAGAAGCACCATAAGTGCTTATAGCTCCGAGAAGCTATCCCCAAAACCCCCTTTGAGCTCCCCAGAGCTCATCGTCCAACAGGACCCTCGAGAATAGGGTCGTTCCATGATTCCAAGATTCTCACGAAAGGTTAGGAACATGACCTTCCCCAAGGGCATTGTGAGAATATTCGCGACTCTGCTCATCGGTTCCTATATGATCGAGCCTTACTGACGCCTCGTCGTACCATATCCCCAGATAAAGTGGTACCGACCATCAACATGCTTGGATCAATCGTGGAACCTAGGATTCTATGACAAATGAATCCCCCTCCGGTTATCACAAAGGCGGAACGATGGCATCTAGCACATGCTCGAACGGCTCACGGAAGAGCTTTCGCAACCAAGTGACTTCTGCAGAGCCATACATGTTACAATGTATTCGACCTCAAGCAGTGCTCAAGGCTACCGACATTAGATTCTCGCTGCAGGCGGATCTACATGTGAAGTAGCATCCGGATGTGCTCTTGCGATCCACCACACCCCTGCACATCCCAATCGGCATCGGTATATCCATGGAGTGTCATACTCCGACAGAGTGTATCTCGACCTCATGGTCTATCGTGCCTCGAGAGATATCTCAAGAGTTTCTTGGCACCAACCCGATGAATGTTATGATCAACCATGTGTTGACTCAAAGTGTTCACGCTGCACAACATACGTTCGAACGGTGTTCATTAAGAACATCGAGGTCCCTATGAGTTGATGATACTCGATGGGAGCTGGACCCGACATCGCCGCTACTCAACTTCTTAAAGTTGAGTTCCATGGACTCTAGATCCATCATACCAAAAAACTTCATAATGTATTTTCCTTGAGAAAGGAAAATCTCGCTGAGTCTTTGCTAGACCTTCGAGGCCTAGACATCGATCCTAGGTCCTTCATCTTGAACTAAGCAGATAGCTCCCTCTTGCTGATGAATGAGAGGGTCGACACTGTCGAAAGCGGTCATCCACATCACGACACCGAATGAGAGGTTTTCCTTGACAATCTTGAAGTAAGGGTTCGGATCGACAGTCACTTCGAGTGAAGCCCGACTTCATCAACTAGCTATCTATCCTCTTGTACCAATCTCGGGGTGCTTTGTTTCGAGCCATAGAGGGCTTTCTTCATCCTGCAGACATGGGTGTCCCGATCCCTGGACTTCCAACCCCGGAGGGTTGCTCCACATATATCTCTTCCTTTATCACACCATGCAGAAAAATGCTGTCTTCACATCATCCGAGTGAAGACTCCATCCTTGCGTAGCGACAAGGGCTATAATAGATCGAATGGTGGTATCTCGGGCCACAAGTGCAAATATGTCATCATAGTCTATACCTTCCTCACAGGGCAACGAATCTTGCCTTGAACTTTTCGACGACTTCCAACGAGATCCATGCTTGATCTTGTAGAGCCATTTCGAGGTGACAACTGCTTTGTCCTAAGGTCTTAGAACCACATCCCAAAGCGTCATTCTTCATAATGGACTCATACTCAGTGCATAGCATCCTTCCAGACTTGATGTTTTACGACTTCCTCAAAGGATCCAAAGTCAGATTGTACAATAGTACTCATGGCTGCTAGATACCCTTGGTATTTATATGGCTTCTTGGATTTCTCCCAAAATTTCCCCCTCTGAAGCCATATGTCTTTGATCCATGAGGATCTTTTTTCGTTGAACAAAGGTATCCACTCAAAAGCATATACAGATATATCTCCCTCTTAATGTCGGCTTCTCGAGAGAGAGAAGACATCTATTTAAATGAGGGCATCCCAGACACCAACTTGGAATAGGGACTTGATCTCCCACAATCAAAGCCATCCAATCAGACTTTGCTGATCATGATTCAAAATTCCAACCATGTGACAAAAAGCCGCATAAACTTCTAGATTCACATTTTAAGTTTACCATAACGCTCCAATGTAAGACCGATACAGATCACATGCTTGTATGCTACATAGGTGTCTATCTATGCCAGCGTCATACAGGGGGAACATATCAATAAGCCTCAAAGCTTGTGTTAGAAGTCCTTTCACTCACTACATGTTATTTTGTGAGTAGCTCCTTCAAATGAAATTTCTTCTAAGACTGTGAGCTTACAAAAAACTAGGGATCCAATCTACCTTGGTTTATCCGCACTTGAGGCATTGCACCTTGAGTTGCTTCCGGATCCGCCCATTTCTCGGTTATTTCATAGAGACTGCTCCTAGATTTGTGTCAGAAAAAATTTGACCACTACATAGAATTTCCCCCAAGGACTTCAGCAGTCAACCCTTAAAACTTCCAGACTTCAAACATGGGTGTCTCTGTCTATGTCATCGTCATGATGACGGTGACATAGAATCACGGATTTAGAACTATCACATTCATCATCGCTATGTGAATCACTGATCCAGCCAAGACTGCAGATCTCGGTTCGGCTGATTTGACATCCTGGTCAAAGACACTTTCTAGGGTCACTGCCACTAGGTTGAGTTCAGTTACAACCACTGTCACTAGACAACAGCATCATAATATTGTTCAATGAGGCACTGCACTGCCCCTTAAGTCATCATAGAGATACTAACACAACTGTCATGGGGAAACTGTCAAGGCAGTGTTGCAATTCAGCCTTAATATAGTATACTTCCTTGACATGAAACTCTGCATATTCACTTTTCTTTCAAGAACATTTCATACAGCTTTTGCCCATGTATCCTTCAGATTCTTATGCATATAAAATGCTGTCAGATTAATGTCACCATCGGGCAAGTAAGTTTTCAGCGGTACAAACCTTGCAGTTTAAGAAATTATGAATAAGATCCTGCACATACAGCATTCGTCCTCTCTTCTGAAGGGCAGTTTGGCAAAATGCAAGAAATCAACTCTGCTTCATCAACCAGCAATATCATCTGGCGACTTTATAATGCTTTTAATAATGGCGCAGTAGACTGATATGCCCAAATCTTCAGTAATATTCATATATCATTCGGACAAGCTAATGACCCTCAATTACATAATAACTCGGCTTTCTGATATGTATCCGAATGAATATGTTCCGATTCAGCAAGAACTCTACGGATCAATATGTGATGCTTGAGTGGTGAAGCAAATTGCAAATCAATACGGTGATCATTCAATTTATCCTGCTCATTTCTCATCGTTCTGTCAAGGGCCACTTTCACAATGTGGGTTAAGGATGACAAATCATTTACGTCGGCAGTCTGACCAACAGACATACCACTGTGCACGAGCAGCCCATTGGGTCCCCTGAAGGACCTTACCATAAATAGTGTTGTATCGAGCGCATTTAGCGAAACCAAATTTTCTATATTCAATTCCCATGGAACACATCGTTTCTACAGCTTTGGAATATAATTGCTGTCATATTACATGTTATGTGGAGGGAACATCTACTTCTATATGCTGGTTGGATATCCGTAAACATAATTTATTCCGGCAGTTACACAACGATGGGCAAATGCCCCTAAAAATTATAGGTCCCTGTTTTCAAAAACAAAAACAAGATTGGGTTTTCCACGATCTACAATATACCACTGAGCTTGATGCTGGCACTGCGGTTGGCTGCTTCTGGTATCGCTGCTGATCTCATTTCTCTGTTGAATTGTCTGTTCGTCTGAGGAACATTGTCCCTCTGCAACTGCCTTGTGACAGCGTCCCTTTGCATTTCTAAGTCCATCTATACCATTCTCATTTGATGATCCAAAATCGATCATTACATTTTTCCAAGAAGATTCGGAAATGGTGTCAAAGAATCGAATTTGTCTGTTATTGCAAAGACCACAAATTTTCCCGCGCAGGTTCGAACCCTGCTGTCAACGCCAAGGAATTCAACATGTCGCTGCCTGTAGCCTTCAATAAATATACGTTGCCTGTAGCAATTTCAAATACTTTTGTGGGACAGCTCTCCTTCTTCGTCAAATTTTCATACGCCAACCGAAATTTCTTCAACGTCAGTCATTACGACAGTGCCAAGTCACCATCCGCGGTGAGATTTCTTTGATTGCATAAGTTGACCAAGTTGTAACCCAATTGTACGCAGATTACATAGCTAACAAATATACTGCACATTCGCTATGACTACTTGAAGCGAAACGCATGCCCTTTCGTTCTCTGGTTGACCGTCTTTTACATGCGCAGTCACCCCATTCATTGCTTCATCCACAAGTCTCACGTAATTTTCTTTCCTTTGCGCACAGCACAACGCTACACGACTTATATGAATGGCCCGCAGACTTCGACATTTGTTTGGTTCAGGGGGAGCCGAACGTTAGCTTTCACCCTTAAATTTCCTTTGCGGCCACAGTCGTTCGGAATTCTTGTTCCTGCGAGAATTTGATTTTTTTTTTTTTTTTTTTTTTTGGCGTGCGTTGGTTAAATTTGGTTTGAAAACAGGTTACGCAGCATTCAAAGAACTTTCAACTTTTTCTTTTAGCCATCAATGCTTCCGGGAACTTCTGTTTGGCCTTCAACCAAGGCCGCAAACATTTCAGCCTTCCAGCTACCCACATATGGTAGCATTTTGTATATATGTACCTCGGCCAACTAGCTCAGCAAGCTAGCCCTCAAAAACATCCCTTCTCAAATCTACAGCTTGTTTCCACGTAGATTAGGGTAGACTTTTTCCACGCTAATTAGGGCAGACTTGCTCAGCCTAGGGCATTGTCTTCAACCAAAGCTCTGATACCATGTTAAATTTTGCTCATGTTCTATGCCATTTCAGATTAGGGCACAACACTGAAGAAGATAGAACATACTAATAGATCGATAGAAGACAAGCCAAGACAGAGATAAGAAATGGTGGCGTTACGGCGATCAGCAGGATGCTTCTACCAGCAAAGTCTCCAAAAGGTCATTCAGCCAAGCATGTCACACATAACCCCAGAACAACCCAAACAAAGAATACGTAGCTCCAACGCCATCAAGAGAGAGAGAATTCCTCCACACCAATGTGTCAAATGAACTCAAGTCTCTCCAATATATAGGAATCTTTGGGGGTGTGTGACACGTCCTTTAAGACATTTAAGTCAATATTTTATTCCAGGCCGACCTAGCACATAAGTGGAATAAATTCAAAGTACATGTTCTGCTCATCCGATCGAGATGATCTTTAAATCAATCTTACACCTCTCCGAAAGAGGAATCCAATAAAAATATTGCGATCGTCATCTGAGAAGCACAACCCGGAGTTTGGACCTAGTTGTCCAATTTTAACAAGACCAAACCTAGTCACACATTTTTCAACACACCCATCCCATAAATTTAGTGGAACATTGTATGGCACTAAAAGATCCCATAGATTTAGTGGAACATTGTATGGCACTAAAAGAAGAAGGAAAACTAGAAGGCGACTAAGAATGTCTAAGGTCCTTATCACATTGAGTTCCACTCCCACATTTTAACTCAGCGTCTTATGAGTTGGTTGTCTCCTTTAGATTATCCTAGTTATCAACTCTACCAAAGCCAAGGGATTTTTCCCTTAAAATATAGAAATACCAGCTCTTGGACATCCAAATCTCTATATTACCTCCCACACTAAAGGCATGCATGCTCCAATATATACATTAAGCAACTCTCTCAAAGATCATCACATTGTAGGTTGAGAAAAAATGACACGAAATTTTCACACATTGGAGTAAAGATGCCCTCTCAAGTTTCAACACTAGAGAACAGACCACTAATTCCAAATGTCAATTTCAAACTGTATTATCGAAATCAGGCCAAAATTGGTGGAACTAGGCAATTTGACCATTTTTTATGCCTAAAACGATCCAACCAATGGCATATAAGTGGAAAAGTTCAATTCAGTACCAAACCAGCCTTTTTTCACCAAACCAACCAAGGCTATCACAAAATGAGATCAAGGCTGATTTCAAAATCAAAGAGAAACTCAACAAATAAGTGAAGAGCGTTGATCTAAGAATCAAGCACAATTCAAAAATTGAAGCAAAATTTTAAAAGGAACATGACAAAGCCCAATTAAATTATTCATCTAAAAGGATAGGGAAAGATAATGATGCAATGCTATAAGAAAATGAGATGAAATAGGAGGACACTCCAAGTTTTGAACAGACTTTAGGGGGCAAGGTAATTGTTAAGGCATCAATAGATTGTACTCGCTTTGTGATTAGGCTATGGCAAGTACAAAAACTTCATCTTATGCATATTAATGAATGTTTCAATTGTACAATACTTATTTAAATTGCAGATTTAATTTTCAAAACCTACGTTCATCATGGTTTGTAATTTTCAGATATGTTATGTTGATTGAACATAACTTAAGGGTAATCAAGTTAAGTGATTTAGCAATGTAATTGAAGAAAATAAGGGTTGTATTATTATTGTATTTATTGCAGCAAATAAGGGTTTTTAGATCTGGTTTATTTGTGATAAAACTACACTAGAGAGCAAAAACCTATCAAAACACCTTGATAATTTTTCTCTTAAATAGCTTGAAAGTGTCTGGCTGTTAAGAATTGAAATATTATCCACTACCACTGCCATTTTATTTTGTATTTTATAACAGCCCAAAGGCTGAATTCGAAAGGCTAAGATCCGAGAAACTACTAGTTGTGAGGTGAAATTTTTTATTACAATTTACAAGAAATTTCTAAAATTCTTTGGTTTTGTAAAAAGCAAAAGGTGGTTTCCTTATCAACAACAAAGGCTAAATATAGAGGTAAAGTGAATGCTAGCACAAGGGCAATGTAAATTCACAACCTAATGGGTGCACTCAAATTTCCTTTTAGGTGGTCAACAATAGGGTGTTGCAAAAATCATAATACAACAAATAGATAAAAGCCATGTTGCTCAAAATTGAATTAAGTATATGGAGATTCATTCCCATTGTTTGAAATAGTTGGTACAAGAGAGTGTTTTCTCTCTTGTTCATTCCAAGAAAGATGACTAAATCATTGATGTATTTACAAAAAAATTGAGAAAAGTTGCATTTGTGAAACTTCTAGCAATACTCGGGCTCTGAGAAGTTGCAATTAGAAGGGGCTATACAATGATAATTTCACCTCCTAGATCTCCAAAGAGTTGAATTGACGAGGGGTGTTAGAACAACAAATTTATCCCATCTCTAGATATTTTGGCATCAATCAATGCAATTATGCCAACTTAGAAGTCAATTGGAAGGTCGACAAATGTTAGAATTTCCCACACCCTAGGTATGGTATGTCTTAAATAGAAGCATAAACACACTAGCAGTGGCTAACTTCAAAACAAACTGCACAAAAGAAATATAACAACAATCAAATCAATGAAAGTACACAATGATTTATGGCCCAAGACTTATTTCTTGTTAGTCCTTCAATAAGAAAACCTAAGGGATCTTGTACTAGAGATCGTGGTACTTTACAATCCTTATACAATTGCCAATATTAAGTCTATTCTTTGACTTGTACACCTAGGGCTAAGGCCTAGTCCATTAGGCTCTGATCTACCCAAAAAAAAACTTACAGCAATTAATTTACTTATTGCACATACTTGGGCAAATCCCTTTAGCCCATTGTCTTCCTTGGTTGTTGTTGTCCTTTGTAGCCTAGCCCACTATCCCCCTTGGTTGTTGCTATCCTTTGCAACCTAGCCCACTGTTCACATTGGTTGTTGTTGTTTTGGCAATCAGTCCTACAATCCTTTGTTACAGTTGTCAACAATAGCCCTATTATAGCCCTTTCCTTTAGGTTGTTAACAATCATTTTGCAATCTCTGTTACAATTCTATACTATTCCACTTTAGCAACCCTGCCAATCCTCTGAAGCAGCCCCTTTATTTGTTGACAAGGTCGCTAAACCTACTTCCAATATCCTTGGCTTGCTTCTTGACAAACTACAACCTTAGTACAATCCCTCAACCCTATCCTACAATCCCTCGACCTTGTATGCCACTCATGCAACTGCATACAACCCTCTTGCAACCCTCTTGCGATTGTCTGCAACTAGTCTTAACCTTCTCAACCCTTTTCAACAAATCATAGCCCGACTACCTCGAATGCTTTGACTCCTTGCTCGCTGACAGACTGTGATTCTTCCTTGCCACCATGTTTGTCAACAACACCTCTTATTGTAAGTCATTGTTCTTCACTTTTGTAATTCCCTAATTCTTTAACAAACTTTACCCCTCTGGTTTGAGACACAACTAACAAATGCTAAGCTCTTGAAAAGCACATCAAGGGACGGATGAAGGGAAGTTCCTTTCAGTAGCAAATTTTTCCTTTTTCTGGGAGCCTTGAATTGCGAATCGTTTAATAGTGCTCCTTCACCTCCTTGTATCACAATTCAGCGTTGCTCGCAACCTAAGGCTTTACTTACTAGAATCATCCAAAACATCACCACCTTAGGGCCAAACCTTGAATATGTTTCCTACTTCCAAATTTGACAAGGACAAAATTCTTGGGCAAATTTCCATGCCATTCACAAAGCCAAAATGGAGGAATATTAAACAAGGATTAAAAGAGGGGGAATAAGGTCGGCTCCATGTGCCTCCCCAGCCCCCATCCCGAGCACCATGATGATATATGACTCTGGCATGGGAGACATTTCAAGGCGCATATATCTTGTAACATCAACAAAGTCGAGTCATGGTAATTGGTTTTACCTTCTCCTACCCCTCACACTTGTTTCTCCTTTCTATGTGTTCAAGCATTGTACCATGGATGTTAAGGCTCCTACTTGTGGGATTCACTGAAATGCACAAATATTAGGAGAAAATTCTCAAGCATATCCCCATGACATTCACAAGGCCAAAATGGAGGAAGGTTCAAAAAGGGGGCATGAGGTCAACGCCATGTGCTGCCACCCCTCCCCACCCAACCTCCTCAACCACCATGATTATATATGACACTAGCATGAGAAACCTTTCAAGGCACATCTATCTTGTCACAACAATGAAGTCAAGGAGTCATGGTAATTGGTATTGCCTTCTCCTACCTCTCACTCATTCTCGCCTTATGTGTTCATGCATTGTACCATCGAGTGTTAAGGCCCCTACATGTGGGATTAATTGAAATACACAAGTATTATTGCTCTTCTCACTCAAAATCAAAGGCACAATCATGGGTTGATATTTTAGAATTGGAGTTTGAATAATATGGGATTACTACACCTTACAAAATTTAGTGGTACTGCATGATATGAGAAAAACTAGATTAACAATGGGACACCAAACAACACCATGTACCAATATCACCAATGTTATTTTCTATGTGAGGCAAAAAGGCTTATGAAAGGACTTATATAGTGCATAAAGGACATGGGAGAAGTGCAAGTGTTGATAGCATGTAAAAATCTTCAAGCTACATGACAACAAGAGTGGTTCAAGGAGAAGCATCTAGCCTCCAGCCAAGTTGGAGGCAACTTTATAATAGAAGCAAAGACCCAATTTCTCAACCTCCGTGATCAAGCAATTGAATCACACACCATAACAATTGTTCTTAAGAGTTAGGTATGTAGAAACAACCTTTCCCTCAGCGTCCTTGCAATATTTGGTTGGCACTATCATGGTTGATTTATATCTCCCACAGATAACCAAATTCCTTCCCTAACATTCATCAACTCCCTTGACTCCATCATCCCACTAAAGAGCCTTGTTTTATTGCCCATGTCATCAAACCTAGCAAGGGAATTAGTGAAAGATGGCATGGTGGACCCTAAAAGCAATGTCATTGCTACACTAAACCTTATAATGAAATACCTCAATTTTGATCCCCAAACCATTAATGCAAATGTGTACATAATGAATGGATATAATCTAAACAAATGTAGTTTGTAATCAAACATTGAATACATCATAAATTATAGGAGAGGAAGGGCAAAGAATGGGAAGGTATAACTCGACAAGGGAGAAAATTCAAGGGGGCTTAAGGGACTCAACGAGAGCTAAAGAGAAATTATCATTTTTACATTATCCCAAGTCCTTGACATTGTTTAATTAGAGCTCTTCAACCATGTATCCTTTTATCCCAAATTGTAGATTAATTTCATTAAGGAAGTGGGTTCTCCATAAAGATACATTGAACTTTCATGCCATGCCATCTTACCCTACACCTTTTTCAGCAATGCAAGAAGAGTTCAAATGCTTTTGGAGGGATTTTAAATTATCAAGGAGCTCAAAGTACCAAACAATTCTAGTGACCACTCTATTTGAACTACCATCCTAACACAAATCATGATTGGGTTGGGATTACCATCCAATGGCAGAATTTGAATTAAGAATTGTTGGGAGAGTTCAAGTTGCAATTCAATTGGGAAATTTGGGAGAGTTGGAATTACATTTCGTTAGAGAAATTTGGGAGAGTGCTCCTTAAGCATAGTTGACCATAGAACTACCATAGAAATTTCGTTGAGTTACAACTAAGAATAATGAAGAAAACAATGACAATGTAATGGTAATTGTTGTCATTGAGGAATTGAATTATAGTTGAAAATCATTTGAAATCCCAATAGTAAGATTTCTCGGCTAGCCTATGTCAAATCCCTAGAGGCAAGTGGGATAGCCTAAGGGATTGCTCAATAGAGAAGGACGTCATATTCCTTCGGTTGTGCATGTCAATGGAAATGAGGGTTGTGCATGTCAATGGAAACAAGGCTTGTGGATTAAGACAATTGTAGGTAGAAAATCGACCGTGAACCTAGGAATTAATTTGTATCAACAAAGTTAGAGCCAACCATCAATAAATTCACCCTTGTAGGTTCATAGCCGCAACCCAAGGGCAACCTTCGTTACAAAGAGATTTGGTGCAACAAGAAGCCTATTGTTGGGCGGAATGTCCTACAACCAATTGGTGGATAATTCCCAAAAATATAAATATTTATGATTTACTTGCTAAGTAACAAGACATGTCCAAATAGGGCCAATGTCATGCATCCTACATGTCAAACTCCAATACATGAGGACACATGTCTGACACGTGTTTGGCATATAACTTGTTCACAAGACATGTGCCAAACATGTGTCAAACATGCCTAACCGTGTTCCCCATAAAAGAGGGTTGCAACCAATAAAAACATGTTTTCCCCTTCACTTGAGCTCATTTCACTCAAAGGTTGTATGTGTGATATGTTTTGGAGTGCAACTGAGGGCTATTGTGTAGTGTTGGAAGGGATTCCAAGTGTTAGGCAAGTGGATTTGTCCACCAACCTTCAAGGTTTTTCCCACAATAGTCCATTGTCATCCTCAATTCACAAAAATCATGGCTCGATCATCAATGGAAAATCAAAATGTTTAAAAGAGAGGGAGCAATGCCCCCATTGATGTTGTTCCCCATTCTTCATTTTCTTCAAGGTCTAGTAGCGATCCATCTACCAAACGTGGGGCTACAATGATAGCTTCAAATGCTGAAAAACATTATTTTAACAAGACAACAAGCTTAAGAGCAAAATTTGTATGATTGAATGTGTATCATCACCATTTAAAATTGAAATATTTTAACTACTAAAGTCTGAAAAAAAATGAATATTTGTGTATCTTTCATTTTTGTATGTGATTCACTATTTTTTTGTTGTGTGTGTTGTTTGTAGCATGTCCTACTTCCGAGGTCATTATGTCTCACATCAAACCTTTGTATTTCATGGATTGCATATGTCTAACTTTCGAGGTCATGTGACTTAGCTTACTTGAGATCATGTTGAATTAATGTTGTTTTATGTCATGGATTGCATTAATTTTTAGTTTGTTCAATTCCATTTGCAATTTTAAAATGCATTTCAAATTTATGGTGCCATGGTACTAAATTGTTTAATTATATTGTATGGACCTTCAATATAGTGTGTACATATATTAATTAATTAACAATAGGGCAATGACAAAAAATATCAAGATAGGAAATCAAAGATGTTGTATTAGAACAACAAAATCTAAGCTAAAAATGGTGGATTCAAGAGTACGTCATATTATCAACAGAGCTCAAAGGGTATTAGTTCCATTACAATGTGCCAAAGTTGATGTTTACAAAATTAGAAATGTATGGGCTAGAAGTCAACTTGTATATGAAGAAATTACAATTTGCACATGAAGTGTTAGGCAAAATATCTCAAGGAAAATAATTGGGGAAGCATTCTTGAAAATTGGACTCTTGTTAGAGCATACAAAGGTATAATTTGTGTAATTCTTGAATTATAGAGTTCTACTCCATTAAAAATGGAGGAAAATTGTATTTTGTAGGCTAATTGTTTGATAAAGTGTCCATGAGTAAGGAGGATTATATAGACTCGTAATTGAGAATCCCTAGTTCTAAAATGGTCAATGGTGTCTCTTTATGGAGCATTAGGATAAATTAAAGTGTTTGTCAAGAAAATTTATAAAAATACAAAATGAGTAAGGAGGATTATATAGACTCGTAATTGAGAACCCCTAGTCTTAAAATGGCCAATGGTGTCATTGTATGGAGCATAAGGATAAATTAAAGTGTTTGTCAAGAAAATTTATAAAAATACAAAGTTCAACTGTGTAAATCTTGAAGAAAGATTGAGAAATTGGTGAAAATGCCCAATTTCAAAGGAAGACAAGAGTTAAATTGGCCACAATAGCATCAATGGGGGCAAATCTTCCTTAGATAAGTAAAAAAAAATCAATTGTGAGCTTGACTTAGAGAAGTCATGCCTGTAAGCTTCATGGTAGCCACATGTCCATTCAATAGATAAAATAATTAAAAAGAAAAAGAAAAAGAAGCAATAACTTCTAGCTTAAAAATTCAAATTGGGTATGGGAGTAGTCATTAGAAACTAATTCAAAGGAAAGTAATTTTAATGGCTCAAATTCTAGAAGTGCTTAAGAATTCTTTAGAACTTGAAAAGAAAATGAGCAATAGCTTTGATTTGATAAAACTCATGAAATTCATAATTACCAACATTTGAAAGAAAATTCCACATACCTATAATTGAGATGTATCTAGAAATTTTATTGGCACGCACACATCTTGTTAAGTCAAAACCACAACAAGGACAAGTAGAAAACAAAATTGAAGAATATCATTGAAGCAGAGACATGGAAGATAGACAAGGACCTTACATCCATGAAGAATAAATTAGAGGCCTAAATATCAACATAGAAGGCCTAAATATCAACATAGAAGAAACAATCTAATAGGGCATAGAAAGAGAATGGAGTCATTATAGCTAATAAAACTACAAGTGGCTTGAGTAGGAGGTGCAGAGTTGTAGAGTTGATTACAAGAAGATGTTGAAAGCTCAACAAAAGCAAAATCAATTAAATGCTCAACCATTGTAAAGCTTAAATTATTTGCAAAAGCAATCAAAGAATGGATCAAGTTCAAAGTGTGAGGAAGGAGGCAAGGTACATTCAAAAAGAGAAACCATGTAAGATCTAGGCATGAAAATTCTTACACCGGAATCCTATTGCAGCAACTGGAAAATATTCACCTACTTGTTAACTTTTACTTAACAATTTATTTGCAACTATCTACAACAAACATTGAATACATCACATTACAACCTTCACTTAAATAAACTGCGGAAATTAAATGCAAAAACAAGATGTGTGCAAGAAAAGTAATAACACACACGACACTATTATTTTTGGAGTAAGTCCCCAGAAAAATCCAATGCAGGAAAACCGATGCAACAACTGAGGGTTTGATATTATTAAGCAATAATTTCCGAGTACAATTCTTTGAATGCCCTTATTGTCAATCCTATACAGAGATCTAATTGAACAAAAAGTTGGCGAGATGATCTCACCCCATCACTGGAAGATCTGGCACTGATCTACGCTGGAGATGAGCCTCTGCATTGTCTCTACGCAGTCTCTGTGCAATACTGCATCACTGTTGTTGGGATTGCATTGCACCTCCTCTGATCTCTCTGCTAGCTGAAAACTTCAATCCTCTGGCCTCTTGTTATCACACCCCAGCTTGGGCACTGGATCTTGACTGTTCCCCTACAAAAACACAGACTCCCTCTGAAGCTTTACGCTGCCTCTTCAAACTACTCTTTACCCTCCTCATCATCAAAATATCTAAAGTGATCTCTCTCTTTATGAAGGACCACTCTTGAAGAGAACTATCTTCATCAAGAAGAAGTTTTCTATTATTTATATCATCATCATATTCAAGGAGGCAGCAAGTGGAAGAAGCATCTTAACAAGTATATTTATGTTTGAATTTGTCAAAATGTCTTTTTGCAAGGAAAGCAATAAATTGGTTGGGGCTTCAAACTACCTTGCATGGAAGAAGAGGACAGATCTAAATCTCATTGAAAATTAAGTGATGGATTATGTCAAAGGCTCTATCACAAAACCATCAAAAGAAGATGCTCAAGCACTTACAAAGACTATGAAAGAGGAAGTGAGGGATCAAAGGGTTCTTACAAAATCCATCAAGGATCCCCTCATTCCATATGTATCTAAACTCGACACCTCAAAATAAATATATGACAAATTGGTAGAGTTTTTTCCGTAAACACTGCAAGAGAAGTTATCTCTCTAAGGCAAGAACTCTACAAGCTAAAGATATTAAAGGAGGAAGGAATAGCCTCATACTTTATGAAGATATCTGAGATCAAGGATCAACTTCAATATCTAAGAGAAATAATGTCTGATGAGGAGATGACCATTATAGTACTAAATGCACTAGCAGAGGAGTGGGGAAATTGCATTTCAAGATCTATGGTCTCTGTAAAATTGAAGAAACCAAACTGAAGGCAAAGACTGATGTGGTATCAAGTGCAAAATCAAGCATATGCTGCTATAGCAAAGAAAAGAGGAAAGTCTAGGAAATTTGGTCCTCAAAAAAGGAAAAATAACATAGCTAAGATTCAATGCTATGTATGCCAAGAAAATGGGCATTACAAAAGAGATTGTCCTAAGCTCAAAAAGAGCAATAACAAAAGAGGAAGAGAAAAAGCCCATATCACCGAAGAAATAGAGGAAGTTGAAAAGAAGAAGTCAAAGCAAGAGGAAGTAAGAGATCTCTACTATGATTGAGATGGTCTTCCTTGCCTAGTTCTTTTCAAGTTTCTGTTTTCAAGTTTTGTTGTAAGGTATGGTAATCATGAGAGTCCAAGGAATACGATAGGATGCATCATGGCATCATAGAAGCATTAAAAGCAAGAGCTCGTGACATCATAGCTGGAATAAAAGTCTATGGTAGTCATCTATGTAAAAATGTAGATCTTGGTAACCTCATTAAAAGCATAAGGGGTACTTATGGGAAAAGGAAAGAGTAATCTAGTGCAAAGCCCATCATACATCAAGAAACATATATTGGATGAGGATGCTCAAGATCCTCTACTGGAATCTTCATCGAAAGGTTCACCAATCAAAAGAAGCAAGTGTTTCATCAAGAATTCCAACTTGTAGGAATTCATGAAGAATGGTATGATGTCCAAAAAAAGTAAAGCAAGTCAAGGGATTGAAGTTCTTTCAATCAAGGAAAATGTTGAAGGAAGTCTAGATGACCTAAAGGAAAATGAAGAATAGTATGATGTCAAAAAAAGTAAAGCAAGTCAAAGGATTGAAGTTCTTTCAATCAAGGAAGATGTTAAAGGAAGTCTAGATGACCTAAAGGAAAATGAGATATGTATGCTTGTATTTGAAAATGAAGAGTCATGTCATATGGTTGCAGGTAACATGGATCCTGAATACTCTACCCCTAGAGCATCATCAAATGAAAGGAATCTCATCCTTCTTAAAGGATGCAGGAAGGCATAGCTCACACATTATCTAGATGAAATCAACATAATATGTCCTCATATAAAATATGAGGTTGACAATAATTGAAGGAAATGTGATCAAAAGTTCCTGGAAGGAAATGTGTGAAGGAAGAAAGACAAAAGATCGTGAACCATGCAACTATGGAGAAGGCAATCAACATCTGAGGACTAAGAGATTTGACTAGTATATCTTCACGAAAGACATGAAGACCCTGATGAAGTCTAAAAAAGGAGACCCTTGACAATGTATATCTTTTGGAGATGTGTCAACATGTATGCAAGATGCTGATGCAAAATAGGGAGATGTCGTGATGAAAGACCATCACAAAGGTAATTTTGATTTAATGTTCATTTCATATGATATCTGGATGGGCTTATATAGGGTTGCCAAGGGAAGAGTTATGGATGTCTTCCACCACTGGTGACCATGTAGCTGGATGAAAATTCCTTGAGAAAACATAGCATGAAAAAGGTAGTGTGGCATGAAGGAAGGCCAAATATGGACTAATGGATCACTTTCCGATGAAAGTAATGATGACATGGCCAACTCATGGATGAAAGTGATGGATGGTATGTGCCCTATGAAGAAGTCCCAAAAGATGTAGACTTTATGACAGAATAAATTCATGACATCGAAGGAAAGAGTTCTACAAGCAATTGGTTGTCCCATATCTCCACTTGAAGAGCTACTGGAAGCAAGTCCCTGGTCAAGAGGGAGCTTGGACAAGTCCCTGATTAAGAGGGAGCTTGTATACATTCCTTTATGGAATGAGTTGGTCATCCTTGGTTAATAGGGAGTGACAAATATGGTTCTCTACTTCATGTGTCATGCACTAGACCAAGACTAACAATCGTAAGTCTTAGTGAAGGCCACGAGGAGAGATAGACACATCATTCTTGTCTTCGCTTGGAAAGTCAGAATGGAAGATTGGGTAAACATTTATCATTTGATACTCTTTTGAGGATGAGTTAGGGCATCCACGATATGAGTAGTCGTACAAGACTAATATCCTTTGAGGATTGGGAATCCAAGATAAGAATAGTCCTGGTGGAACACAACCCAGGTGGAGTATGTTCCGAGAGAGACAATGATGAGATTGTCTATACATCATTGGTCTTGCTAGCATTGTGCTCTGATCTTGTGGAGAGATAGAATTGTTAGTCAAGGCCTTACTATGTGACAATATTGGTTGCTAAGAAATCGAATTCGTTGGTCTAGGCCATTGTGTCCCGAATCCAGCGAATCAGACACGATTATGTCGAATTCGTGTCTGGTGGATCGTGTCTGATCGTGTTCGTACAAGACATGTCACGTCTCGATTGTGTCATGTACAGACACGATCGATAGAAAAAAGCCCTCCACAACTTTTAAAAAGGTCATTTGGCCTCTCATTTCTCACTTTGTGCATACATGTCTTTGTATTTGGCCTCTCATTTCTCACTTTGTGCATGCTTGAGGCAGCTTTGCTTGACCATAAACAAGGAACAAAAATGCTCTAGATGCATTAACAAATCTACAACAAAAAAACTTCAAACATGCATCAATGAAATGTGAACTAAAAACAAAGGCACAATCTATACAACACCTCACTCACACATGGGGTGTGTCACTTTGAGAATTTTCTCTTGCAAAAGTACATTCAATTGTCTCTATTTTCAATGCAAAAAATAGACCCTTTAAATAGAGTACTATTTGTCTTTTAAACTAAGACAGAGGTTGGAGCTACTAGAATACCAATTACACATCATTGAGCAGAAGAAAAGTCTTCACTGTAAGTATCTACCAGAACATGCCAACCATATGAGGTTTAAACCTCAAAACATAAAGAATACAGAGATGGTTTTAGAACTGCAATTGAACATCTAAGTAAAGGTGCATACAAGGACAACATACAAATCCATGGACCACTTGTTATACACTATATATGCAAAAGCAAATAACGAATACTGAATTGGGATGCAAACAAAAGAAAATACAGCAAAAAGTCACTTATCTATTGAATCTAGTGGATTAACTAAGAGTTAAATCTTAGGGGATAAATGAGACACATACAAATACGAAAATGATGAGCATATTGATGAACAAATTGAGTTGAAGTTGCATTTAAACAAGAGAGAAATATAAATGCACTGTAATATGTTCCAAGATTTCATCTTTGGAATTATTCTGGCTTAAGTGGATGATCTCATGTGCAAACCACCATGACCTCAGCCAACTACTCATAACTGCCCTTTGAATATTCAGATGACTTGCAAAAGTGTAGAAAGGAAAAACTTACTACATTGAAATCCACCATCAAGAAAGTGTTGTAGAGTTGTCTGTATGATAAAGAACTGCAAGTTGTTAGACATTTACAAAGACATGCATGCACTCAGTATATGTCACAATTGTATTGGATCATTGATGAATATGTCACAATTGTATTTGTAATATGCATGCATAATGTTACTTTTTATAATTGTATCTTTGTAAAACTTACATCTAGATGAAGATCTATGTTTGAATCATTGAATTTGTATGAATTTGTGTAAGAAATATCTAATTTTTATATATATATATATATATATATATATATATATATATATATATATATATATATAATGTGTCATGTTTCAAGGGATCATCGTGTCTGTGTCCAACACTCGAATCCTCGTGTCCTTTGTGTCCAGTGTCCCCGTGTCAAGTGACTTAGGTTGGTTGATATGATGCTAAAAAAATGGGTTGATAATCCATTTGTTTAGCATCATATCAACCAACCTGAAATCACTGTTCCTGATTCAGTGTTGGACACGGAGATATATATATATATATATATATATATGTGTGTGTGTGTGTGTGTGTGTGTGTGTGTGTGTCTGCCTCCGTCCTGCGTGTCCCGTGTCCTGTGTCAAGTGACTTAGGTTAGTTGAATATATATATATATATATATATATATATATATATATATATATATATATATATATATATATATATATATATGTCCAACACTCGAATCCTCGTGTGCTTTGTGTCCTGTGTCCCCGTGTCAAGTGACTTAGGTTGGTTGATATGATGCTAAACAAATGGGTTACCAATTCAACTCTTCTTATGAGAATTCCTCATATTGAGAATAACCAAGTACCTCATATTGATTATGAATACCTCCCTAGTTAAGAGGAAGTGTTGAAAAGTGTAACTAGGTTCGATCTTCATAATCACATGTGTAATTATGATTTTATGTAATTAATGTAAAAAAGAAAAATAAAATTATTTTTGTAATGTTTAGATCATGGGTTTCATGATCAAAAATTTCATTTTTAGTTAAATATCCCATTATGAGCTATTAGGTTTGGTCATCAAGTCATAAAATTTCAAAGTTAATGTCAAAATTTGAAGGCCCTTGTTGGGCATGTAATCCGTTGTAAAAGAAAAATTATTAGCCCTCCAAGACCTTGTCACAAACTCCTCTTCATGTCAGTCTAAGGATGCTTCCAGAATGACAAATCGACCTACCATAGCCCAAGTTAGCTTATTTTGATGGACGAAACACTATATATAGGGCAACTCGACCTCTATTTGATGACAAGCAATTCAGTCAAGTAAGTCTACAATAAGAAGTACGAAGATCACTAGAAAAGGAGCCTCATAACCAGCGAAGAAAAGAAAAAGGAAGAGCGAAGATTTGTGGGTTTGTTTTGGGCAAATACTCTTACACGTGCGAGAAAGTCAAGGGCATCTACTACAGAAAAGGGGTCGAGGTTTACACAGTCTGTCTAGAAGTCAAATCAAAGAAGAAAAGAAGATATTCATCAAGCCAAGGTGTGGGAGCAAGACCTTCTAGCCAAAGTGAAAAAGATTAAGTAATAGTGTTGCAACTAAGGTTTATGAATTAGGGCCAAAAAGTTGCAGATATATCCCAAAAGACCAAAATCTTGAAGGATGGTCGAGGAGGAGGAAGAGGCAAAAAGTTTGACTATTGTTGACTCAACGAAGAAGGAACTCATCAAGAAAACCTTGTGACTTGGTCTCGGAGAGGCAAATAGGTCAAGGGTCTTGGTCTTGGTATTCATCAATTGAAGTCTCTATAAAAAGAAGAATTTGTTTGGGTTTTCCTCTCAAGTGGGAAAGGTTTTGGCCCTAGTTGATCACCTACAATTTGTCTCTTGTCTCTTTATTGTTTATGCATTGGTAGTTGTTTGATAAAGAACACTATAATAATCTAAGTAAAGAGAAGACCCTAATCTAAAGAAGTAAAAAGTATTCACAAGCAGCTATCATAAGAAGAGAAATCACCTAATTGTTATGCCCTAGATTTCAAAACAAGACCTTGGGAACACCAAGGTGGGGTATGTAACTTGAGAGCCAATGGTGTCCAAATTCATGCTTCCCAACATTGTGCTCTGATCTAGTGGAGAGATAGAGCGTACTTGTCAAGACCTTGATATTTTAACAATGTTGAATATGATGATGTGAATCATCATTGATGCTTATCAATCTATATCCTTCCTTGTGTGAATATTTCAACTTGAGAGTATCTTGTATCATCATGAATACCTCCCTAGTTAAGAGAGTGTTGAAAATGTAACTAGTGTCATTCTTCATAATGTAATAAAATGTAATTTTTATCATTGACATATTTATTATATTTTATTTTTTGGTCAAAGCATGTTCTTCATGCTTATAAAGTCAAGAGAGTCAAAAAGAAAATGTACAAGTCAAGTCCCATTTGGACTTTTGTAAGAAAAGAAAATTGAATTTTTTGTTTGAGTCAAAGTCAACCCTCCTTGGGAGGAGGTCATCCTATGCCCTCCAAGAGCCACCTACTCGACCTCTTGGATATATATAAGACAATTCGACTTATTGGCAAATTATTCAAGAACAATTAAAGTAGCACTTTTTTGAACTAGAAAAGGAGAAGGTGAGCCAAATTAAAAGGAGAATAATTCCTGAAAATGACTAAAGAAGATCAAACTTGGACAAGTTTTGACCTACGTTGACTTTAATACTTGGAGGAGGGCTTGACTAAATGTTTTAGTGGTAGTTTTAGTCTTGGGTCTTGGATATCTCATTTTGATCTGATTCAATAAGAGAAGGATTATTGAGTTTCCCCCCTTGTGGGGCTTTGTCTTGGCTTGGAGCCTAATTCCTAATGTCTCTCGTCTCTCTATGATCTTTATGTTTTGAACATTTGTATAATTACTTGATGAAGAACACTGAAGAAGTAATAAGAAGACAACAATCATTCACAAGTAATTATCAAGTTAGAGAAATCAAACCTCGTCCTACTTCACTTGGTTTCTCAATAAAGACATGGTACAGAAGGGAGCAGTATGGTTCCAATACATTTCTACAGACGAGCAAGTTGTTGACATTCTCACAAAGCCTTTGTCCCATGATGAAGTTTGTTTACTTCAGGGACAAGCTTGAAATAGTTAAGAATGCTTCCCTCAGTCAAAGTGAGTGTTGATGTTGTAGCATCAAGGGCAAATATTCGTCAAGGGTATGAACCAAGGGCCATGTAATCTGGCTACGGAGAATGGCCAAAAGTGCTCCCTTAGTCAAAGTTATGACGATATTGCCAAGAAATACTTGGCTAGTGGGTAGAGTGAGTGCCTTTAGCATCGAGCAAGTGTTTTACCATTCAATTGGCATGCAGGATTGGTAATTGGCCCATTTTTTGGTCAATGGTATTGACATTGCTCCAAGTGATGACTTGTTGAGTTGGTGGCCCAAGACTAGTCTTGTTGTCTTGTTGACCCCAGACAAAAGGTTCTGACCATATCACCAAAGGTTTGGCTAGTGGGAGATCCATTTATAAAGGGGATTTGACTAATAGATAACTAAATCCTTTGCATGATGTTGATTCAAATGCTTTCCACGTGGTTCTAGATTGAAACATGAAGTGGATGGATACATCAACATAGCTAGCTCATTCAATCTTTTCTTAAGAAGTATAAATTTTTCAACAAGTGGACATCTCAAGAAGTCAAGGTGAATACCTCCCTATCTAAGAGGAGGTGTTGATTTTTGGGTAGCTATGATTGGTATTCACAGCTACTCAAATCGGCCCTCAAAAGGAATTAAAAGGAAGAAATTCAAAATTTTAATTTTAAATTTTAATTTACCTCCGAAAGTCAAGTCGACGCAACATAAGAATAGGTCAACCAAACCATAAAGACACCAATTCGAGCACCCTAAACCACTATATATTGGCACTTTAACTCATCACTTGGAGACCAATTCAAACACTAGTTACACTTTCAATGGTATGAATGCATTTTGTATTTACTAGTTACTTTTTGATTGAATTTACATTGTAGTATACAACTCTACATGTGTTCAAAATTGCCTAAGAGCTAACTAAGAATTCCAATTGTAAATGCACTTAGTTTGAGCAACAAAAATGGCATATGGGTGGCTTGATAAACTAGATAACTACATGCAAAGTACAAGAATCTAATATGCATGTCCATAAGAATTGCAGACAGCCACTTTATGGTAGCGATTATAATCGATGCAATCTATTTTTTTAATACTATGGCATGGATCTTGCCATACGTTGATGTGCTTAAGCATAAGTCAAAGGCGAAGAAAGCGCAGAATCAAGCTTTGCTCCTGTCTATTGGAATTGCTAGAGTACTTATATTATATTTATTTTACTAAAATACTAAAATATATTTGAAATCGTGCTCGTATTGAATCTTACTACTTTGCCTTGTATTCATACAAATAACAGATCCATGAAAAAAAAAACTTCGTACAAAGTCAGGTTGAAGTGATGTGAGTGATTACACTAGTTTTATGAGTTTCACCCGGCAAATTTCAGTTCACATGGCAATTTATTTAATTTTAACCCCAACAAAAAAAATAACACACGCACACACGCGAGGGTTCGATCTTGTGACCTATGGGCATGAAACTACAGTCAAATAAAAAGTCCAAAAGATTACTCTGATTGGCCTGACTGCGTAGCAACTACATTATAACAGAAAAAATTAATAATACTAAAGCATACCATCGTTTCACTTCTAATCTCCCTGTACCATCATCGAGATAAAACGACACATCAGTAACCCTCTCTTCCTTGTTGAAGACCATCCCAACAAGGGTGACCTACACACCCAAAAAACACATATTCAAGCAATTTTTCCCATAATAGTAGAACAGCTTAAAAGTTCAGTAAAAAATAAAGAATGCTTCTTACATTGTTGACGTCCACGCCATCTATTGTAAAATTCGAATTCTCATCCGACAGCTTCTGGGTTGCCTGGCTTATCTGTTTTACTGTCAATGGAAGAAGCCCGGTGCCGGTACCGCTTTTCTGCAAAACAATCCAAGCTCATCGGGCTCCTAAAACTGCCAAATCGCGCAGAGATTAAAAACCCTAAAACAGCCTAACTTGAAGAGGAAAACCGCTTACCCTGACAGACGAAAAACCGCCTTCGTTAACTTGGGTGGCCTGAGAGGGCATAAAGCCGCCTCCGGAGAATAGAGAACCTCCATCCGATTGACTTTGCATGCCAAACATCTTTAATCTCTACTCTGTCACTCCCCACGGAGAAAAAGGGTTTTCAGAAGAAACTTACAACGGAAATAATAACAGGAACAAGTGATATGAAGTGTCCTTCAGATGATAACGGTGGTTTGCCACTGCCGAATCTTAATTGATATCGGGGATTTGAGCGCGAAAGCAGAACTCCCGCCAATTTCCTTCCCTCCATTGGGGTATCCTTTTTCCCGAACATTTGACTTCGTATATTTTAATCTTACCCTACTCAACCCGAGGCATCAAAACCATGCTAGGCTTCGAGCGTCAATGGTCGACGAATTTTTTTAAGGTAATTTTGACTTTCAATCTAGACAAAAATAACAAATTGGATAGCTTGTAGAGTAGTATAGTCTCTCTAATTTTTTTAATTTTTTTTTGGTAGCTATTGCCTCATAAAAATATTTGCTAAATTATATGGATTAGAATGCAAAGTAGTTAAAAGCATGCATGACTTTGTTTAAATTCACTTTCATCTATATTATTAAAGATTTTACATAAATGTAATATTAAAACTTGTATTAAATTTATAGGTGGTCAAGAATGTAATATTTTTTTTCTATATTTATTTAAGTCACTGGCCAACCGGGGTAAACATGTGACGAAAAGTTACTATAATGAGATTCAATCTTCTAGATGACCTTAAGGAAGTGGAATCGATGAAAACACAACATATAGACCTTGTACAACAACAACAATACCCCCAGGACCCAACCATTCAGGGCTCTTACCCGTGAATCACACTGACCTTTTGACCTCTTTGGGCCATAAACGTAGGCACAGGCTTGCATGCCAACATCTAGGAGGCTATAGACGCAAGCATAACACAGCATGTCAGCATCCATGGCCCCAATTCCTCAGTTTTGTGCCAGCATCCCTAGGAATTAAGCCACCTTTTCAGTCTCAAGACACAGTGCTCTGCCCAAAACTTCATGAAAAATTCAGAGATGATGAATAACAACCAGATAATGATACGGAAGCAATCACATCAATAAGAACTCATTCGGACCCCTCCTAACCATGACAGGCATTTTGTCAAACATGTCACAAATATTGAAACTACAGGTGTAAATAACATATATGAGCGTAGGCGTCTCATACTTATCTGAGAATCGCTGCGAAGCATTGCTCCCTTACATCATTAGCTGCAGTACAATCTATTTAACCATAGATACAATGTGCATTCATTTACAAGTAAAAACATGGATAGAGCCATACATCATCACTGATAAAATACATCCTTATAAGCAGTATAATAACAACATAAATACCATGGATACAACAACAATAGAATCCACATAATAACCAGTGCATTTATACATCAAATACGAAATGAATGAACTCTTCATTACTAAATGTAAAAACCAACCGAAGATGGGACTTCCACATTCCACCCTACCGTAGATTGGTTGAGCCAAATCTCTCTTCAATCAATCACCCCCATGCCATATTCCAAGCATGAAAGTGGGAGTACAACACAACAAATATACATGTCACGATACCATGACTACACCATGCACATACATAGTACAGCATGCCCGCAACAAAAACATGTACAACATGCACACAATATCCATGTATACCAGTACCATATGCACAAGATGTACATAGTACCGCCTTTACACAAAACTATTGGCACAACGTGTGCCCAACATCACATGTACACGACACCACCTGCACAATGTGTACATAACGCCAAATGTATATCGCAGCACCTATACAATGTGTACACAATACTGCATGTACACAACATCACATGTACGACATGTACAAAACACCACATGTACACAACACCACATGCATTTCATATACACAGCACAACCTGCACACAGCGCCACATGTACAACATGTACACGACACCACATGCACACAACACCACATGTACAATCATGCACCCAACACCATATGTACGAAACGCACACAACACCATATGTACATATCATTGCATATACAACATGTACATAGCACCATACGTACACAACACCACATATCCAAATGCGCACAACACCCTATGTACACAACACCGCATATCCAACATGTACATAGCACCATTTATACCTAGCACTGCATATGCAATGTATACACAACACTATATATATACAACATCATATGTACACAACACTACATATGTTACATGTACACATCACCATGGGTACAATCATTGAATATCCAACATGCGCAACATATACACAAAAATAGTATTGCACATCTACATACCACACACTGACCCCACAAGCAACCTTGCTTCTAGTGTCTTTCCACTAGCCATGTTTATCTTAGCATGCCGCAGATCACACTACTTTCACTTCGTTGATGTACCCCTCGGCATTACCTGTCATAACATAAACATAGGCATAGTACAAACATATGATATCAATTCATGTCCACATGATACAAACCTCATAGACCTGTCAGAATTGCTCTTCCCACTTGATTCCTTATAAGACCAAGAACCTCTTCATGCCATTCACCTGCATAAGAAATCATTCCTCCACAAGAATGATCCTTGAGAACCCTGTCAGACAGTGACATGGATTCATACATAGATTATATATATATATATAATCATTAGCATAAAACAATCATAATCTTGTCATACAACGACATACATATATACATATAAACATTAGCATTAAACACTCATGATCTATGATGACCCTATAAGACACGACATACACACATACATATACATATAAATATTGGCATGAAACATCACGATCCTTGACCACACAATCAGGCAACTGCATACATACATGTGTGTGTGTGTGTGTGTGTGCACTAGTACAAGATAATCCTAATGACCCTGTCAGTCAACGACACATACATACATACATATATGCATATATAAAAATCAACATAAAGTAATCATGATCCCGTCAGACAACAACATGCATATATACATATATAGACATTATCATAATCATGATCACAACATAATTACCATATATCATAAGGTTTAGGTTAAGAGAACTCCCTTTATGCATGCATAGTATGCACAACATTGAGAACAACAGTTCCCAACATAGCCAAGGCACCTAACACCTTAGATCCATTAACTTTACCTTTTGTGTTACCTTTTTCGTGATTGTTCTGCCACCGTCCATTTACGTCAATGGACCCAACCAATCCAATTGGTTGTCATATTCTTACCTTCAGCTACTCTTATACATGCACCGGGCTTCATACAAATCTTTCATTACCTATTAGGTTTCATTCAACTCTTCCCGAGTTCCATTAACTTTCCTCTTTCCCAACCAATTCCCAAGACTCTCAAACAAAAGGCAAGAACAAGAAACAAACAAGAAGAAAACCACGAAACCCAATAACAATACGACACCACAACAAAGTGGCAAGGCCTTGCACCGGACATAAATAAAGCTACAAATCAAGCACAAACAAATCATAAAAGACTGAAAGCATAAAACTGGCCACAAACACCATGACTCAATCCCCATGGGTTCCCAAATCTTCCAAGGGAAAGCTCAACCTGAGCCTTCTTCAAGATTTCATAGTAGTCTTTTTTTCCATACAATCCCCTGCTTCACACTGCCATAACCACATAATTGTCAGCGCATAATTAAATATAGTAATATACTAGCTATCTTACCTTGATGTGTTAAGCACGTTGCCGTGTAGCTGAACATACATGTCAACCACATATTCCAAAGATCAAGACAACATATCTATTAATTTGAAATCAACATTTACCAAGTCTAACAACCATGTCATAATCAATAGTCAACTCACATTCATCAGTCATAATACATGTTGCTACAACTATCACCTACTTACACTCAAGTACATATCAACTATCTCAACACATATTGCGTTAGTACAACCATCTTAATACCAAATCATTTATTCATGCAATCTTATTGACACATACTTGTATCATGTGATTAATCAAACATTCAACAATAAATAAACGACATAATAGAAACCAACACTCAACCTAAATAAGGTCACGATATCCATAATAGTCATTAGAAAACTTTTGAGGTCTAAAATGAGTCTCCTAAGAAAAATGTACAACCAAAATAAATTTTATAAGAACCAATAAGATTCAAGATGATGATGTCAACCATGGGGGATGATTCACCAATTTTTGGGTAAAAAGACAAAAATAATAAAAAAGAATAAAACTACTTTCTCAACTTGTATTTTCAACCTATCTCCTTAGGGATTTACTCAAATTTCGAGCGGGAGTACTCGTTGGATGCAAAATTTAATTCCTCATCCAAGAGTACCCATGTTGCATACTTTTGATGGACCATACTACATGAAAAATGAGAAATACATGAAAAAGCGTGATTGCAATCACATTTTTCATGTATTTCTCATTTTTCGCATAGCAGAGTCCATCAAAATTATGCAACATGGATACTCCTTGGATGAGGAATCAAATTTTGTATCCAACGAGTGTTCCCACTTGAAATTTGAGTAAACCCATAGGGAGATAAGTTGAAACTACGAGTTGAAATTTTTTTTCCCTCTAAAATTTGATAATGTAATAAAATATTATTTTATTATTTCTACTATTGTTTTATAATTTCCTTAGGAGGACCATTTTAAACCTCAAAATTCCCCTAATAAACTAGCTAACATGTTCATATCATAGACTCATAAACAAATGTCGTTCATGCATAACAATCACATATGCATGGTCAACCTAGATTAGTATGACTTAATATCACAAATAAGTTGAAACAGCAGATATTATAGCCTAATGTAGAAAATATGGCAAGAAGCGAATTGAAGGCACTCCTGAGCATCTTTCTGATCCTAAGTTGATGATCACTATTTGGTGGGTTACCATAGATTCTTGTCTGAAAGAAGTATTTTAGACAGGTACATGGATCATGGTGGGAGTATGGAGCTATTCTTGATTGGTCGCTGTTGGTACAAATAGATGGTTTCTGTTTTTAGACATATAGATCAAAGTCTATTTTTAGACTCTATCAAAATGACAGTGAATATTATTACCTTAATAATATTTGGGCTCAACTTGATTACTCTCTTAAACACTTAGGTTTATTTGGAGGTGGGGCATGCAGCTAACATGAGGATTTACACTATTCCCATGAGTTTGGTGAGCTAATGCATGGTTGACTTCAGTTAGAGCTCAAGTGGCGGAGTTCGGTGGAGTTGATTGAGGAGTTGATGGGGTTGAGACTAGTTGAACTAGTTGTGATCAGTTTAACTGGTGATTACACTAGAGATGAGTTGGGTGAATTAAATATTATTTAATTCACTAATTATTAACTCATTATTCAACTAAAGAACGCATCAGTTAACTCAGTGCATGGACAGTTCAGTGAAAGACCAGTGGAAGAGGTAGATGAAAGGGTGAGATCTACAGCAGTTGTACATTAGTTGTGCATGAGATTTGCACAATCAGTGGGATGAGTATGCCAATGATGATTGCATTGTTCAAGAAAGAGGAATTCGAATTGGTTCAGCCTATTCTCTCCTTTTGGATTGCGCAGTAGAGGCAGGCAGCTAGTGGAGGAGTTTTGAACCCGCGACTTGTTCAAAACTGAGCTAGTTTTGTGTGTAGCTTTTGGAGAAAGTATTGAGTACTTGTGAGGAGTATTGTATTGTGTAAAGTTACATGTTTCTCATCCATTATATGATACATATAGATGGTGGTTTTCAGCTATAAGCTTTCCCCATACATGCTGCGTTCTATGTGTGTGAATTGATGTTCTACCGCTTGTTTTATTTTCCGCATGTGATGATTAATTTGTAGAAGAGATTATGTGTTATGCAGCAAATCGAATTTGTGTATGATCAGGTTAATCTCAGTGAATAAATCTTCATTATTCAACAAATTTCTACATGGTATCGGAGCAAAATTAATCGTCAAAGATCTATTACGGTGATTGCAATTATTTCCTCGGAGAGAGTCTGCACTCGGGCCAGGTAGCCTCCGGATTCATCTTTCTTTGGAAAGTGAAAGGTCTGGTAAATGCCCATGCAGTCAAGCTTTGATTTGGAAATAATTTGTTCTCAAGTGTAGATCGAAAGCGGTTGAGTTATCAGCTCTTGGAATTCGAATTTGATTTGGGCTCTTAGTCTTGTGGCCAAACAAACCATTTCAGCAGTTGAGGCTAGATCCCTGCCCGGAGCGGCTCGATTATCTTGCATGCAAAGGCAGCATGGAGGCTGTTAGATGATAATGGGTTGTTGGAATTCGTGGAGAAAGAGATTCCAAAGCCTACTTCTACTGATGCTGCTGTTGTGGAAGCCTGGCGAAAGAAACAAGCAAAATGTCGAAGGATTCTGTTGGAGGGCGTAAAGGATTACATAGTGTCCAGCCTGCATGGAAAGGCTTCTCCATATTTGATGTGGAAAGCCTTGACAGATCTGTACCAGAGCAAGAGCGACCAGAGGAAGTTGGCACTCAAGGATAGACTCAGAAACATCAAGATGGAGAAAGGAGAGAGCATCCCCAAGTACCTCACGAGGTTCACCCAATGTAGGGATGAGCTGGGAAGCGTGGGAGTGATGGTGGAGGATGAGGACTTGGTGAGCTTGGCTCTCCTGGGTCTTCCGAAAAGTTGGCATGCATATCAAGATAGTGTCAATGGTCGGGAGAAATTGCCCGGATGGGAAAGACTGTGGTCTGATCTGGTGCAAGAGGAGATCCGGCGGAATACCAGGGATGGATCTTCATCAAAGGCATCTGATGAAGAAGACTGCGCTTTGGCTGCCAAAGCAAGGAAGGGGAAGGGCAAGGAGAAGGCTTCTCAATACGATGCATATGGTAAAGAGTGTGACATGTCCAAAGTGAAGTGTTTTCATTGTCACGATCATGGACATTACGCCACGAATTGCCCAAAGAAGAAGAAGAACAAGCAGGCTGCTGGAGCTGCAGCTGGTGAGGCTCTTGCCTCGCAATTTGAGCTGGACTTCTCATTGATCGCATGCATGTTGTCTAGTGCATTGGGATCGGGGTGGTACTTTGATAGTGGCGCTTCCTTTCACATGACGGGAGATGTGAATCTTTTCAGTGACTTGGTGGAGAAAGGTCTCCAAATGCATGTTGAGTTGGGCGACGGTGGACGATACAATGCGACCGGCATTGGTACCATAACCTTTCAGATGGATTCAGGTAAACTCATTCTTTTACAAGATGTATTTCATGTACCAGGTCTAACAAAGAATCTGATCTCAGTCGCAATGTTAGAGGATAAAGGGTATGAAGTTGTCTTTAGAGAAGGAAAAGTTTTCCTTCGGCACAAGGCAACAGGACAAGTCAAGAAGGTTGGGATTCGAGCAAAGAATCTCTACAGACTTGAAGTAGATGGGATGTCTACGAAGCTTCCTACTGTTGGGAAGTGCAAGAAAGACATGCAATTGATGCTTGAGAGGGAGCAAGTTTTGCATGCAGGTAATAGTGAACCTCGGGATGTGGAGCAGCCACAAGATGAGGATCATGGAGTGGAAGAAACCACTCATGCAGAGAAATTTCGTGCCAAATGGGCAGAGGGAGTGCATGCAGCTATACCACCAGGTGAGAGGTGGGGCGACATGCATGAATAATCCCAAGAGGAGATTTATGGGCAGGATTCATGAGATGGTGTGGATCTCATGAGTTGAACCTGGCTACGAGGTGCCCACAGCGCAGCAGTAGTAGATCAGTTGGATTGATGCAGGCAGATCAAAGTGACAGTGTCGGATACTGGAGCGCGAATCAGATTTGACAGCAAGTGCAGAGTGCATGGGTGCAAGATTTCAATAGCGTAGTGGTTCCTGATGACATGTGCAGTTGGCCAAGCAAAAGTCGAAGACTTTGATGATAGATGCATCAAATTGATTGTGTTGTTTGGAGCCTTTATGTTTTAGAGATGTTGCATGCAAAGGGTGCATCGAGTTGCATGGTGCATGCATGAGTTTGCATGGCGCATGCAAAGGGTGCATGGCGAATGCATGGAGTTGCATGTCGCATGCATGAAGTTGCATGGCGCTTGTGGAGGTTGCAGGGCGAATGCATGGAGTTGCATGTCGCATGCAAAGACAGTCCTTTCTTGTTGAGAGGGAGTGTTGAAAATGGCAACAAGAAACAGTGAAGGAGGCCTCCTGAAACATCTTTCCTGATCCTAGTTGGAAAGTGATCACCTAAACTAGGTGGGGACCACACATGTGATTTTTGTCGAAAAGTCTATTTTTAGACTATGTCTATTTTTAGACATATGGATCATGGACTAGGAGTTGTAGTATGCTATTCTTGGAGGATTGGTCATGTTGGTAAAAATATATGGACCTCTATTTTTAGACATATAGGTCGAAGTCTATTTTTAGACTGCCTATCTAAAAATAGAACAGTCGAATATTATTTACTCTTAATAATATTTGGACTCTAAACTTCAGTTTACTCTCTTGGAGCACTTCAGTTTGACCCCTGGAGGTGGGGCATGCAGCTGACATGAGGATTTACGCTATTCCCATGGGTTTGGTGAGCTAATGCATGGTTGACTTCAGTTAGAGCTCAAGTGGCGGATTTCGGTGGAGTTGATTGAGGAGTTGATGGGGTTGAGACTAGTTGAACTAGTTGTGATCAGTTTAACTGGCGATTACACTAGAGATGAGTGGTGTGAATTAAATATTATTTAATTCACTAATTATTAACTCATTATTCAACTAAAAGAACACATCAGTTAACTCAGTGCATGGACAGTTCAGTGGAGATCAGTGAAAGAGGTAGATGAAAGGGTGAGATCGACAGCAGTTGTACATTAGTTGTGCATGAGATTTGCACAATCAGTGGGATGAGTATGCCAATGATGATTGCGCTGTTCAAGCAAGGTGAATTCGAACTTGGTTCAGCTACATTCACACTTTGGATTGCGCAGTAGAGGCAGGCAGACTTGCGGAGGAGTTTTGAACCCGTGATCGATTCAAACTGAGCTAGTTTTGTGTGTAGCTTTTGGAGACAGTACTGAGTACTTGTGAGGAGTATTGTATTATGTAAAGTTACATGTTTCTCATCCATTATATGATACATATAGCTGGGGGTTTTCAGCTATAAGCTTTCCCCATACATGCTGCGTTCTATGTGTGTGAATTGATGTTCTATCGCTTGTTTTATTTTCCGCATGTGATGATTAATTTGTAGAAGAGATTATGTGTTATGCAGCAAATCGTATTTGTGTATGATCAGGTTAATCTCAGTGAATAAATCTTCATTATTCAGCAAATTTCTACACCTAACCATCGGCCTAGACCAATCCAATTTAGCATGATGCATACAACATCAAGATATTAATGCTATAACCCTAATCATCAAGTTAACTAACATATAACAACAATAAGTTTAACATATAACATAATCATTGAGCTAACTACAAGTTAACATATAACATATTCATCAACAACATATAACATAGTCGTCAAGTTAATACCATGCTTAACTAACCAATGCATGTACATATGATCACACTAATTAAGTAACATCTATCATGTGTGTAACCATAAAATCAATAGAATTAAAGGCATACACATAACCATAATGCATATGACTACGCCAATCAACTAGCAGTTATCATACATGTAACCATAATAATAATATGACAGACATATAAGTAACCCTGATTCTTACAACAATCGTGAATCACATACCTGAATGCCAAGCATACAAACTTGTATGACAATCTGCTCTTACCTCAAATTCCATAGTTGCAACGTCGCTTTAATGATTTGCATCTCCTACTCTATCTTAGCCAGCACATTAGCATAATAACATACCAATATCATCATGATGACCTAATTGCATATAATGACCTTATGCACAACAAACTCAATAAAATCAATGCAAAGTTGACCATATCCACCCACTTGACATGTATAACCAATCATGAATGACCAATGCATGTTCATCATATGACATCACATAAGCAAGCATACACAAGTAACACCGAAAAATGACCAATATGTAACCCTAGCATAAGCAATTAATGCATGCACAATATGTAAGAATATGTAAGCAAATGTGCACGAACAATACACGAACATGAGCAACGCATAACTAGTCGTGACAAACATGTTGACAACAACACTGTCAACCTTCACATGGCGACATCACTACAACCATGATCAACATCATGAAAATGCAACAAGCACACATAAGCCACAAGCATACTAAACACATATGCAAACAACATAAATGCATGATCAACACATTGGCCATCCAGTATGAGGGTTGAACCATGCTATGATACCACTTTGTAACACCTTCCTCCCACATCTACCCAAGTAACCAACCAACCAAGGTAAACATGCGATGAGAGACTACTATAATGAGATTCAACCTCCTAGGTGAACTTAAGGAAGTGGAATCGACAGAAACACAACATACAGACCTTGTACTACAACAACAACACCCCAAGGAGGTAACCCAACCATTCAGGCCTCTTACCCTTGGGTCACACTGACGTTTTGACCTATTTGAGCCATAGACGTAGGCATAGGCTTCCATGCCAACGTCCAGGAGGCTATAGACGCGGGCATAACATAGCATGCCAGCGTCTAGGGCCCCAATTCCTTAGTTATGTGCCAACGTCCCCGGGAATTGAGCCACCTTTTCAGGCCTAGGACCCAGTGCTCTTCCCAAATCTTCAAGAAAAGTTTAGAGATAATAAATAACAACAGGACAATGATATAGAAGCAATCACATCAATAAGAACTCGTCTAGAACCCTCCTAGCCATGACAAACATTTTGTCAAACATGTCACAAACAGTGAAACTACATGTGTAAACATCAGATTTGAGCGTAAGGGTCTCATACTTATCTGAGAATCGCTATGAAACATCGCTCCCTTACATCATTAGCTGCAATACAATCTATTTGACCATAGATACAATGTGCATTCATTTACAAGTAAAAACATGGATAGAGGCATACATCATCAATGATAAAATACATGCTTATAACCAGCATAATAACAACACAAATACCATGGATACAACAACAATAGAATCCACATAATAATCAGTGCATTTATACATCAAATACCAAAGGAATGAACTCTTCATTAATGATTGTAAAAACCAATCGGAGGTGGGATATCCACGTTCCACTCGACCATAGATTGGCTAAGCCAAATATATTTTCAGCCAATCACCCTTGTGCCATATTCCAAGCATGAATGTGGGATCTCATAAAACACATCAATCAAAACCAATCCATGGATTCCAGAGGCTAAATCGCCTCAACCCTCAACCACTGATTCCACCTCATGGTCAGACGTCACAACCATCACGAATTGGTCTCTACCCAAATTGTTTCAGGACTCCAGAGTGTTTGTTCCAACCAGGGTTTCCAGGACTAATAACTCAACCCCAATTGTTGCAGGGCTTCCAGAGCGCTTGTCCAACCAAGGCTTCCAGGACTAGTAACTCAACCCACCTAGGGCTTCCATAACATTTGTCCAACCAAGACTTCCAGAACTATTAACTCAACCCACAGTTGTCCATCGAGCTTCCAGAGCGTTTGTCCAACCAAGATTTCCAGGAACTAGTAACTCAACCCACAGCTCAAGGAATAATGAGAACCAACCAGAAAACAATCAATGGAAATAAACCCACAACACCATGACTATCCAGGAAATGGCAAGGCTAAGCAAATCCACATGCATACACCATGCATGCCAAAAATAGTGAGGAAAACATACATGAAACTTGATACCTGCAAAGGATTCCAGCTGTAGCCGCTGATCTCGGTGTCCTATTGCACTTTCTTTCTCTTCCTTTGCCTTCTTACTCCAAATCACCAAGTATCCACACTCTCCAAGATTGCTCCAAGAAAACTCTAAGTATCCAAGAGAGAGAGAGAGAATAATGACAAAGCTCTAAAAAATGCATTGACCAAAAACTTACCAACTAATCCTCATAAGCCTTTTTATTTATGAGGCCTCTATTTTCTTCACTTTCCATTATTTTCCTCCTCACATGCAACCTGTGACCTTTCACATTCCTTTTCTCCTATTTTCCATTATTTTCATAAATAAAATGCCAATTAATGCCTCATGCCTTTCCAAAGCATTTGTCATTGCCTTTGCCAATTTCCTTTAGCCATAATAAACCGAATGAACACCGGCTAGGATGTTTTGCCCACCATTAAGCTTGGAATACATGTCCCATCACCGCAATCTTATATATTTTACATGAATGTTTTACCAAGGCTTTCATAAAGAAGTAATAGGTGCCATGATAGAATCTACCACATCTTCACTTGTTTTCATTTATCGTGAACTTATACAAGTCATTACATTTGTTTTTGACAACTTTTTTTGAGATATAATACTTTTAGAAACACCTTGTTGTAACCTTTTTTTTCAAAAATTTAAAAAACTTTTGCAAATATTTTATTTTCAAAAACTTTGTAAATGATCGATGAAAATTTATTATGCTTTTCAATAAGTATAGTGTTATTGTAATAAAGAGTTGGCAGATGTTAAACGGCACACACCTTCTAAATGCCATCGAGGCCACGAGATCTGATCAATAGCGAAGAAGGCAATGCAAGCCCCCCTCCACCTTTCGAGCTTTAATGTAGCGTAAGGGGGTCCACATTTTGTTTTTATTCAAAAACTGCTTTTTATACATGTAATAGCAGAGCGAGTGCCCTTCCCCTGCATTCTTCTTGTGGGATTTGTTAGTGTCATTGTCCAACGTCATGAGGATGGGACCCATTTGTTGAGATTTTGGGTAGCATCAGATGTGCTCTAGCTCCAAAATTTTGTGGAGGAGCTGGAGTTCATGAGATCTCCAAGACCCAAAAAGCATTTGAGAAATTCCATTTGGTTTGATAGTTATTCAAATAATTAATATTTTTAATTAAGGACCCTAAGTATAAATTAGGAAAATTAAAAGATCAAAGTGAATTAAATTAAACATGTGATGAGAATATTCGAAGTGATGTGGATCAAGCAACTTCTAATCTTAGCCACTAATTAGAGATTAGATCACGGTTGTTGGTTTGCCAACGAGAAAAGTATAAGATAAGGGCTTGGGGTCAGTTGGAGAATACACACATTGGCACAACACTGAAGCTAAGTCAAAATTATAGGGCATGGTTTGCTAAGAATTTCGAAGTGAGTTTGCAGTGCAATGAGGAGCAGAGATTGGCAAGGGATGTTATGATCTGAGGCCAAGAATAAAACAACGGCATAGAGGCAGTGTAGCAGGTAGCGCAGAGCCCAGCCAAATATACGCACTTCAGCCAGAGTCACGCAGAAGGCAGCACAGAGGTAGTAGGCACCCTTCAGGGGTGACACAGGCCTAGTCATCACAACGTAAGCCCAGAGAGGGTGACACAGGTCCTTCCAGGATAGCGCAGAGGCTGACGCAGAGGGATGAGGGACAACGTTGGGGTTTCTGGTGGGCCAAAAAGGACTCGAGTTCTGTAAATCCCGTTTGAGGGTGTGAATTAACCATATTTTATATCTCTGAGTGAAAGAGGTATTACTGCCGTGTATTTTCTCTGTATGGCGAACCATTTTGGTGCCTGGAAATTGTTGTATTCATATTCTTCATAAAAATAAAACCCTCTAGAGCTAGCTGCATCGGTTTTCCGACATTGGGTTTTTCCAGGGACATTTGTCCGAAAAAAATGTGTGTCACTTTGTCATGTGGTGAAATGTTCAATAAAATATCTGTAAATGTGTAGGCTACAGTTGTGTTTACTTTGTTGATTTTATTGAAAAATTCAGAAAATTAACTTGTAATTTAATTCAAGTAAGAAAATTAAATCAACACACTGCAGTAAGATTTTTTTTAAGAATTTTCACGTGGTATCAGAGCGTTGCAAATCAAGCTGAATCACCAGCAAAATGACTGAAGAATTTTTTGTTGCAGAGAAGGCAATTGAAGTAGCAGAGTTCCAAAGAGGGCAGTGCAGCACCAGGAGGACGCGGTCCCAACAAAGGCCACGCAGGGGCTGACGCAGTCCCAGTTGACTGACACTGAGGTAGCGCAGAGCCTTCCAGAGTGATGCAGGAGCAGCTTGCGCTGCACAGAGGTTGTGCTGAGCTAGTTTTCTCATGCAGAGGCCAGCTAGAGGGACACAATCTAGTTTTGAGGGTGTTGTGTGGATCTATCGTAGTCCAGAAGCAGAGCTTCAGATCTTCAGAGGTTGTTGGTGTGGTAGAGGTTTTGTCAGTGCAGAATCGTGCCTAGCTAAGTTGACAAAGAGCGGGAGGAGAACAACCGCTCAACAGATTTCTTTGCTATAGAAATATGAGGATTGATTAGGAGGGTGATCAAAGAGGGTTGATTCAAGGGATTTGGCAGATTTTCGAGGAGGGAAATCAGTTGTTAGAGGGATAAGTTACTATAGAGGGTGCCTTTTCGCCAAGGACCATAGATTCGGGCTTCTGTTGAGAATAGAAACATCAGCAGGGAGAGGAGTATCTGTTTCGAAAGATTGTTTTGAGCTAGATGGCGTTGTACGAACTGTGTGATCAGGATAGGTTGGACGACTTATCCAACTTTTCTATCTAGAAGGCCAAAATCCTGACGGTCCTTGAGGCATACGCACTTTGGGAACATGTAGAGAACGTCTTGGCTACACTAACCAATGATGATCTTCTCATGAAGCATAATGAAGCAGAGACGCATGCTAAGCGCTTTATCATGGACGGGGTCAAGGATCATGTGGTCCCACACATTGCTGAGAATAAGACGGCTAGTGCTATGTGGATAGCTTTGACCAAAATGTATCAAGGAAATTCCGTTCAGAAGAAGATGCTTCTGGAGAACCAGATGAGGTTATTTGTGATGAATAAGAGAGAGGAAATCGATCCCTTCATCTTTAGGTTACAGCCAATCCAGGATCAGATAATTGACATGGGGGTTAAAGTGGAGGATGATGTCATGGTGAGGACTGCTCTAAATGCAGTCACACATGAATGGGAAATGTTTGTCCAAAGTATCTTGGGTAGACAAGACCTTCCAAGCTGTGATGACATGTGGGATATCCTCCGAGAAGAAGAAATCCGTCGAATGACCAAGAGACAAACCAACACCGGATCCAGCAAATTGAAGAAGGAGGAAGAGGAAGATGCAGCCCTTGCATATAAGAAGCAACAAAGGAAGAAGAAGAGGGATCTATCCAGGATCTTATGCTTCATGTGTGGTGAACTTGGACACTTCACCACCACTTGTCCTATAAGGAATAAGGACAAGGAAGTTGATTCCAAGGCTGCAGAAGTTAAAGAAGATGATGGGTCTGATGATGATGCGGCTATGAGTGCTCATGTGCCTCAAGAGAAGAGGTGGGGAAATATTGATATGTAGAGCAGCTACAGATGGAAGGCAGGATCCTTGAGGAGCCCAAACGCTTAGATCACATACGTGCTACGGGAGCCTTAAGACAATAGTGGGGGTGACTAGAGAAGTGGGTGCAGAAGATCACAGTGAAGCAGAGGGCATAGATGGGACGTTGTAGATGAGAGTAGAACAGTACAGAGGGGCTGATGGGACTTCAGCAGCGCAGAGGAGGCAATGCTTACGTAGTGCAGTGTTGTAGCAGCGTAGTGGCTTCAGGAGGACAACGCAGAGCAGCAACCAAGGGAGCTTCAGTGATGATATGCAACCCAACTGAATTGTCTCTCAGTGATTGGGCAGGGGTCCTTCTGTTGCTTACTTCTCAGCAACTGAGTTGTTGTGCAGTAGTTGGTAGCACGATGCAACAATTTGAGAGGGAATTGCAGTACAGATGTGGCTGTGGCAGAGTCATGGAAAGTAGTACAGAGAGCAGCAGCAGCACAATGATGGAGGGCAGCAGGCCAAGCATCAGCGCAAGGAACGATGCCAAAAATCAGGACAATGCTTCGGTGTGGAAGTATTTCTAGAGCACACTCCTCGCTAAGATGGAGTGTTGATATTTTGGGGTAGCATCAGATGTGCTCTAGCTGTGAAATTTTGTTGAGGAGCTGGAGTACATGAGATATCCAAGACCCATAAAGCATTTGGAGAAATTCCATCTGGTTTGATAGTTATTCAAATAATTAATATTTTTAATTAAGGACCCTAAGTCTAACTTAAGTGAATGTTCTAAGTGATTTGGATAAAGAAGCTTCTAATATTAGCCGTTGATTAGATATTAGATCACGACCATTGGTTTTCCAATGGGAAAAGTATAAGAGAAGGGCTTGGAGTCAGTTGGAGAATACACACATTGGCAGAGCACTGAAGCTAAGTTGAAATTGTAGGGCGTGGTTTGCTAAGAATTTCGAAGTGAGTTTGAAGTGCAACGAGGGGTAGAGATTGGTAAGGGATGCTCTAATCCGAGGCTAAGAATACAACAACGATAGAGAGACAGTGTACCAGGCAGCGCAGAGGCCAACCAAAGATATGCGCTTCAGCTAGAGCCACATAGAAGGTAGCGCAAAGGCAGCAAGCACCCTTTAGGGGTGACACATGCCCAGTTAGGGCAGCCTAAGCTCAAAGAGGGTGACGCAGGTCCAGTCAGGGTAGCCTAAGCTCAGAGAGGGTGACGCAGGCCCTTCCAGGGCAACACAGAGGCTGATGCAGAGGGCTGAGGGACAACGCTGGGGTTTCCGGTGGGCCAGAAAGGGCTTGAGTTCTGTAAATCTCATTTGAGTGTGTGAGTCAACCATATTTCCTGTCTCCGAGTGAAAGAGGTATTACTTCCTTGTATTTTATTTGTGTGGCGAACCATTTTGGTGCCCATATATTGTTGTATTCAGATTTTGCATAGTAATAAAACCCTTTAGAGCTAGTTGCACCAGTTTTCTTGCATTGGGTTTTTCCGGGGACATTTGTCCGAAAAATTTGTGTGTCACTTTGTCATGTGGGCGAAATGTTCAATAAATGATCTGTAAATGTGTAGGCTACAGTGGTGTTTACTTTGTTGATTTTACTGAATAATTCAGAAAATCAACTTGTAATTTAATTCAAGTAGGAAAATTAAATCAAGACACCGCAGTAGGATTTTTGTTTAGGAATTTTCACACCAGTCACAGAGCATGTTTCATAAATTACATGTCAAATCCCTATGAGACCTTATGTCAATTAGCTAGTGAAATTCAGCTTTTGTTATCTAGCTATGGCATGCATTATAGTCGCAAAACATGTTTTAGAAATTGCAGGTCAATAAATTTGCGATATGCTTAATGTTTAAAGAACTCACCAAAAAAATTAACCAGAGGCTCTCCATTTATTTGCAAGCGTCTAACAGAGCTTCCAAATTTGGTTCATCCTCAAGTTGCAGGTCAATCCCCTTAATCTTTATTCATTTTATGCGCAACGAAACTCACAATTTTCCATCCTTCTCATAAGGAGAAAGAGCACGAGTGCAACAAAACCCATAATTTTCCATCCTTTTCACAAGGAGAAAGAGCACGATATTAGTAATGGAGGAGGTAGAGCGAGATATTATGGGATTCTGTAGAGCTAATGACGCTCATATGATATGCCATGGCGCTCACTCGTTCATTATGTTTTCAGGTCAACCTCAAATTTCCATATACCATGCACCAATTTCGTCAAACTCCAAATCTCGTATGCTCGTGCTTGAACCCCAAATTTCTTAAATCGTGGACATGTTTAGGCCAATTCGGGAAAATGTGGTGATCCATAATTTTTTTACCAAGGAGAAGGCCCATGAAGGGTTGGATGCCTCCAAGTCTACATATCCACTTGAATCTGAATTCGTTGAGGCCAAAATTAGTCCAGATAACTCTATTGTGCGACCCACATCGGATAACCTTCACTCAAATTATATGTCGGTTCAGAGAATCCACTGGTCCATGATGTTTAATAGGGAAACAATTGTGAGGAGACCAGATTCCACCAAATCGGATCAACTCTTTGTTGGGTCCCTCGTCGGTCTGAGGTCCTAAACATTTTTCGCTTTGTGTGCCTTTTGATCTCCACCAAATGTCGAGGCCCCGGACTTCGTCAAATGATGAAATTTGAGTTACCATCCTTTAAGTTATTAGAACAATGAGTACTTGAATCAGACTGGGATATATAGAATTGGGAATCGATAATTATGACAACAAACTCTAGTTTGGTTATTTTTGGAAGCTCATCCTTGATATCTCAAAAAAAAAAATATATATATATATATATATATATATATATATATATATATTAGTTTATGTTTAACATTGAATATAGAACAAGTTTTTAATTGTGATGAAAGTTTTTGCTATAACACGTTGTTTAGATAATGAGTATTTTTCTTTTACAACCATCAAATTGTAATTTAAGACTGGATACGAGCATTCGAAACTTATGAACTCAAAGGAGACATCAATGAATGTTAAGAGAAAATTTCTCACTCACTGCATTCTAAAGATATTAGAAACATTAAGTTTGAATGCTTAACGAGATTAGAAACATTAAGTTTGAATGCTTAATGGGTTGAATCTGTGTAATTATCACAAATGGCACAACATATATGTCCATTTCATGTTGGTTGCCTTGGTAGTTTTCCATTGCATATTTACAAATTCCTCTATTATTTCATTCACTTCATTGATATACAATAAATACAAACATCTAGAAAAGCGTATATACGCTAACAACAACGCATATCCATATCTTGAAATTAGGCACAATAAGATATTGGTTGGTTCGTTCAATTTATTAACAAAGAAGATTTTTAAAATGAGTAAAAAATGTGCGTAAACATAATGATCGAAGTAGTAAATAAAAAGGTCTTATGGAAAAGAAAAAAAAGAGAGAGTAAAAGTATATTAAATAACCACAACCATCTACAACTCTGCTTCCAACCTAAAGAGTGCTATAAGAATCGACTATAATTGCCATTGTGATTTTTTAAAGAAGCTAGAAAGAATTTGTGTCTGTTATAATACATTAATTGTAAACTATAGACTTTAAATTCGCTCGACATGGTAGTGATAGTTTTTTTCTTGGACATTGGTTTCGTTTCAGCGTTGTAATCGAATATGGGTGGAAAAAACATTTGAAATTTTAAAATTTAGATCATATCAATACACTCAAAACTATAACATTAAAAACAAAAATGCCATTTCGAGGAGACAAACTTTTATTAGAGGTAATTCTTATAATAAGAATGGGTCAAATATTCTAGCATAAAGTCTTAAGTGCTCCTACAATGTTGGAAGCCTAATTCGCCAAGGGTTGGTGTGGAATGTGAACACCAGAGTCCAAGAGACCTCTTGGCATGTGAAGATCAAGGATCACAAGGAAATGTATAAATGTATATTATTGTGAATAATAAATGCAATGAAAGTTTGTCTTACCTGCTATATTCTCCATGTGTGTGTTTAACATGGTATCAAAGAGGGCGAATTTTAGCCTTGCTCCAATCTAAGCCACAGGTTTTATCAGTCTTTCTCTATTGGCTCTATCCTACTTTCCATAACTCCAGTGTTGTTATTGTATGCCTGACCTAAAGCTCCACCAAGTTGGCCTCTATTAGAAACTCATTTTCTCAATTTTGGGCACTTTTTTGCAACTGACGGCGCTCTTTCTTTACAACGTCCACTGTTCATCTGGTCGTTTCATTAATTATAACCTTTGTCCCTTTTTTTTAGCATTTGATAGCAAGTTTCTCTTGATATGTACGCTGGTTATATCTCAAATTATTTCTTCTCTGCATTGATTCCTGAAGATTGTTGACTAGTCCATTTGCATGTTGCCCACTTATAATTTTCCTTCTCTACGTTGAATGGTGCAAGCAGTCCCTTCTTTGTGTTGGTTAAAAATTTGATACGCAAGTTGGTTCGTATGTGTTGGAATGTATGTACGCTGGTCAAATATCATATGTAAAGTGCGTTGACGAATTACCTATGAACTAATGATGAATCTCTGCGTTCAAGACTCCTCCTAACATATATATTGTATTCGGTGTCGAAGAATGTGAACTATGCACTCGGTTGATATATGCATTATGGTGGAGTGTATATGCGTTGAATTTTTTTCAAAGGTCATATCATATATGATGGTATAGACTATGGTTGGTGCGTTCTTAGTGTTCCATGTTGTATCCTATATGGTGGCATACAATTTGCTTCATCATGGCAGAAATTGACACAATTATGAGAGAGAATAATAACAAAATCAACTGATCTCAATATATATTATAATGCAATCTAACGTCGATGTGGAGTGAACGTTATGTGTTTCATTTGTGAAAGGGACCGTTCACCTTATTTGAAGACTAGTACAATTGCTTTGTTCTTGTCCACGGTTGTTGACTATTCGAACTTGTGACATCTCCCATCATCAAGCATCAGACGTAGAAGTCTAGAGAACATCGCTCTCTCATACAACTTTGGGTTTTCTTTTCCTTCTTTGTGGTATTTGTTGAATGATCGAGGTATTCAATTTGGGTTCCATTGAGGACGAATAATTTGTTGAGCATAAGCCCTTGAGAACATCTATGAAGAGCACAAGTGTCCCATGAAATCGATGAAATCCAAGCTCTCTAGCGAGTTGGGATTATTATAGAAGTATGCCCAACTTTGGTTTATGTCCATTTTATATAATATTTTTATCCAACCTCATATCATCACTGCATTTGTTGTGAGTGCATATAAATATGTAAAAGTTTTCCAACGTTGGAAAACACTACGTAGTAGAAGAGTGGAGTTGCAAGAAATGTTTTGAATGGTTCAAATTAACAATTAATTAAAGTTATCAAGCACTCTAATTCTGTCCAACACTGAAGACACAGTCAAAATCAACAAAACCACTCTTGCTGACATTCAAATATGTCTACAAGATGCTCAAGAAAAAGATTGAGTTTCTATGACTCGAATCTCAATTCCAACAAGAATAAACATAATTTTGAACCTATTTTTGTTCATAACATTGAGACAGACTCCCATCATCAACAAGAAATTGTAGATGCAGTACCCATTTCATGAGAAAATGTGCAGAAAGATGCATAAGTTCAGTTTGCAGTTCTGTTATAGCATCATTTCTCACCTTCATATGATTCATGATTGCTTATATGGCTTTGGGCACCCATTCCTACAGACTTGGACAAATTCACTTAAAAACAGTGTAAAAATCCCCATACGCGACTATGCCCGTACTTTTCCGCGTGTATACGCGAGTCCAGCTAGAATTTTCCGTGTATGCCATTAAAATGATTAAAAATATATATAATTATTCCCTATTTTCGGGCTGGGTTGATGGTTACTCAGGTAGTTCAACCACCCCAGCACGTGGCCAACTGTTTCCAACTATTGAAACTACTTGGAGGGAGTATAAAAACCCCTCATGTGTATGGCCTAAGAGAGAGAGAGAATGATTGATATTATACTCTGTTGGTATTCCCTATCCAAGTCTGATTCCCCGTGCCTCCTACACTTTCCCAGTTCATTATAGGAAACCCTTGTTTCCTTGAGATGCTCATCTCCCTATATGTCATCTCGTATGCACCAGTTTGGAAGGAGTCTTAGCGAGGCAAGGGCTGGACGGATCCGGACGACGGTCTGCGAAGGCCGTGGAAGGATCAGGTGATCTCTCCACTTGTTACTTTTGTACATGCTATTTATAATACAGAAGTACCATGCTGTTCCCGAAATAAACATGTTAGTGTATGCTTATATGTATGAGAATATTGTTATTTAAGCATTCATTATGATTTATTTAATGTTTCATGTTGATTTCACTAACATTTAGAGTAGATATATGTTGTACAACCAGTTCTTCGTGTTTGTTTCTTCTTGTCTTTCAGGTTAAGAAGGAAGGACGGTTGCTGGGGGTTTGGACCCCGCGGGATCTGCTTCAACCATAGGACCTACGGGTAACTTTCTCATTCTACTCTATTTAGTTTTTCTGAACATGCATGGTTGTGTGAGTCCTTCTTAAGTAGCATGCCCCTGCTCTGTGGAGGTTGTAACCCAACAAACCTCTAGGGTGATATTCCCCGAAACAAGTTCCCAGGTCCATCATCAAAACTTGGGAAGAGCTTGTCAACAACAAGCACAAAATTGGTCTTGGATATGACAAGGATGTGTCGTTTCATATTCCGGACTATTCCAAGCCAATCCAATTTCAAAGTGTTGGATTTCTTCAGGACGGTTCGTCTTCACTTGTTCCTCCTCCTCTATAACAACAGATTGTGAAATGCCAACATTGTGACTGAGTTGGCCATGTGAAAGATCATTGTTTTGATCTTCACTTGTGCAAGAATTTTGGTCAACATACTCATTCTTAAAACAGATGCTTCAAAAACAAGCCTCCTGCAAGAAAAAAGATTCACCTGGATGGATTGCTTCTTGGCAATGGGCTTCAACATCCAACAAGATATTTAAATCATACCACATAATTTGTTCACAGGTATTGAAAAGTCTTGTAGTTGAGTTATCTTGATCTTCTCACCTTGTATCTAACAGGGGAGAAATGATGGTCATCTATAAGTTTCAAAGCCACATTAAGCAATCCTGAGCCACAACTTGGACCTGCTGCTTGAGCCCACAACCAGAGACAGTCATACCCAGACTTTGAGTTGTATCCAGATACATAGAAGCCCCTAAGCATGTCTTTTTTTGGTGGCCTTCCTTAAACCACAAGAGGTTGAAGACCTTCCTTTTTTCTATGTTGAAGGTCTCCCTCTTAAAAGCATTAGGGACACTTCCTCTGGTACGAGACTTCAGGTCCTTTCTAGATTTACAAGAGTTTTGGGAACTCCACTCTAAGTGTTCCAGTGTTGGTTGTCATCCCTAAACCACTGTCGATTGAGACCTTGATTTCTCCCACCTTATGCCATCATCTTAAAGAAAAAATTTAACTTATTGTTGTTTTTTCGTATTACAACTCTCTTAATGGACTTGTATATACCCCTTCAGATTAAGGGGGGGCAATGTTGGACACTTAATTTGCTAAGGGTTGATGTTGAATGTGAACAGTCACTAGAGTCCAAGAGACCTCTTGGTATGTGAAGACCAAAGGTCACAAGGAAATTTATAAATGTACATTATTGAGAATAATAAATGCAATGAACGTTTATCTTACATGTTGTCTTCTTCATGTGTGTGTTTAACACAAATAAAAACCCACATTTTAATTAAGGTAGCATGCATCTATCTAAACACCCTAGATCCATCCGCAATATCAAAGAACTTTTTAATACAATATTTCTTCAAAAATAATGATAAAAAGTGGGGAAATAATGATTACATAAACAATGATAAGAAAAATCATTACCATGTCGATGTGCATGATGATGTTCATGACGAGTCTATCTAACAATGTTAACATTGTAATTTCCTTCTTAACTATCACTAAGCTTGTGTTAGACTAATTACAATGGCACCTTACACAACTTCTACCGATCAATCTTTGTACAAGAGGGGTCCCGTGATAGCTATCAAAGTCTCTAACATCGCATGCATTCTAGACTAATTAAATATGCTATCCATATATATAGGTAAATCACCAACGCAACCTACCTCCAAAACGGACTCTTGATCTTTTCTATGCTTCATGCAACAATTTTGTCTTTGTACTTATCGTATTGTAAATTTTTTGATGCAAATTTTTTATTAAATAAATATGTATACAATAAACTTATAGTTATTTGTGTTGTGGACTCGACCTCGCGTTAAAATTGGTTGCATGTAGGTTATACTAAATTTCGATTTAAATAATATATTTATCATAGAACATGCATATCAATGTTATGGTTTTAGTTAAAAGAAAAGGCAAGGCTTGAGCGTGGCTGGATGATATTTTTGTGAAAGGTATAAAACTTAAGCAAGGCCATTACATGGTGGCGGTTTTATTAGTATACTTTTATAAATAAGTGATTTTTTTTTTTTATCTTTTTAAAGAATTGGGAGATATGATTGGTAAGATTGGAATGTCTTTGATATTTAAACTAAAAATTGTATTTTTAAACACAATTAAAAAAAAAAACCTTAAATTATATATTATAGAGAGTAATTTTTTTAAACTTGTGATTTATCTCTCATATCATTTTGGACAAACTAAAAAAAGAGAGTAAGATGCTAGTTTTTGTAGCATCGGATGTGTTCTAGCCACGTAACTTTGTGGAGAGGCTACAATACATGAGATCTCCAGAACCCATAAATCATTTCTGGAAATTTCGCTTAGAAGTGACAATTAGATTATTAACCATTTTTTTATTGTTTTGTAAGTCTAAACTTAAGAAAACAAGTTAATCAATCAATATTAATTAAGTCAAGGCGAGAATAATCTAAAAACTCACACATCGATCCAGAGATGATCCTAGCCATCGATTATGTTTTAATCTTGGTCGTTGGTGCTCCAATAGAGGATTATAAGAGGAGGTCAACGCGGTGATGGAGATATCACTTGAGTAGTTCGATTTCTTGGCATATCGATTTCTAGAGTAGTAGGAGTCAGTTACCGAAGAGAGCCAGAGATCGAAGCAGTGAGAGAGGGGCAGAGACAGTGAGGTTGGAGGAAGTATTCCAGATCCAGTGAGTGAATTTGCAGAGAGACAGAAGAGCCACAAAGAAGCTGCCACAGAGATTGCACATTAGCTTTTAGAGGAAAGTTAGATTTGCTGAGAGGGAAAGACGTCTTCAGTTCTGTTGTAGGGAAAACCCAACACCCCCCATTTTTGAATTTTTACTTCAAATAATGGGGACCCTTTATTAATTTTTGGCTAAAGAACTTTTTATGATTTTGATTAAGTTAATTATTTTGCAATTTTGTCATTTTTCATTTTTTATCGGATTTCCATTTTGAATGTTTCATTAAACCCGATTTTTCATAAGCTTTCCAACGATAGTTTCACTTCATTTGGTCAACTAGTTTGTAAATGGCACTTCTTTGAAGTTTTGATCATTTTTCTCGCTTGGGTTAAAAAATGTATAAAGTGTATGATATTTCAATTTTTCCCAATTAAAAAAAGTCTTCATTGTAAATATATATATTTTTAGTTAATTTTTACTATTTTTTTTTCATTTTTAACTAACGGTCCTACAAAATGATTCAACTAAATTGTACAATAGACGAAAATATGTTTCAGGATATTGGCAATTTAGTCCAACTTGTTATTTTAAAACAAATTTCCAAACCCAAAACCCCAAAATTGCAAAATAGCTGAAGTCCAATTTGTAGGATGGTTAAATCCCACATGGGCCCCACCTCTCACCACATCCTTTGTTCCAAAAAATCCCAAAATAAAAATGCGGTAACGAAATTGCGATATCGTATTTCACTAAGCACTTCAAACACATCCATTTGAAATTTTCCAAACTCCGATGCGATTTGGAAAATATGTGAAAAGTCAAAATTTTTAATATGAAGTTTCGTATTTCTCCTTATGACTCCCATGCCTCCACCTCACTCTCTCTTACGCCATACTCACATCACAAACCATTTATTCCTCCACCTAACTCCCTCACTCCATTAACACTCCTTATCCTTACATACTCTCACTCCACTCCTCCTCTCTCTCATGGTGTGCATTATATATGTATTTTAAATTATTAATTTTTATTTTTT